>CM061919.1:271008714-271143502 GCA_031002005.1 Vandiemenella viatica
TCCAGATTTAGTAGTCGTCCAGAATTATGAGGTCACAACCTGTCCAATGTAATACCGAGCGTGGTGGGTGAGTGCTTAACGCTCTGGCCTCGCATTCGGGAGGACGCGGCTTCAAATCCCCGTCCGACCATATAGATTTCAGATTTTCGTGGTTTCCCCAAATCACTCCAGGCGAATGCCAGGATGGTTCCTTCAAAAGGCCATGGTCGAATTCCTTCCAGTTACTTTACCGTCGATGAGACATAAAGCTAGAAGGGAATTAAAGGTCGGTCCCTGGCCTACATCTCTTGCAGATACGGTCAGACAGCGTTTCCAAGTTATGTGGAAAAGTAAAACACACACTTATCTTCGAAAGCGCGAATAAGAACTATATAAAAGAAAAGTGTTTTTACATTAAGCTGTTTATTGCATTCAATATATAATTTTTCGCGCTTATAGGACCAGCGATTAATTTTCTAACATTTTGGTGTAATAGCGCGTAGCACAATTTAAATCTAGATTCATAAACAGATGAACGACGCATTTTCAATTAATTTTAAAGACTCGTTTTTTCTGTTTTCCCACCATCTTTTATTCATTAGCATTTCGGTGATAGTTCATAGGGTGCGAACAGGACCAGACATGGAAACAATTAGTTTTATATTTGATAACTTAAGACGTCCGTATATATATATATATATATATATATACATCACCCTCAAAATTAATAGATTCCAAAGAGTGCGTTGGGTTCCGTTTTATCATAAGCACTAATAAGTCGTTTCCAAATTAATTACATTCAGGAGCATTTTGTTCAATGATTTTTTTTTTGCTGTCATCAGTCTTTCGACTTGTTTGATGCAATACTCCATCCCTTCCTATCTTTCGCATTTCTCTTACAACCCACGTCCTCAATTATCTGCTTCATATATTCTAATATCTGTCTTCCTCTGTAGGTCTTACCTTGGTCTGTTCCCTCCAACCGAGCGTGGTGGTGTAACGGTTAGCGTTCTGGCCTCGCATTTGGGAGGACGCCGGTTCGAATCCCCGTCCGGGCATCCAGATTTGGGTTTTCCATGGTTTCCAAAATCACTCCAGGCGAATGCCGGGATGTTTCCTTCAAAAGGCCTTGGCCGAATTCCTTCCCATTCCTTGCCCCCATCCTTGCCCCCCATCCTTTCCCGTCTCTAAAGACCTCGCTGTTAAGAGACGTAAAGCAGTTAAAAAAAATGTTCCCTCCACTAGCAAGTTAACCAATCCAGCATGACTCGAAATATGACCTACCAGCCTGTCTCTTCTTTCTGTAAGACTCTTCCACAAACTTCTTTCCTCGCTCACCATTTCCAAAACTCGTTCATTTCGTACTTTATCTGTCCACTTAATTTTCAGGATTCTTCTGTAGCACCACATTTCAAATGATTCAATTTTCCTTCTTTCAGGTATTCCTAAAGTCCATGCTTCACTACCATAAAGTGCTGTGCTCCACACATAGAGTTTTGAAAAGTTCTTTCTGAGTCCTACATCATTCAATTGCATATTTTACTGCAGTAAAGTATTTTCTCTTACGTTGTAATTAGGCTGAATTACACCAATCAAAAATAAAATATGGTTTGCAACCCTCTCGTATGGTAAGCTGGAGTATGGGGCAATGGCGTTTTTTCTTATGGCTTTACGCGGCGTCGATGTCGATGTCATTACCGGCAAGGAAGTTCCGGGGTAACAAACGTGAAGGAATTCGCCCATGGCCTTTTTGAAGGAAGCATCCCGGTATTTGCCTGGAGTGATTTGGGGAAACCATGAGAAACCCGAATCTGGATGCCCGGACGAGGATTCGAACCCGTGTCCCCCCGCATGCGAGACCAGAGCGTTAACCACTCACCCACCACGCTCGGTAGTAAATGGGAAGATGACAGATGGAAGGAAATAGCAAAAAAGCTCCAAGTTCAAGGTAAGCAGGTATTTATTTATGAAAGTAATTTTTACAATTTGTTTGCATTTCGTCTGCAGATGACTCAAAACACAAATCAAGTTTTTCTCTGACATCAAAAGCGGTAGATTGACTACTCCCGCTTGCCTTGGTAATTTACTCAAATTACTAACGGTTGTATTTTCACTTACATGGGAATGGTTACGTTTTATGAAGTTGTGTAGAATGCAAGTAGTCAATATTACCTTATCAGCATTTTCGTATTTGAGCTGGATTTTTCTGTTGTGCAAATGGAACTTCTGGGTAACCCGATTCTGCTTGTTCCAGCAAAATTGTCGCTACAGCTAGTTCTTGCTTTGAATAATTTCGGAACAATTTAGAAGTAATCACATGCGTGTACTTTCTAGTTATTATTATTATAATTTTTTTTTTTTTTTTGATGACGTCTGAGAGTGTACTGTCTAACAAGTTACGTGCTGGACTTGATACGTGTTGACATTAGGCCCGTTTACACGAAAAATGGTCAAACTCTAGTCGCGCGCGCCACGACTGCGGGTTGGAGCGTACGGGTCTAATGTGAGCGAGGCTTTACAGTTGTCTACGTAGTTTGGGTTAGGGGAGACCGGGGCTTGTTGTCCATCAGCTTCTAATTTCCTCCGTACAGTGTGAGGAGGCGCCACCTGCTGACCCCGTGACGTTCATAGTCTCGTCTACTTCCCAACAAAACAACAGTGTGAGTTCTCTATTTGTGAGTGAAGGAGGGCCATTCCCGTAATTTCACTCAGTAAGTAATTTTTCTAAACTATCTTACTTGTTTTCTGTACCACAGGCTGATGGAGCAGGGTCAACTTGTTTAGTATATTTGAACCAATGAACTTAGGCGCTATGTTTCACATGATTAAAACATTCATTGTCAGCATGGTACATGTTACAACTACCATCTTTGTTACAAACACTTGTTTGGGACAGGTTGGCCATCTGTGTTCGGGGTTGGTTGTCACATAGCAAAAAGTGAGAAAGCGAAGGAACTAAGTGCGAGGAGCAAAATATATTTCAGGATTTCTAGTGATGAGGAGAGGCTAATTGTGACCTATGTTGACAGGGATCATAGCTTTGATGATGGACTACTTTTACGTGACAGTAATACTAGTGAGCGAGACCCTAGACACCCCGTGGGCAGGAGGTAGGACTGTCTCGCCCACTCAACATCTCTACACGAGATGATAAGGATGAGGTCAAAAACCAAGTAGCCTCAGCTCAGGAATGACGGGTAGTGGTCAACTACGATGGTGATCAGTATACAGGAACCGTAGCATCATTGGACAAAACTGAAGTTCTACTTAAAAAAAAAATGGTAAGGTGTGGTAAGTTTTGGATATAAAAATATCAGAAAAGCTCGTGAGCCACAACTAATTATTATTATTCTCTAATCATAGACATCAAATACACAGTTAAAAACATTGTATAAATTAACAATTTTAAACAAATTTCCCCCAGTACTTCGCAACATCAAGTGCATTCGTTGTTGGTAAAAACAGTCTTCATTGTTGCAGGATGATGGGCACTTAGGACACTCGAGCATATGGTTCATAGTTTGGTCTTCTCCACATTCGCATTTAATACTGGTAGCATCAGTATAACCCCATCTCATTAGGTTTTCCTTGGAACTGCCCACTCCTGTTCGCAATCGACTTAAGGACCGCCAGACGTTCCAGTCCTCTGCGTGACCAGGTGGCAAGCGCTCTGCAACTGTCAGTGGTCCCGAGATGTTGCGAACCCTCATTTTCCATAACTGCACTCTTGCCTTTTCAGGTGACCTAATTAGTTCCCGTGATGTTCTGAGGAAGCTTTTCCTGGACTTGAGTCTCTGGGCTGGTGGTGCATGGCCGTGCAGTGGATGAGCGCTTTCCCGTTCCACTTTAGTCCTCTCCTTGTTCGTTTTTTTGTTTTTTTTTTTTTTTTTTTTTTTTTTATCTGCTTAACGTCTCTCTAACAGCGAGGTTTTTAGAGACGGGAAAGGATTGGGGGGGGGGGCAAGCAATGGGAAGGAATTCGGCCATGCCCTTTTGAAGGAAGCATCCCGGCATTTGCCTGGAGTGATTTGGGAATCCATGGAATACCCAAATCTGGATGCCCGGACGGTCGTTGTTCGCAGCCACTTCTCTCCGGATACTGGGTGGTGCAATCCCCGAAAGCTGGTAAAGCCTATCAACTGGGGTGGGCTTTAAGCAACCTGTCACTAGCCTACAGGTGTTATTGGGGGCTACATCCACCTGTTTGGTATGAGATGATGAGTACCAAACACAACTAATCAGTCAAGTTGAACAAACCTACCTCCTCGACACGGAACCTATTTGATTTAATCCCATATTTACGGACTCTTCGTTTTTTTTTAATATTTCTCTTAGGCTTGCTTTCTGCCTTTTATTTACTAGTATATTTAATTAAAATATATGCATATAGTATTTTTAATTAAAATATATGCATATAGTATTTTTAATTAAAATATATGCATATGAGTTACCTTTACCATTTTTATTTACTTAAAGCATTTTCTGGAATTCCAGGTTTGTCTTCTTTTACTCTCTCTTTTTTTGACGAGGGCTATGCCAAACACGACTTACACTGTTTAGTGATTTTCTGCAGTCATACAATTTAATACTCTGATTGTAAAACAAAATATACTGAAATGTAACCTAACAGATACAGATTACAGTGACATATTCAAAATCGGGACGGTGTTCACAGAATCAGCTGTAAAAATCTAAATACGGAAACCTGTGCCAAGTATTCCCGGCCTCCTATACGTAGACCTATGTCCGCTTCGAATCCATTTGACAACAGTCTTGCGGAGGATGGTGACCGGGGCAGCTTCCCCGCGAAATTTAACTGGGGTGGTTACCCCATCCCTACGCTAGTGGTGGAATTTAACTGGGGTGGTTACCCCATCCCTACGCTAGTGGTGGAATTTAACTGGGGTGGTTACCCCATCCCTACGCTAGTGGTGGAATTTAACTGGGGTGGTTACCCCATCCCTACGCTAGTGGTGGAATTTTGTGTGTGTGTGTTACTGTTCTGTGTGGATAACTGTGACGTGAGTACGTTCACTTCAGTGTAATGTTCGTGTTGTGAATGAATGAAAGATCAAGTAACGGAGAGGGCGAAAACACGATGTGGCTCCTCTTCCCAAACAATTTTTTTTTTACTTATGACTTTACGCCTCGTCGACGTCGAGGTCATTAGAGGCGGAATGGGACCGGGGACAGGGAATGGGAAGGAACTCGGCCTTGGCCTTTTGAAGGAAGCATCCCGGCATTCGTCTGGAGTGATTTGGGGAAACCATGGAAAAGCCAAATCTGGATGCCCGGACGGGGATTCGAACCGATGTCCTCCCGAATGCGAGGCCAGCGTTAACCACTCACCAACCACTCTCGGTTTCCGAAACAAACGAAGACGGCCGCCAGGCATTACGTCCGCATGTGAAGGAGGATTCACCGTGAGCAGTGTCGTACGCCTTCACTGCATGCCCTGCGCCAAGTGTTTCAGCGGAGCCATCGCTAACAGTTACCGTGCTGGGTCAGGCGTCATACATTTCCTTGACACGTTTCCAGGGACACAACATCGGCCCTCATATTCAACGAACGGTCGTATCGAAAACTTCCACGGTGTTTTACGTTCACAGAATATTCTATAGCACCGTTTGTCAACCTTTTCCAACGCAAGGACGAGTAAATTTCACAAGTAATGCTCTGCACTGATAACTTATGTGCCAATATTGTACTCATGTGTATACTATTAACGCCTGGAACATATTTTATTTATTGTATTATTATAAGGTAATGAATATAAAAGCATTTTCCCAGTTTCTACGGAAACACAGTAATGAAACCAGAAGCATGTTTCCATTAGCTACCAAAACATACTAATGAAACTCGAAGTGAAATGTTAAAAGTTAATTACATATTTACCAAGCTCTTAATAGGTAGTTAGTAAATTTAGAAGAGGTTCCTTGTGGACGAATACGTTATAGTTATCATTTATACATTTATGATTATTAAATGGGATTTTAATTTTATGAAGAAGTGAAAATATGGATTTTGCAAGAATTTCGATTTGTTTGGAAAACAGGAAAACTGTCACAATATGACATTTATTTGTTACAAGTGTGAGCCGGTGACCGTTTTTTTGCGTCTCGTCACGGGTCTAGAATAGTTCCTGTTTTTAGGATGAAAGATTGTGTATGACAGGGTGACCCGATTTGACCAAATATAAAATTCACCTGTGTTTCAGAGTGAATAAGATCTCTTGGGTTTGAAGAACTGAGAAGCATTAATAGAGGTAGGTATTAAACAGGGACAGGAACGATAGCACAATCGTATAATTGCTTAAACAGAAACTTGACTTGCGTTTAATCCTTAATGTTCACTCTGAAAAATGTAAATATTTCTGTTTGCTTCGAAAGCATCGTGCTATTTTTGATTGAGACTGGGCAGACACTCATAATGTAATCATTGGTCATAGTATCTGTAACAGCCAGAGAAGTTAATACACATTCCATATTATTAAACCATTAAAGAATTCCGAAGAAATGAATTGCCAGAATAGTTGACTCGGTAACATAAGTAGTCTGATGTCCACTTAAAATAACCTAATAATTCACGTACGGCGAACATGAACAAAGACCATTAACGAAAGTGGTCAGTAAAATGCCTAAAAAGCAAATAAACCGTAATGCATAGACTGTGGTCTAGCAACAACAGCAGTGAAATTTAGTCTAAGCCGGAATGACAATTGGCATTCGTGGTTACACCATAGACAATGAGTAATTTTTTTTAAAGTTTATTTAAGTTGCTCTCATTAGCAACATTTTACTGAAAAGCAGATCCAGACGTAAGGTTTATCGATATTTTTTAAATTATGAAACTCTACGAAATGAAAACTTAATGAATGTATTATGGATATTAATTTTGTATTATGGATATTAATTTGGTAGCAGTTGCTTAGCTATTAAATTGTGGACATAACCAGGAATTTCTTCTAATGGTATCTCTGGTCGCTGTTTTGCCAACGAAGGCTGACTCGTGACACCGTTCTCCAGCCAATAGCTATCGAGGTGAGTGGTTGAGTGAGTTTAGGAAAGTATATAGTGGATCATTTTCGATTACAAATCTGAACGAATTTACCGTTAATATTAACACAAGAAGGCAAAATCACAAAGCAACGCTCAGAGGTACAATTAGCCGTCATTGGCAAGTAAACAATTGTTATTTATAAATGAATGCAATTTTTCTCGGCGTTGTTTATTTATACACGTTTCTCAGGAAACAAACCGAGTAATATTATTATTGATGGCCAGTTTTCAAACAACGCTATCAAGGCAGACTTCAAGGCTTACAACTGCAACTGAAGATGGCGACGGAACTTTATGTCGCCGAAAAATTGTGCGTCAATAATAAAATTACTCGGTTTGTTTCCCGAGAAACGATTGTAAATTGTAATTTAGTTTTAAACCCATCTTAGAAGTAATATGCAAGAAAGAATGGTACTTGGAAACAATGTACAATACAAGTTATCATGACCTCAGATATAGCTATCACAATATTGTGACTTTACATTGCAATAAATTATGGCGCCACGAATGAACAATATGCCATTCGAAAATATCTAGTTCTGGCAAATTATGCCGCTAGCTCAGGGGGTTTTCAGTTACAAAGTTAGAACATGGATCTATCCTCTCAAAGTCGCTTAAGGGTTCTGTTTCACGTAATGCACAATCAGATGGCTTGGTCGTAATAAGTTACCACTGTAGTTCTGCGTCTGATGTCTGCGGTGTTCGGAGATGACCCACGGTATGTGAGACTGTCTCTCAAAAGTCCGCATAAGCAGCTGGGCACAGCGTCCCGCCGCAGAATCTCCACCAGGAGTCGGACTGCAGCAGTCAGCGAGAACTGCCAGCTTCGGAGTCCGCCACAGAATGAAGCTCGTCGCTCTTAAGGTGACCATACACGATCGCTCCATTTGGATGTCATCCGTATGGATGACATCCATGCGGATGACATCCAAAAGCGTAGCACATACACGATCATTCCATCACTCCAGTCAGCCACGACAATGAAAAAAAGAGGCAAAGCAAGCAACAAGAGGTTGTCAATTTGCTATACAACAATCTAGTTATGCCAAGTACTAAATAAAATGAGCCCGAATTAATTTTAAAGGATATTCAAAATATCGAATACTGAATAAAAGTCCTGAGATTTAAATAAACGTCCAAAACAGTGCGAACTGTGATATTAGGAAAAATTTAAAAATACTAAAAAAAGATTATAAAACAGATTTATTAAATTTAAATAGTTTAGCAGGCTGAAAATAGTGACAAGTACGTCAAATGTAGTAAAACAACATATTTAAACAAGTAGGCTCATATAAAATTAATCTTAGCATACTACGATCTTTTTTAAAAAAAGGATCGCAAAGAATTATCTTTTTTTTTCCAACACGGTTTCTCTGTTGGTGTTTATGTCTTTATTTTTAAATAATATTAACAATTGATCTATTGCCACATTTATTTATATTTTGTCATGGTAGTCAGGATTAGAGATCCTACAAGCATGGTAAGTCCTTATACTTCTCAATAATCTCCAGCACAAAGTCTTATTGAGACGACATTATAATTTAAAAAAAAAAAAATCGTTCTAATTGTTACTTAATAATATTTAAAACTGTATTACTTTCAATGCTATATTCAAAATAATATTTAACTTGTAGCAAAACAAATATTTCTATAGCAGATTCAAAACAAAAAAGAAATTGTCTGCTGGGTGGTCGGCGACAGAATGAGAAGAGTTTGGACCGCGGTTTCGGCATACACGAGCCGACTGGAGTGATGGCTTGGTGTCGCTCCACGTGGTTTTCCCCACACACCGTCAGTCGGCTTGATGGCATGATGGACGAAACTGATGGATATTGGACTGACCGGATATCCAAATAATCCTGTCACTCCACGTCATCCACATCAGTTTCCCTACAGACGAAACGATAATGGAGTCGCGTCGCTCCATTTGGACGGATGGAGCGGTCGTGTATGGCCACCTTTACATCCCCGAGGTGAACTTCGGTTCCGCCCTTGCAGTCTCGAAGATCACATTTAACAGAAAATTTCCAGGATTTTAAGTTGTGTGCTCACTGGGATCGGATCTTGAGATTAGCCACCTGATATCACGTGATATCGTCGATACCTTATTCGCCCCGCGTGTATATGACAGAGGTCGGGAATATTCGGGGTGAGAGCGTATTCGGGTGGCGGGTTTTCACACGAGGTCAGCGGCCTCTTGTTGACTGCCCACCCCAAGGTGACGTGAAGCGTTCTCCGGCGACCCCCTTCATTCCCGACATCCTCTCGGGAATGCCACGACTCTCTTCAAACCTACACAGCTCAATAATTGTTTAATATTCGTTACAACAAGATACATTAAGTGTTCACCATTGGCATCACAGTCCTCTCGTGGAATCTTGCGTACTTTAGGACATCACTAAATACTATCTAGGTGATCGCCAAAGGTTTATGAGAATTAATCTCACATTATAATTTATATAATAAAAATGCGCCTTAGAATGTGGCTAAAAGCGACACATTATACAAGCAACTGAATAATAACATAGGCTGGATGCTACGCTATACCACAGATCTAGCATAAAAGATGCTATCGTAGTCGGACGGCGCTATCTTCGATGCCGTCTAGAAACTAATAAACTATTGCAGCAACAATGCTGTAATTACCTCATTTACTGTAAATCCCAAATTTTTGTCTGGTAGTTGAAATATTCATGGACTGAAAATCATCCAGAGTAAGACGGTGGTCATGGCAACAGGGACTTCCAGTGTGAAGATTTACCTAAACAAGCAACAACTACAAAATGTTGACCAGTTAAATTATGTTGACAGTACTCTAAGTAAATATAACACCACTACATGTGAGATTACAAACAGAAATAATAATGCAGCAGTCTTCTATAACCAGGTGAGAGCTCTATTTTGGGAGAACAAAGTTCCCAGGAAGTGTAAACATACACTATTCAAAACGTATTACATCCCCATACTGACCTATGCACTGGAAACATGTACCCTGTCCGGTAGAGATAATAGTTTACTTCAAGCCTCTGAATTGCAATTTTTGCGTACCATGCTTCAGACAACACGAAAGGACAAAGTGAGGAATCGAATCCATCATGCAGAGGCCGGTATAAACATCAGTGTGGCAAAATCCTTACAGCGTTCTCGTCTGGGGTGCTAAGGACAAAGGATGGAGGAAGAAAGAAGAGCAAAGGCCTACTTCAATATGAAAATTCAAGGCAAAAAACGTGTTGGAAGGCGCAGGAAGAAATGGATAGACCAAATCAAGACGGATATAGAAGGCTTAGGGCTTGATTGGAAGACTGTTCATGAACAACAGCAACTATTCCTGGACAGGAAGAAGTGGTGAGTGCTGGTGAGCAGCACCCGGGACACTGGAGCTGGAGAATGATCATGATGATGAGTTGAAATATTCACGGTTCTTAAATAGTTGGTTTGATAGCTTGAACTCACATATAGCCTTATGCGGGACGAGTGTGGTGGCTAAGTTTATATTATCCTGCCTGCGGACGGCAGGTTGCGAAACACTGGACCACCGCGTCCAGCCGCAACAGCCATCACAGTTCGCGTCACTGGAGAGCGAGATTTAGACGTGGCTCGAAGCTGGACAGTACGCAACGCCGTGGAAGTCTTCAGTGGAACAGTATTCACAATCTGGAAACGACGGAGTAAAGTGTATCACTTGGTACGTCCAAGCTGCAGAGTATTCCACCAACATGGAGCGCCGTGGAGCTCTTGGATCGTGCAGTGACCTGCCTCGCCTTGTGGCTTTCCCTGAGCACAGCCGGGATGGCCGCCCGACACACATGAGGCGCTGGCAGCGAGACCACGTGACCCACCTGGCAGGGGTCCACACACGGCCAGACGCATTCCTTCGTCTGTCCAGTGGTGTCGAGGGCGTCGAACAGTTCAAAGGCAGCGTCTCTGGTCGGAGGCAGATCTAGGGAGCTATCACCACCAACCATCGGCCATCAGAGAGATCTTTAATTGCATTCCCACGATCATGTGTAGCCAAAGATGATTTAGCCTGGTCAGTGGCGGAGTCGTAGCGGAGTCCATCTTTGCAGACGCGGATGTTTTGCAGAAGCGGAGATGGAAAAATAAATTTATAATTATTTAGATTTTAGTATTTTATCAGACATAAACTTATAATTAAATTAAGTATATTTTTTACCCCAAACTCTACATTTATCATAAGCAAAGTTTATGTTCATATAATATTGCTATACTGATTTATTTTTTGCCTCATGTTTCAACAACAAAAAAGGCGGTTTGATTTCACAACAGAATTAAATTATTTACATAACTACACACGCGTAAACAAAACAATGTTTGTCACATTAACTTTCTGGAGTTCGCGGCTCGACTAATTCAAGGCCACGCCACCGCACATCTCCGTGCCCGCCACCCGCCTTTCCACCGCTCTAGCGGTACATTCACAGTACAACTTGTAGGACCTACGATTATCCGATTTTCGATAAAGAACTCTTGAAGGGCATTGAATGGGATTAGAGGACTAAATGCAGGACGTGTTGGATGTTGTTTGACTCCCAGACAGCCAATACGGGTCCTTGCCGTCCAACAAGCTACGGCGTTGGATCATGACTGGAGGAAACATCCTGCGAGTGTGCGATAAGGACACATGGTGTGCAGCGAGAAAGTACGAGTGGAAAGGACTGCTTGGAACATTTTGTTGGACCGTTCTATCAGCTGGAATGGGTGAGCGCATCCTGAACAAGACTTATTTTGATAAGTATCACAGTTATTTTTCTTGTAAACGGTAAAACGTAAAATACGATACAGACCCTTCGGGTCACGTGACCAACTGGGACCCGGTGTGTATATAGATATAGGTTTTTTAAAATCATTTTTATTGCCCGGCAGACGATTTTTTAAGTTTTATTTTGGTTTTGCGCCTTGTCGACGTGTAGATAATTAGAGGCGATTCGGCAGACGAGAGGATATGGTTCAATAATTATCAAGATTATCCTCGCAATGTTATAGGAAAAACATTAGTCACGACGTTAAATAATCGTCTCGTTTCCAATGAAAAACGTGCTAAAGGTTATAGTATTACAAAATATTTTATCACAATATTTTTACAACCACAATGGACCAATTAATATAAAAATTAATCGTAGCCCATTGTCATTACTAATAATCCAGGCATTGGCAATACTGATCATTATATATAAAAAAAAACCTACCATACCAAACAAAAGAGCGCTTGCAGTAGCGGTAGCAAAGCGAAGGAACGATCCGTTTTTCTGGACTTAGAGACGGCAACTAACAAACTAAAAGAGCGACCTAGTCCGCTGGGAGCTGCCAACTAAACAGAAGCTCCCAGTCGCTAACTATTATGCGCAAGACTATATCAGAGTCCCTTATTAAGTGACGCCAGAATGTAGTTAGAAATGTTTGACGTATTTTTACGTTGTCATTATTCAGGCCATAAACAACAACTCAGGTTATGAGTAAGACCGCAAGCTCTCAAAATATTTAAACCCCACTTAAATCTGGTGAGTGGTTTTTAGTTTATTCCGGGAAAAATAGTCACTGCACTATTACACATACGGGTCTAGAATAGTTCCAGTTTTTAGGATGAAAGATTATACGACAGGTTGACCAGATTTAAAGAAATTAAACTTGACCTGTGTTTGAGGGTCAATAAAATCTCTTGAGCTTGTGGCGGTTTAGCCGGGGAGGTAAGGGTGAAAACCTTTTACTTCTTTTTTATAATTAAAAGAAACCCTAGGCTGCTAATTTATTGGGTACTCATATTAATGGCGTACAGGCGAGGCTTATTTATCGTTAACATTGACATTAACATTGACAAAGCCTCTTCTTACAATTGCCAACACATATCAACAAATAAACAAAGCATTAAAACACAACCACCTTTAATTTAATCTTTAAACAAACTCCCAATGTTAATTGGCAAGCAAGAAAGCTACACACTTGATTTGTTTAAATGAAAGTTCCCTTCACAATGATCGGGAACCATAAATCAAACACAGTATTGACGATTAACTGTATTCAATCTCAAATGCCGGGCGCCAGGATAATTTAAATTATCCACCAAGTGTGGCTTTAAGAAAGTCTGCCCCAGCTAGCTCAATATTTGGGGGTGCGAGAACTCCTAAACATTAAGTGGTCGTTACAGGGCTGTACTCAATGACCGAATAAAAGTACCACACTGTACTGTAGAATTATTACCGTGACGGCGATGTATTTCCCGCGACGGCGGAATTACTATAGCCCCTTGGCTATAGCGGACAATGCACCACGTCCGTGCAAGCGTACTGGATGCGTGCACAGTGACCTCACTGTACAATACACGCTTATTAACCCTCAGGTTCGAAGCCAAGACCGAGCGATCTCCAGCTTCGGAAGATCCGCTCCTTCTCGTCTGAAGGCTCGGAGCCAAGTCCCCTCCAGCGTCCGCCGAAAAAAGCCTCCTCTCGTCGCTCGTGGTGTACATAGAAAAAATACACCATCATTACAAAATGCAAAGGAGAGTCTCTCTCGATTGGTTCTGCCATTTTTTAAGCTCCTCCCTTCGGCTGTCACGATAGGCGAACCTTGTCTTTCTTGATTCGTGTGAACTCGGGATAGCCTCGGACTTTTTCGTCACCTGTGACCTCCAAACTCCCCGTTCGTAAACCTTGGGCTTGGGTAGTTTGTTCACCTCAGTTTACCGTTTCCCCGGAGCCAAGGGATTATACGCCTGACCGACTGCGTGAGAAGGGTAGCTGGTGTCCATTGTCCCTGGCAGCCGCCAGGCTGTCGCGCCCCTTTGGCGCGTCTATCTCAGGTGCCACAAACACACTGACAATCCTCTCCGCCTTTCTTATTCTTTTTATATATAAAAATATGCAAAATAATATATATAAAAATGTACGGAATGACCCAAATTTGGTCATTCTGCTACAAGCTTGAAGAACTCAGAAGCATTAATAAAGGTAGGCTCGTATTAAATACTAACAGGCACGATAGCGCAATCGTATAATTGCTTAAATACAATCCTGACTTGTATTTGACCCTTAAAGTTCACTCTGCAAAATTTAAAAACTTCCTGTTTGCTTCGAAAGCATCACGTTGTTTTTTGTTGAGGTGGGGGAAACACTTATAATGTAATCATTGGTCATAGTATCTGCAACGGCCAGAGAACTTAATGCAGATTCCAGATTATTAAACAGTTGAGCTACTCCGAAGAAATGAATTGCCAGAATATTCGATTCGGTGACATATTTGATGTCCACTTAAAATAACCTAATAACTCATGTACAGCAAACACGAACAAAGACCATTAACGATAGTGGTCAGTAAACTGTAATGAATAAACTTTGGTCAAGCAACATTTGAAATTTAGCCTCGGCCGGAATGACAATTGGCATTCGTGATTTATACAGCACAGATGAGTATTTTTTTTTATTTTTACGTTGCTTTGATTAGCAACATGTTACTGAAAAGCAGATCCAAGTTTTTTCAGACGTAAAGCTTATCGATATATTTTTAACTATGAAACGGTACGAAAAATAAACTTTTATTGAAAAAAAATGGCTTTTGACCATGTTAGCCATAGCTCATCGTTTGTTTTTGTCTTACAATGTATTCATTTCATTTCAGCGTGATTAATTTCTATTTTCTGTTAGGACGATACAAGACGAACACAACATTTAATTAAAACACCCATGCCCTCGGCCAGACTCAAACCGGCGACCCCTGCAACGCGAAACAAGCTCGCTAGCCCCTACGCTGCCACCGTCAACGAACTGCTTAGCTACTAAATTGTTGATATAACCTCGAATTTCTTCTACGAGGTATCGCTGGTCGCAGTTTGCGGGTGAAGGCTGTCACGTGACACCGTTCTCCAGCCAATAGCTATCGAGGCGAGTGGATGAGTGAGCTTAGGAGATTATGTAGCAGACAGTGTAGATTCAGTTGAAAAGTAAAAGCCTGAGTAGCAGACAGCGCGACCAGTGGCTGTGGTCCAACCCGACAGAGCGGAGCGGGACAGACCACGGGCAGGTGCGCCGCCGCCCGGGGCTTCCTGGTGTCTCTATCTTCAGCGCGACTAAATAGGGCGACCAAACAGCACAGCCCACATACCACGAGGTCGCGCTGAAACGCTACCGGGAAGTGCTCACATAATAACTGTTATTTATTTTCATCTCACAGGTTAGCTGTCTTCTAGAAATATTATTATTATTGGAGAATTCTCCCAATAAATGGAAGACGTCAAGCAAATGAGCCAATCAAGTTTTCATTGACTTCTTCTTATTGGTCCAGTATGCTTTCATTCATCTAAATCTACATATATACTCTGCAATTCACAAAATTGTGGGTGGCAGAGGGTGCTCAGCACCAAAGCTAATCTCTTTGTTGTGCATTTCAATCCCTAATGGTACGAGGGAAAAAAGAATTCATATAAGAATCATTGCGGCACCTTATTTCTCTAATCTTATCTTTCCTGTCATTCCGGCTCAAATAGGTTGGTGGACGAAGTATTTCACTACACTCGTGAGTGAAAGTGGGAGTACGCATGTTTACCAATAAGTTTAAACGAAACGTGCGTCGTCTATCTACCAGAGACTCCCAGCCTACTCTACTAATCAGTTCTGTGACGCTTTCATAAGGACTGTAGCAAGAGGTCACGAATCGAGCGGCTCTTCTCTGTACTTTCTCTATACTTTCGATCAACCCCTTACGAAACGGATCCCAAATGGCACAACAATAATCCAAATGTGGACGCACAAGAGATTTGTACGCTATCTCCTTTGTTTGTTCATTACAATTTTTCAATATTCGACCTATGAATCGCAGCCTAGAATTTGCTCTACCTACTAACGAATTAATGTGTAAGTCCCATTTCATATTCCTTTGTATACTCCCAAATATTTCATAGAATCGACTATATCAATAACTGAATTGTTTAACTCGTATTTCTGAACAATTGGATTCTTTTTGTTAGTTATTCTTTCCGAGAAAGCTTGTTTGCGTTCTTCCGCCCACTTTGGCCTGTACTGTTTTTGTTTTGGTTGCTCAGTTGTAACTTCCCATTTGTCTACTTTGTGTCTGAAGGTGTCTCTTTCTAAGATGTCTGTTGCTCCTATGCTTGCACTTTTAAGATCCTTCCGAATTTCATTCAGCCAAGGTGTTGGATTTTTAAGTGAACTTACATAATGTATTATCCGTTTTGTCAATCGACTTTCTGGTAATCTCTTAAGGTGACCAAAGAATTTCATTCGCCTTTTCTTGATGTCAATTTCGATGTTTGAAAACTTTTCTGTTGTTTTGATTGATTGTAGTCTGTAACCATCTTTAGTGAGTCTTACTCCTAGAATTTTTCTAATGATTTTTCTCTCTACTTTTTTATTTCTTCAAGATTATGTTTTCTGTTACGTGTTAATGTTTCACTTGCATAGAGAACTTTTGGTTTTATGACTGTGTTGTAGTGACGAATTTCGGTCTGTCTTGACATCGATTTTTTGTTGTAGAGATTTTGCACTAACCCTAATGCTTTTTTATTTACTTTTTGGAGGCGATTTTGCTGTGAGATTTCCTCAAGGCCTGTCGGTTCCATGAATTCTCCGAGGTATTGAAAGTATGGGACCCCATTGATTTTACCGTATTCTGTTCTCAAACTTGCTATTTCTATCTTTGAGCATATGAATTCAATTTTCTAGAATGAGATTTGTAACCCTACATATTCTTTGAGCGCCTCACTGTTTGATGGCAGTCTCTTCATATTCTGCCAGTATTGCCAAATCTTCCGCAAAAGCGAGGTATGAAATGTAGAGGTTGTTTTTGGGAAAGTTAACTGGGATTGGCTTCCAACACTTACATTTCTTGAGTTGTTTCTCCCTTTCTTCCATAATCTTGTCTAGAACGACGTTGAACAGAAGAGGAGAGAGCCCATCGCCTTGTCTCTCACCTGTTTGAATTATTATTACTGTTATTAATTGCCAAGGAGCTAACGCGCAGGTGGCAATTCCCCTAGTGATCAAATCACCCCTTCTTATATCATTTTTTTTTTTTAAATGGAGTGTTAAATTCCTCGCTCATTTACTTTTTCAATTTACAAATTTTAAATTTCTTGAGTTTTTTTTTCGTAAATTATTCATCACCTACACACTTGGTAATTTGTTCCAATCCCTGACACCCTTACCAACAAAAAGAAAATTTTCCCACTCCCTTATGCATGAAATCGAGGCCCAGCTTGTGGTTAATATGGTCACCTTTCCCCTTCCATGCATTATTCCTAATTCGTTGACCAATATCCCCCCAAGCCCCATCACCAACATAAAAAGACCTGTACATTCCTAGCACTCTCTTCACACTCCTCTTTTTCTCCAACACCGAGCGTGGTGGTGTAACGGTTAGCGTTCTGGCCTCGCATTCGGGAGGACGGCGGTTCGAATCCCCGTCCGGGCATCCAGATTTGGGTTTTCCATGGTTCCCCAAATCACTCCAGGCAAATGCCGGAATGCTTCCTTCAAAAGGCCATGGCCGAATTCATTCCCGTTCCTTGTGCTCAGTCCCATTCCGCTTCTAGTGACATCGACGTCGACGAGGCGTAAAGCCATAAGTAAAAAAAAAAAGTATTTGTAAAAATTAAAAAAATCACAAGTAAGAAAACATACATACAGTATACAAAAAATTAAAAAAGTTTGGGTCTTTTTCGCCTTAAATACTTTGTGCATTCTATGTCTGTAGCATTGTCAGGAATATACAGAGCAGAAAATGTTTTTTCCTCTGCATTGCTGAAACGCTCTATAAAATTCCTTAACGTATTTAATACTGCTGTTGTGTCTTTGCTGGAAACCGCCGGACCGTATCGTGCATTACTTGAGTGTTTTACGTCATCTGCATCGTTAATTTCGGCTTTTGGAGCAACGGAATCCACAATTTCGTGATTAGATCCGATCCAGCAGTGATACCAACTCCTCAAAAGATATTCCTGTATTAGATACGAACACATTTCGCCACGCTTTGTCTGTCATTTTGATGGTTTGCACGTCGATAGTAGACATCGTGTTTTGTTCCGTATTATCCAACATGTTCTTGACTAGTTGCTTTCGGTACAATTACTCGAAATTTTTAATGACACCTTGGACCGTTAGATGCAATTTTGATGTTGTATTGGAGGGGCATATATTGAATTTTAACTGCTTTCATTTGTGTACTATCCTTTTGTGCATTACAATCATAAATAAACAATTGAATTTTTCTCTGGCAATTTTCTTGTCAATCATTTCTAAGAAAGTATTTCAGGTAATATTCTTTTAGTTGATACCTTACTTATATTTTCTTCGAGATGCAGTGGTTATTAATTTAAAATCATCGAGTTGTAGAGGTAGTAGAATAAAACATTCATATGTTCGAGAGACAGAAGTCAAACATATTTTTTTCGAGTTATAGACGGAAATATTTTGAAGGGAAATGCTGATTACGTCGACTTATAGGTCTCATATATGGAGTAATGGAGGTTTTGGGGCTTGAAGGGAAGGGAAGGGAGCGAGGGTTTGTTTCGAGTTGTACAGGTTACTGAGGTTCGACTCACCGAGGTTCTACCGTGATTCCTGCCTGTTCGAGGCCAGGACACTGGCTTCTGGAGCCCTCGCTGCGGAGTCGGTCATCATCTAAGGTTTTTTTTTGTTTTTTTTTGTTTTTTGTTTTTTTTTTGTTTTTTTTTTTGTTTGTTTTTGTTTTGTTTTTTTGTGACAAGCCATTATCTTCCTCGATAACTATCCGAAATGTATGAATGAGGTATCATTCTAAAGCTTAAGGTCTTCACTTTGATCAGACCATATTTTAAGAAAGGAATTTTTTGGAATTTAATCCTTAAAGGGAAAAACTGACAATATTTCTAAAATGTTTGTACCATAAACTATTTATCTCCTTGCATTCCTAACTAAAATCGATAAATGAAGTATCATTTTAAAGATTAAGATCTCCACTTTGGTGACATCATACATTAAGGCAGGAATTTTTTCTGAATTCGCTCCTTAAAGGGCAAAAGCATTAATATTTCAGCAACGCGTTTTTGTGTGACGAACCATTTATCTCATTTGATATCTAACCGAAATAGATAAATGAGGTATCATAGTAAAGATAACGGTCTCCGCCGTGGTCACATCATAATTTAAGAAAGGAATTTTTCGGAATTCGACCCGTAAAGTGCAAAATTATCATTATTTCCCGTCCGGGCATCCAGATTTGGGTTTTCCATGGTTTCCCAAATCACTCCAGGCAAATGCCGGAATGCTTCCTTCAAAAGGCCATGGTCGAATTCCTTCCCATTCCTTGACCTCCAACCTTTCCCGTCTCTAAAGACCTCGCTGTTATGAGACGTCAAGCAGTAAAAAAAAAATATTTCCATAACGTATTTTTTTTTTAATGATGAGACGTTTATATTCCTTCATATCTAACCGAAATAAATAAATGACTTGTCATTTTTTTTTTGGTCTCATAATTTGTTAAGACCGAAATTTTTCGGAATTTGATCCCTAAACGGCAAAAGTAATACCTGTGAAAGTCGCGCGTATGAGACAGTTCAGAGCTAAGCCGCTAGATAGCAGCAGCATATACCACAGAGATATTAATAAACTGCTTCACTGGCGTCGACTTTTGTTACGTACCTATTACACTAAACAAATAAACAATTGATGCAAATGAGGCGGCTCTTCTTTCATCTTATTACAACACCCTAACCTTACTATTCATTGTATACGCGGAATTTTCGCACTGTTCACCAAGTCACCTGTAATTTGGTTGTGGCGCTTGGAGAGCCTGTCTGCGCGAGTCTTGAAGCGGTGCGTTGGTGCAGCTTCATCCAGCAGTACAGAGCGGTGACAAGGCGCAAGTTGTTTCTGGTCTTCCCGATTTGTAACGCAACTTTACTGCCGTTGCGTCAGTTCTCTGAACAGGAGGTAGTTTGGTCACAGCGACGGGGAATTCCCCGTAGATGCTAATCCGAAACGCCGAGCGAAGTGTTTCCTCGGTCGCCGGGGCAAGGTTGGCACGACTGCGATGCCGCAATCCGTGCTCTGTTGCGACATCTGATAATCTGCTCCCTTGTCTGCGAAGGGATTCAATGACTATCAATATCGATAAATATATCGATATTTATATCAACGCCAGGCATATATTGATATAAATATCGATAAATATATCGATATTTGTTTCGACGCCAGGTACATATCGACAATATAGGCCGCATGAAGCCGATAATATCGATATTTTACGATATTTGCGTACATTATATTAGAAATAAATATTCAACGTCAACAGATCCAAAAACCAATGGTTTGCTTAACGTTTTCCAATTAAGTCTATTCCTAGTTTGAGTGACAGTGGTTCCTGCCTGAGAGAAAAGGCGTTCAGAAGTACCGAGGAGGCTACTTTGAGTAAATGATTAATTGTGATTTTGAACAAATCTTAATCCAACTAGTATACCAATTGTGATTGATTTTAATTCATTTTGGCAGCAAGAAATGTACCAAATAGGCAGTGTTATTAATAATAGAACAATGCTTCACACTTTTCAACTTCTCGTTCACAGCTTTTCAAAGTTTTAATATTTTTTTATCAATTTTTGTTTTGATACTTCCACTACGGTGCTAAGTGCTTTATTTAATACTTAAAACCTTTGCCTTCAACTGCATTAAAAGGTCTATTATCAACACTGATAAAATAAGGAATTTTATCGGTCTGGCGGTCATATCTTTTATCCCTTTAGAATATTGTAATACCTCCCAGAGAGAAACAAGAACACGAGCCTTACGCAACAGATTAAATAATAAAACAGTGAACGTGAATGAATGAACAACCAATAACGCGGACGAAACACAGTGGAACCAGAGAATAGGCAAGGACATTATCGAGCTAAATCAGAATTCAGCGTATTCAAGTTTGGTCCCTGCCACACACAAATTTATTTGCAGCATTTTTTTAGAGCTAAGGGATTTTGTAGTTTTCGACATTTCACTGCATCATATCGACGATGTAATAACATCGATATAAATGTCGATATTTTTGGTCCAATATTATCGATACATCGGTTCACCGATATATCGTTGGTTCGTTGCAACCCTATGTCTGTGTATCGAGTGTCTGACCGATGAGAACGTTCCTTTTTCACCTACTATCCCGAAGAGCTTGTGGGATATGCTACCACACCAATTATTCAGTTAATAGTTTTGTAATTATTATTTATTAAAGCTAATGCTTGTATAATTAATTTATATATACATGTATGTTGCTGTCATCAGTCTTTCGACTGGTTTGATGCAATCCTCCAACCATTCCTATCTTGTGCTAACCTCTTCATCTCTACATATCCTTTACAACCCACGTCCTCAATTACCTGCTTCATATATTCTAATCTCTGTGTATAGCGGATGTTTTGTTTACAATCCGATATAAATTACTTTTTTCTCTTTACACGAGATTCTGCCCATCGTCGCTTAGCTAACAACAACATGATTGCTTATTTCTGACGATTTTCGAATAAAAGCAACAATGAACTCATCTGTGTTATTAGCTAAGCGACAAGTGTACAAATTTGAACTTTCATGTATTCACGGTCCAACTTACAGGACATCCGTGTAGAACTACCGTAGGATGCGCTCATCCACTGACGCTAATGGTAGACGTCCAACAAAATGTCCCAAGCAGTCCTTTCCACTCGTACTTTCTCGCTGCACACCAGTGTCCTTATCGCACACTCGCAGGATGTTTCGTGCAATCATGATGCAACGTCATATTTTGTTGTACGGCAAGGACCCGTGGTGGTTGTCTCGGAATCCAACAACATCCAACACGTCCTACATGTAGTCCTGTAACGCCTTTTAACAAGTGAGTCCAACCAACATCCAAATATATATATATATATATATATCCCTGTACAGTAAAATTCACCAGTCAGATGAAACTAAAAATTTATGATAAAGACAAAAAAAGCTAGTTTCAAAACCTACATCCCGACATTAGCCAGAGGATTAAATCCTGGCGCTAAGGATGCAACTGCAGACTGTTGTCTGCGACAATTAGGATGGATGGATGGATCATGGCCCAACAAGAGACCTTTACAGGAAAATCAGATCATGGTAGGTCCTACAAGTAGTACTGTGAATGGGCCGTTAGAGAGGGGGAAAGGCGGGTGGCGGGCACGGAGATTATTATTATTAATACCCTGCGTTGCACTAAAAATGGGTGGCGGAAGGTGCATTTTGGATATATTCCCAATAAAGCCCTATGATAGCCTTGTGGGGTGTCAAGTAACCGAAGGAATAAGTGATCATGAAGCAGGTCTAATGGATATTAAGAGGATTCAGTGAACCAGCAGCCAAAATTAATGGGGAAATAGGTACAATTATAAAAAGGCACAGATTTCAATTTTGAAGAGATATTTCAGAGAACGTTTCAGCAAAGTGAACGAAGGCTATAAGATTTCTTGTAATATTAATAAATTATATATTCAGTAAAAACGTTTATTTTTTTATATCTTCATACTGAATACCTTACAATAACTCCAAATAACAATACAACGATATTTTCTTCGAGCAAAATCTCTCTTCTCTGCTACCATCAAAAACTGCTTGGCAACCCAAACAACCACAGATACTCCGTCTCCGCAACAGCCACGTCAGAGATGCTAATAACTCTTCTCAAATAAGAACTGTATAACTGACACAGATCATATTTAAAAAAAATATAAATGTATAACCAAAGTGAGGAAACTTTGTTTCCTTACAAGGCGCAAGTACAGTAGAGTCAAGGTGGGAAAAGTTGAAGGAGATAATATGAAAGTGCGAAGTAAAATTTATTACAAAGCAGAAAATAAAGAGAAGTAGATAACCTGTGTACTACAATAGAGAGGTTAAATAGAATGATAAGAACAGAACATAACAGAGTTAAGATACCGCAGCGTAATAGGGAATTTTTAAAACAATTAAACAAGGACTTAATAATATCTACGAAGGTGGCTAAAGATGGGTTTATGAAGAGTATTGTCAATTGACTGATGTATGTAGAAATTTCTATGGCTATGTTAGAAAACTGAGAGGAAGGGAGGGTGTTGAGATAGATAAGGATGGAGAAGTAGTTACTGATGATTTGAAAAATGCAGAGATTTAAAGTAACTGGTTTAGTGAAACCATTAGGGACAATGAATCAGAAACGGGAGGGTCCAACTCGGAGAACGAGCTTAACAACACAATTAGAAATGAAGATAGTAAAAAATTTGAAATTCATCCTGAGGAAATCATGAAGGAAATAACCGAGCGTGGTGGTGTAACGGCTAGCGTTCTGGCCTCGTATTCGGGAGGACGGCGGTTCGAATCCCCGTCCGGGCATCCAGATTTGGGTTTTCCATTGTTTCCCAAATCACTCCAGGCAAATGCCGGGATGCTTCCTTCAAAAGGCCATGGCCGAATTCCTTCCCATTCCTTGCCCTAATCCTTTCCCGTCTCTAAAGACCTCGCTGTTAGAGAGACGTTAAGGAGATAAAAAAATGATGGAAATAAGAAAGCTGAAAAAACATAAAGGGACTGGTGTAGATAATATTACTACAGATATCTTAAAGATAGCCGGATGTAACATTGTACATTATCTTGAAATATTATTTAAATTGAGTCTGGATACTTGCTGCTTACCACAAGACTGGAAAAGTGCAATAGTAGTACCGGTACATAAGGGAGGGGTGAGAAATAGAGTTGAGAATTACAGGCCAATCAGTTTGACATCAGTGGCAGGTAAATTAATGGAATGATTGATATACAACCAGATCAGAAATGTATGTGAGGAACGTAAGTGGTTTTCAAGTAGGAAATATGGCTTTAGGCAAGGATATTCATGGGAATCTCAGTTTTTGGGATATATGCAAGATATTTCAGATAAGATGGACAAGGGAGGCCTAATTGATAGTGTACCACTAGATCTGTCAAAGGCTTTTGACAGAGTGAGCCATAAAATGGTAGTAAATAAGGTAAAAATATTGGAGTGGATGAGGAAGTGATTTTCTGGGTAGAAGAATTTTTAAAAGGTAGAAAACAGAAAGTTAGGGTAGGAAATGTAATATCAAAAGAAGTGGAAGTGAAAATGGGTGTGCCACAGGGTAGCGTAATGGGACCATTGCTATTCATTATTCTAATGAATAATTGTTTTGATTGTTTACTATCAGAAATTAGATTGTTTGCAGATGGCATAATGCTGTATAAAGGATCAAAATGGTAGAGGACTGTAAACAGTTGCAGGGTGATCTGGACAGGATATTTAGTTGGATTGGTAAACTTGGGATGAATATAAATGCAAAGAAGAGTCAGCTTATTAGATACACAAATAAAAAACAAAAGGTTTATTATGTTTATAAGGTGGGGAAAGAATAGCTTGAAATGTAAATATCTTAGTATTACATTTGATAACAAGCTTAACTGGGCAGGACACATTGGACTGGTAGTAGGAAAAGGTTTCAAAATTCTGCACTTGTTGGAGAGAGTGATGATGGGATGTACGAGAGAAGTAAAGGAATTGGGTTACAAAACTATGGTCAGACCATTGCTCGAATATGGTAGTGTAGTATGGGACCCTCATTTTGAGTATGAAATATAGGAGTTGGAGAGGGTGCAAAGAAGGGCTGCTAGATTTGTTTCTGGAAATTACCGCAGAATGCAAGCAGTAACAGATATGATAAAAGAGCTGGAATGGGATTCATTGCAAGACGGGAGGAAGGTCGTGGGAGTGTACAAGGCGTGATGAGGCGTGGAAAAATATTGGTGTAGGTATGAAAAGTAGTGCATGGAAGGGAAAAGGCGACCATGACCACAAGCTGGCACTCGATTTCAAGGACAAGGGTGTGGGAAAATTCTCTTTTTTAGGTAAGGGTGTCAGGGATTGGAATAAGTTACCAAGGGAAATTATGAATAATTTACCAAAAAGAATTTGAAAGAATTTAAAGTTAAAATTTGTAGAGGGCAAATGTAGGTGGGTGCAGGAAAGGGAGAAGATGGGTGTGAAGGGAAATTGGCACCGGAGCGTGCGCTCCATTGCAATTTAATTAAATAAATTACACCAGTCCAAATGTGTGACCATTTGTTCACAGAAAGAGATATACGGGATATGGCAGGAGGCGCCCATGGTCTATTTTTAGGAACCATCCCCGCAATCTGCTGGAGCGATCTGGGAAAACCACGGAAAACCCAGATGTGCAAAGGCGTGGCTTTGTGCTTGCCGCGAACTCCGTAAAGTTTTTATGACTTTTCTTTTTCTTGACGCGTGCGTAGTTGCTTAAATAATTTAATTCGCTTGAGATATCATCCCACGCTATTTGTTGTTGAAAGATCAGGGAAAAAAATTAATAAAAATGGCGCTATTATATGTAATTGGACTCTGCTTATGAAAAAATGTACAATTTGGTAACAAAAATTGTACTTATTTTGATTTTAAGTTTTTTTTTGATAAAATATTTAAATCTAAATAATTATAAATTTATTTTTTCACCCCTGCTTCTGTTTCCACAAAACATATCAGCATCCGGGAATGTCAAGCACTGATATTCCGCATGTGCATCCGCAAAGGTGGCCTGCGTTACCATCGTTGAACGCGGCGATCCTGAGTTGCGTTCAATCGAATGCTCACAACGATTTAGAGCGAAACATATGCCCTGTTCAGCTCATTGCTCGTTCAGTTGCTCAACGTTTTCCGAGTTTGATAATGTAGTAGGTAATAAATAAACTGATCGATTTCGTAATCTGTTTGAGAGGATATAAATAGCTTCATTTTATCCATAATTCACTGTATTAACGAAACTGTATTAATCAGAAAAAAAGTAGAATGGAAAAACAGCCTTCAGTCACTAGAATACAGCTTTTATTGTATTACACAATGCATTTCGGAACTTGTGGATCCATCTTCAGGTGTCTATGGTAATTACATTGGTTTAAAGTTTTCTTAAGCGAGATTCGTGCCTAGTAAAGTTTGTTCCTGTGCAGAATTGACGAGATGTTGAATAATGTTTCATATATATTGCGGAGCACTGTACTAGACACGATGTCGTTTAAGGTGCACATGTTTATATAAACAGAACAATTAGAACAAAAACAGTTTAAACTGCAGCGTAGTAGAATGTGCTAGCTCAAATACCTCAGCCAAGGTCTCATTGATGGTTTTTACATTTTGATGGTTATCAAAGTTTGTTACTTATCTCTTTGTTACGTTTAAATATCTATTGTAACTATAGGCAAGCACTAAGCGGTCCGCAGGCTAACTTAGAATCAAAATTGTGGCCCAACTCCAAGATTGGTTGGGCTGCCTTGCTCTACAACAACTAAGTGATACTGCTTACCTGATACTGCTCAGTGTTTAGATGGGGTCGGGGGGACATCGGATTGATTGTTGTCGGGACTTCTGTTGCATCCGAACGTTTATTTTCCAAGGCTGCTCAAATAGTCAGTCAGCAAAGGACCAAAATTAAAGGAAAACGATTGAGTAAACTATTGTTTCTGCAAAGTTTTTCTAAAGTGTTAAATGTGGTCATAGACTTAAAATTAGTTTTTTTAGGTACATTTAGACTATTATTTAATGTCTGGTTTTTGTCGTAATTGTCTGGTATCCTAATAAAACATTTCTGTTAATCTCTAGTTTCTATATCACACTTACAACCCTACCTAATCAACACATGTTATCATAAAATTAATTTTTTAATGTTGGGTGAACGGTAAAGCTCTGGCCTCTCATTCGGGAGGACGCGGGTTCGAATCCCCGTCCGGGCATCCAGATTTGGGTTTTCCGTGGTTTCCTAAATCACTACAGCCGAATGCCGGGATGCTTTCCTCAAAAGGCCTTGACCGAATTCCTTCCCGTACCTTGCCCCCAATTCTTTCCCGCCTCTATTGACGTCGACGAAGCGTAAAGCAATAAACAAAAAAAGTATAAAATTAAACGCAGCATTACAGCTAGAGCACTACACTGCTGGTATAGTATTACTGTGTATTCACAATGGGGCCGAACGATCTGCGTTCAACTGGAAATGGCGAATAACAAACTATTGTTACATTCTCCCTTGGGGGTTTTAAAGGAACAGGTAAGCGATAAATGAAACAATATTTGCCCGACGAATATTGTTGGTTTTTATTTGTTGAACTAAGAAAAACATAAAAGTATTCGACGCTGAAAAAACATCGATGTTTTTAAGCGATGCATCGAAAAACATCGATGCAAGGTTCCGATGATTTACATCGAATAAAAACATCGATGTACTTTCTAAGCGGACACCCCTAAAACACACCCGCCGAACTCTGTAGATATGCCGGAAAATAGACACTGTTTAAGGATCTGGTGTGAAATGTTCAGGATTTCCACTAAATATTGTGGTAAGATCAGGAAACCAGGACCCGTGTAAGTTTGGTACACATTTTGTTGATCGATTTATCAGGTCGCCTGACAGTAATATACTTCACATCTTCATCTGACTACCCGAAATGCCACATCAGAAATAATAATAATTCCACGTGGTCGTAATGAGGTGATGACAGGTTTTCTATTGGCTGCGCTTTCCGCTCCTGTCTTGGCCGCCTTAACCGAACCCCGGTAGTCCTACCAGGTACAGGGGACCTACAGCTTAACGTGGAATCCGAACCACGGAAGCGTTCTGGCGTACTTCACATTACACAGCAAGCTGTGCCAGAGGTGAAGGTCGAGTCGGGTTAATAATCTATGAAAAAAAAAAAACCGCCGCGACAGAGATTCAAACCTGGGACTTTTCATTCGCCAGTCAGACACCTTAACCACTGAGCCACCAGATGACAACAGGTTTACTGTTAATATTAGCATGTCGGTGACGCGAAGACATAAGATTTTACCAAAAAAAAAATCGCCCAAGGCGCCTAAAGAAGTTTTCACTTCAAAAACTAAAAATCTAGCTTAGTGCACATCCCGACGGTTCGTCGAATCTTCCCGAAGGAGACGTACCCAGCTATTGTGTCAGAGGCAGGAAGGTCAATTCCTTTCTTGATGTGTCTACAGTTTAATGTGGAATCAGAACCACGGAGCGTTTCGGCGTAGCTCATATAATCAAATACAACTCCTAAAAATTCTTAGTCACCGCGGGATTTAAACCCGCGACCTGGAAAGATGACTTCCGGAAGTAAGCGCCTTAGCCGTCGAGCTACCAGACCGCCTTGTTCTGAAGTATGCATGTGCTAACTACTGTCAAATAACGACGACAGAAATTAACGTGAGGGGGGGAAAGGTGGAGAGGGTTTATGTTTCTGTAAATCAAACGTCTACAGTGTTTTACTATCTGTTTTAAAGTATGCGTAGGCAAAATTTCGTCAAAATTTCATAAAAACTATCTGTTTGTATAAAGATTTTGCGAGAGGCGTCCTGCGCGCATATCACACGCGCAACAGGTGGCTTCTCGCGCACTCATAGATTTACACCCACCCATACATCGCGTAACGTTACTATAGAAATTTTCACTTCAAAAACTAACATAGTTCACAACCCGAATGGTGCATACAACGCCATTGTGTCAGAGGTAGGACGGTCAGTTCGTTTCCTCTGGGACCTACAGTTTAACGTAGAATTCGAACAACGGAGCGGCCTGGCGTAGCTCATATGATCAAACACAACTCTCAAAAAACCCTGCTCCCCTAAAGATACGAACTCGTGATCAGATCATAATCGTTTGGACGCAAGCTTCTTGACCACTAAGCTACCAGACTGAAACGCTTGTTGAA
Source organism: Vandiemenella viatica (assembly GCA_031002005.1). Taxonomy (NCBI): domain Eukaryota; kingdom Metazoa; phylum Arthropoda; class Insecta; order Orthoptera; family Morabidae; genus Vandiemenella; species Vandiemenella viatica. Next base: position 271,037,495 of record CM061919.1, read on the forward strand.
GTCCGGAGCCAGAAATTCTTGGAATTTGAAGAAGCAATTTTTCTTGAAGAGTTGATAACGTTTTAATAGCGATGATGGCCTGTTCGGATCACCTTTCAGGTATGCCGATAATAGTTTGCTACCGCAGAGATACTTGGACGGAATTATCCGTTTTAGATAGCTATCAAATACCTTGAGGAGTTTTCCCGAGTTGCGTCATTCAGTGATACGGCTGATTGCGATGAAACAGATCCTAACATCGCACCTCGAATAAAATACATACCGTGGAATCGTCACAGGCATATCGCCGGATTTGTTGTAAGAACTCGACATTTCGTCTGCATCTTCAGGTGTAAAACCATTCGTACTGGTCAACACATCAGCTGGCGGTCTGCAAACTAGTACAGCCGTTTTGGCACGTGAAGAAAACGGCGGAGTTAGCGGTCGAAACATCGTGTTTTAACAATACAATTCGGCGATGCACCCGTGAAGACTTCATTGTCAGGAAAATCTCAGTTCTTATTGCGCATCGGAAAAGTGTTTGTAAAAGTACTGACATGCTGATACGTTGCCTGTACCGTATTGTGTAGGGACAGCGTGTTGTCAATGAACCAATCTCATACCAATATCTGATTTTCCTCATATTAACCGTATGTACTTCTATTGTTTAAGTATAAAAGTAGCATCAGGCGCAACAAGAGAGATAATTGAATTTCTGTTATGAAGGAAGTAAAATTACAACGGATGGACGAAGCAGCAATCATGTTTCTAACTTATTATAATCCAGAAAACTGAACAAATAAACAATCCTAGATTTTTTTTCCGTCATCGGTCTTTCGACTGCTTCGATGCAATCCTCCATCCCTTTTTATCCTGTGCTAACCTCTTCATCTCTACATATCCCCTGCAGCCCACGTCCTCTATTATCTGCTTTATATATTCTAATCTCTGTCTACCTCTACAGTTCTTACCTTCAACTGTTCCCTCCACTAACAAATTAACCAATCCAGCATGTCTCAAAATATGACCTACCAGCCTGTCTCTTCTTTCCGTAAGCTTCTTCCACAAACTTCTTTCCTCACCCATCATTTCCAGAATTCGTTCATTTCGTACTTTGTCTGTCCACTTAATTTTCAGCATTCTTCTGTAGCACTACATTTCAAATGCTTACATTTTATTTATTTCTGGTATTCCAAAAGTCCATGTTTCACTAGCATAAAGTGCTGTGCTCCACATATACAATTAAAAAGTTCTTTCTAATTCCTAGAGCAATGTTTGAAACTAAAGGATTTCTCTTTTTCATGAAGGCTCTTTTTGCTAGTGCTATTCTGCTTTTAACATCATTCCTGCTTCGACCATCGGTTTTAATTTTGCTTCCTAAGTAACAGAATTTATTTACTTCTCCTATTACAACCGATCCTATTTTTATATTTAATCTACTAGTATTGTTATCATTTCTGCTACGTTTCATTACTTTTGTCTTGCTTTTTTATATTCAGTCCAAAATCTTCCTTCAGTATTTTGTTGATGCCATTCAATAACTTCTCAATATCCTCAGCCCTCTCTGCTAACAAGACAATGGTCATCAGCAAATCGTAGCATACTGATTTTTTCTCCCTGAAAACTTATGCCACATGGAAATTTTTCATTGCTTCTTCTACATAAAAGTTGAATATTAACGGGCATAGACTACAACCTTGTCTCACACCCTTTTTAATTGATGCATGTCTCTCGTGATTCTCTAGTTTTATTATAGTCACTTGATTCTTATATAGTTTATAGAATATTCTTCTATTTCGGTACTTTAGACCTGACTTCTTTAAAATTTTGAACATCTTGTCCCACGTAATATTATCAAAAGCTTTTTCTAAATCAACAAATGCCATAAAAGTATCTGTTTTTCTTGATCCGCCCTTCAAGTATTAATCTTAAAGACAGAATTGCTTCCCTTGTACCACAATTTTTCCTACATCAAACTGATCTTCACCTGCTATCTCTTCTACTACCCTTTCCATCCTTCTGTATATTATGCTGGTCAGTAATTTTGAAGCTTGTGATGTTAGACTAATGGTGCGATAAGTCTCACATTTGTCGGCTTGTGCTTTCTTCGGAAGTGTGAAGATGATATTTTTTATTAGAAACGGTTGGAATTTCTCCTGTTTCATAACTTTTTGATATCAGCTTGAACAATCTTTCGATTCCTTCTTCTCCTAGGGATTTTAGAAGTTCTGCAGGGATCTCATCAATTCCAACTGCCTTATTTGCTTTCAAGTCATTCACAGTATTAAATTCTGTCCTCAAACCAGGAACTAGATCTGTAGCGAAAAACAATATAATATTGACGTGATCAGACGGGAGTAATGTTTATCTGTTTTGTAGTGTGATCTTTGGACGGTATATCGTAAAGGAGTGTTCATCTGTGACGAAGTGTGATCTCTGGCGCCTGTTTGTTCTTGGTACGAGCAGATTATCATTTCCTGTTGCGCTCCTGGTCACATAACTTTAATCAGCTTCCATCTCTGAACACTCAATTCTTAAGATTAAAATGCACAAAAGTCTGTGTCTGATGGCTATTAAAATGTACTGAGTTGTTGTAAGTGTCGAGGGGTGACGGTGTTCTGCTAACCTACTGTACGTCTTCGCGATCCAAGGGCCACTGTCATAATCACTTGGTGTCGACGTCTTCGGCAGAGGTTCGCCAGTTGAGTGGCGGGCAGTGGTGCTGGAGACTCGTGCCTCGTCCCATCCCGCGTGATGACTGGCCTCTGATGGCGGCGCGAGTTAGCGCGCCACTGTGCGTGACGTCACTTCTGCAGGTCACCGTCCACAGCGCACGGCAGTCAGACCACAACTAGTGGCACCGCTAAGGATTCGATTCACTCCAACACGTTGCGTTAGCTCCGCAGCAAGACGCCGCTGTCAGTCAGAACTTCGCAACTCACGGTCCTTTCCTACACCCACCTACATTCACCCTCTACAAATTTCAACTTTAAATTCCTTCAACGTTTTTGGTAAAATATTCACCATTTCTCTTAGTAACTTATTCCAATCCGTGATCCTCTTACCTATAAAAGAGAATCTTCCTACACCCTTGTGCCTGAAATCGAGTGCCAGCTTGTGGTCATTGTCATCTTTTCCCTTCCATGCATTACTTTTAATTCTTACACCAATATCTTTCCATGCCTCATCACCAATATACGCCTTGTACACTCCTATGACCCTCTTCACCCTCCTCCCGTCATCGAATGAGTTCCATTCCAGCTCTTTTATCATATCTGTGACTGATTCCATTCTGCGTCAATTTCCAGAGACAAATCTTCATCTTGTAAGTTAACAACCATAGATTTAGTTAATTGTGAAATAACTTGTGTAAGTAATATTTAAATTAATATGGTGTGATGGTTAAGTTGGCTAACATGTAAATCTAAGATTTAAGCAATGAACATCGCTGACTGTATCTATGGTTGTTGTTTACTCGTTGTTATAATAGTAAATTTACTTAGAAAACCGTTGGATTAAGTTTTGTTAAGCTTGTGAGAGTTTAAATACTGACTGTACAATAAAAAGAAATCAAAGTTGGAAAAAAACCGATGGAGAATTATTTTAATGACTAATGAATAAAATTTTCTCAAGAAAATGGTCTGTATTAAACAACGGCTAACGTTCGCCATTTTTGGCTTAAGTGCATAATGGGCCATATTAAACGGCAGAAGGAAAAAATAAACCTCGCAAACTCCTGTATTTAATACTCAAAACGTGGGTCCCATACTACACTACCATATTCGAGCAATGGTCTGACCAAACTTTTGTAACCCAATTCCTTTACTTCTCTCGTACATCCCCTCATCACTCTCTCCAACAAGTTCAGAATTTTCAAACCTTTTCCTACCACCTGTCCAATGTGTCCTGCCTAGAGAAGCTGGTTATCAAACATAATTCCAACATATTTCAGGTCTTCAACAAGCAATTATTTCCCCATGTTATACTCATAATTTAACTTTGTTTTTTATTTGTGTATCTAATAAGTTGACTCTTCTTTGCATTTATCTTCATCGCATGTTTACCAACCCAACTAGATATCCTGTCCAGATCACCCTGAAGCTGTTTACAATCCTCTATCGTTTTGATCCTTTTATACAGCATTATGTCATCTGCAAACAATATAATTTCAGATAGTAAACAATCAACACAATTATTCACTAGAAAAATTAATAGCAATCCAACAACTTCCAGCGCCGTTTTGTTAGTTTGTTTCAAACATGGATTGATCACTACAGAGCAGAAGTTAAACAGCAGTCGAAATAGTGAAATGCAATCCATCCGCCGCAAAGTCGATGTCTCCAATTGTTTGCAACGCAAAACTAACTCACTTGATTGACAGCTTGGAGAGGAAAAAACTATTACTTCACAATACTAGGCATCACTTTAGGAGATACTGACCACTGCGAATGCGGGAAAATAATCCAGGATAGCGAAGGAAGGTCTTGTTAGGTTTGTTTACCTCTTGCCTTTACGCTTTGTCGACGTCGAGGACATTAGAGGCGGACAAGGAACGGGAAGGAATTCGGCATGGCATTTTTAAGCAAGCATCCCGGATTTCACTTTGAGTGATTTGGGGAATCCATGGAAAACCCAAATCTTGATGTCCAGACGGGGATTCGAACCGCCGCGCCGTCCTCCCTAATGTGATGACTAGAGTTGGGATCTTTATGACCAAAAAAGTAGAGAAATATGCAGACAAATATGACCTTAAAAATGGGTAAATATGATCTCAAAATGACAAAATATGACCAACATATAAATTTACTATACAGCAAAACATGCTCTGTTACACATAATTTATTGTATCTAGAAGCGTCGCTTTCATGTAGACAGCATAATTTGCTTCCGTGCACTCACTGCAACATTGTAAAATTAAATTTTAAATCGTTTTGTTGAAGTCACTTTAATTTCAGATAATTTACAGAATAGAACTCTTTCATCCGTACTAAAATACTCCTCTAAATTCCCTTAAGTAACTTCGCACTTTCTGAAAATTTTATTTTCGGCTTGGCAGTAGGTCTACTCACTGATCCACTGCAGATTTAACGATGACTGAGGATATTTCATTGCGATATTGATTGACGTGGATCGACACTGGCATTTTTCTGCTGGATTGTCGAGATTAAAAGGCGGGCGGAACATTACGTTTAGAGAGCGACAATAATATATAACTCTAATTCTTGACTGGTGAATTCTCACCACAGTGTCCAACTGTCTAGCAGAAGAACAGTTCTGTGAATAATTAACTTAATTTTTCCTACTAGGGATTGATGGACCTCTGGTATACATTACTAAATCAACACAAGAAATACAAGTTATAAAAGGCATAAACACTGTTTATTTTAAATATAAAGTTATAAACTGCTCGAAAAGTAATAAAGTGAAAAAGGATAAGTAAATTTGATAGTCAACATACATAGAAATTATAGCAATTCTAATTTATTTTCACATGGTTAAGAAGATTTACACATTCTGCAGTCATTTTCTTTCGAGAATCTCGCTTCCTACAGTAATTGCATTTAATTTTCAATCTTGTGCAGCCTCCATGTGTCCAGCGAGAGCATGAGACACTTAATCCAATTTTAATCTAGTTATGTTTTACTGTAGTTCTCATTACACCACACACAATAATCAAATCCCCGTAACTTTTATAAACGTTATCGTTGCAATTTTTTTATTGCTTTACGCCTCACCGACGGCTAAGGTCATTAGAGGCGGGATGGCACTGGGAACAAGGAACGGAAGGAATTCGGCCATGGTCTTTTTGAAGGAAGCATCATGGCATTCGCCTGGAGTGATTTGGGGAACTATGGAAAACCCAAATCTGGATGCCCGGACGGGGATTCGAACCCGTGTCCTCCCGAATGCGAGGCCAGACCGTTAACCGTTCACCCACGACGCTCGGTCGTTGCAAATTTTATTAATATCGATATTTTCAGATTCTGAGGATGACGTAAGTTCTTTATTCTTTTGCGTTCTCTTCCTTTTATAATGTCCCTTTAACTTCTTTTTCTTCCTCCCTGCCTTTCTTCTTTTCTTCATTTCTTCTTCTTCTTTTATGCTTCTTTTATTCTATTTTGCTGCATCATTAACTCACATTTCCTTATTCTCAATAGCTTTGACTGCTTTTTTCAAACTGTCTTCAGACCATTCTCCTTCCCCGACATGCCTTTACTTTTATAAATAGTAGGCATTTTTAAGTAAAAGAAATAAATCCCAACTTATCAGTATACGCTTTTATATTTAAAATAAGTTTTTTATACTATTATTTCATTTATATAGAAAGTATATCCCTAACAGGAGAAATGGTGCGACTATCCCCGGTATCTTTTGAGTGGTCCAACTATCCCAAATTTCACTGGTCCATCTATCCCTAGTTGTCGCCATAGATGGACCAGCTCCCCGTTCAGAGAAACAACTCTACCGGCACGTCATTTTGGGTTAAGATTGTACCCAAATATAAATTTAGGTTACGTTGAAGACATTTAAACTAACTTAACCACATAACAAAGAGATCTCGTATAAAATATTTTTCAACTCATCAAAAGAAATAAACGAAGTTTTTCTTCTAAACTACACATGAAACTCCCGAGAAAAACTAAGCGTGGGTCCATCTACTCAGCAATAACAATTCCAGACACCGACTGCAGCGCTGCTGTGGCAGACCAGCCAAATATTCGACTGGTCCGTCTATCCCGGGGGTCCATCTAACCCGGACTTACCCTATATAAAATAAATTAAAATAGAAGCAGAAACGTTGGAAGGTGTGTGTTTAGTTAGTCTGATCTCTTTGATATGAGAGCGAGCTACTCACGGAACCAGGCCCGCCGCTAGCTGTTTGGGCGCCCGCGTGCAATACCGATTATGCCGCCCCCTGTCTAAGTAGCCAGTGGTGGATTTAGGAAATTTCGGAACCGGGTCAGAAAACTGTGAGATTGCCGCCCCTTCAAACATTATTTGCCGCCCCCATTGTTGCCATTCCGAGTGTCGCCGGCCGCCCGAAGCAGCTGTTGAGCTAAAAAAAAAAAAAAAGGTCGCCCCTTACATAATACGCTGCAAATTTCGTCGCGGCGACAATGGAGTGGCAACTATCGCGGGGTGGCGACTGTCGATCGCTCGTTTTGCCGCCCCCCCTCGATGTGCCGCCCGCGTGCGGCGCACGCGTTGCACGCCCGCTTACGGCGGGCCTGCACGGAACCACATGAAGCTGAAGACAGTGGAGCGCAGTGGTTATGAACCAACCAATTTTTTGGGTATTTCTACCGATATGAGGTCGATCCTACCGAAATACCGAAATGTAACCATTTTTCCACGATTTCTGAGAATACAACGAATTTTTTGCCGATTTTTCATTTTCAAATTGGCAACCCTTTTCGTCTATGTTTTACGGTAAATTCCATGAGCGAGTAAATGTTAAGTAGTATACCTATTTAGGAATCTTCCCCGTATCTTTTGGGGAATACCCTTGCGCCATACACTCTCGACAATTTTACGGGATTCCCGAGCTAATGGCTGTGGCATTGGTCAAATAATATTGAAAAAAAAAAGTAGATTTAAGTTTATATTTCTACGAGTTTGTTTGAGGTTACATATCGTTTTGCTAAATAACGCAGTAAATGAATTATAAATTATCAAGTCTGTTGTTATCGTTATTTTTATTTATTTATGTTTTGCTAGTGCTCATTCTTGACTGAAATTTCTAAAAAATTCTGGTATTAGTTGTAAATTTATACTATATCCTGTAAGTTCCTATTATTTGACAAAGATAAAGAAGTTTTAAAATAATGGAATGAAGTTTTAAATAAATTTAAATGACCTTAAATAACTTGTATTTCATATTTCAACTTAAAAAATGTCCTCGCTGCCGTCTAATGACTTCGATTTATAATAAGAAGGTAAACTCATCTTTGAATGCAAGTTGGATCCAAAATTTTCTAACTTTTGCAGACAATTTGTCTTCCAGTTGCGGCAGCTGATTCCCATCAATTTGTTACACAGATTGAGGTCAAATTGGTAACAAGCCTCCGAGTCCCACGTCTGGCAGTCAAATTGGTGTCAAAAGGGGAGAAATTCTTGGACAGCAAATCTTGCCCAGTAAATTGTGGTTAATGGGGTTGTATTTTTTTCGTATGCCGATGTTGGTGGGCAGCTCTGACGTTGGAGACCTCTGGTGGAGCGTCTTCGCAGGTCACGTGTTGACCGCCCACGGACCAGGGACCACCGACTGCCGCGCCGCTTATAGACCGACCAATCAGAGCGCGCGCCGAGTCGCGCCCGCCGGGCTATTCCTGACCGCGCGCAGTTGGCACCCCTGCCAGACGCACTCGGCGCTCTGACGTCAGCGCTCAGCAGCGGAGGTGGCTGGCGTCCGACGTCGCGTCGGTAGGTGCTGCAACAAGGCGTCTAAAAGTCACGTGAGTGCGCGGTATGGCGGCCACTGACAAAAAATAATATAAAGAAGCTTGAAGGTACGTTTCCATTACTAACATTTGTCCCGCAACATGTTGTGCCACAAATTTGTTGAAGTGGTAATGGTCTGCAGCATGTTGCGGCACAAGTGCCGGGGACTGAAATGTGCCAAGCGACTGCGGAACACGACATGTGCCGCAACTTGTGCCACAGCCCATGCAAACAGACTGCGACATGTGCCGTCGCGCGCATGCGCAACACACTCCTTGTGGGCAGCGCGTGTCTTCTTTACCGTGGTAATCATACTTTATTTAAAGCTAGTGTAGTGTTTGTTTCAAGATGGAGTGGTCGAAGAATAATGTAACAAAGCTTTTAGGACTCTATAAACAGGAGACAGTTCTGTGGAACATAATTGATGAGAACCACAAGAAGTCGAACAATAGAAACGGCGCCAGGCAACAAATTGCTGATACAGTATTCTGGAATGCAGTATTGAAGAAGTAGAAAACAAATTCACTCCCTGAGTTCCCAATACTTAAGGGAAAAAATAAAACTGAAAAGAGCAAGAAAAGTGGCGCTGTTGCTAAGGATGTTTCCGAACCTAAATGGCAGAATTTCAATTTAATGAGTTTTCCGTCAGTTCAGTAACGATTGAAAATCACTTGCCGTCATTCTAAAAAAATTCTCGACCCACTTTGGAGACGTAGGTCTGCCATCAACCTCCTTCCGAATGTCTTTTTGCTAAAAAAAAAAAAAAAAAAAAAAACTTCTAATCCACCATCTCTGTCGCTTTCGCCTGCCATTACAACAAAAGCTTCAGTAGCTGAGTTGTCCATATCGCTCAAATATTTGAACGGGCAGATCACTCCACTCAAGAAACTGGAACACACTGTATCTGATTCTCTGTAACAAACTTCATCTGTAGTCTTCCACTCTAGACCTCTCTACAAATGTTGCAGATGTCCCAGGCAATTGGAAACAGTTGAAAAATTACGTGCAACATGTGCCGGGCACAAGTTGCACGACATGTGCCAGGGACTTGTCAGAAAGGAAACCTACCTTAAGTTGCATTTTAATTGTTTAGTTATTTAATAGCGTATACGATTTACTGATGATATGGTATAGTTGGGAGAAAGCGAACAAACTCTAAACAGAGTGCTGAAAGATCTAGACGAAGCTTGCCAAGAGTTTGGAATGGAAATCAATACAGCAAAAACTAATAGTGTGGTGATTGGAAAATGAAGGAAAATAATAAATATTAAGTTAGGAAGAGCTGATATCAGGCAAGTAAGATCATTCAAATATCTTGAGAGCACGATCACCGACGATTTGAGATGCAACTAAGGATTGCAATCCCGCAGTGTTTTCAATCCCCCGGGATCCGTGCGGGATTGGCGCAAACCGTTTTTAACGCTTATATTTAAAACATAGTTACTTAAAACTTTAATAAATTAATTAATAATTAAATTAATAAATCAATTTTAATGTTAAATGATACAAATTAATATTTAACAATATTTTACCGTGCGGGGCGGTGTAACGGGTAGCGTTCTCGCCTCGCATTCGGGAGGACGGCGGTTCGAATCCCCGTCCGGGCATCCAGATTTGGGTTTTCCATGGTTTCCCCAAATCACTCCAGTCAAATGCCGGGATGCTTCCTTCAAAAGGCCATGGCCGAATTCCTTCCCATTCCTTGCCCCCATCCTTGCCCCCCATCCTTTCCCGTCTCTAAAAGACCTCGATCTTAAAAAGAGACGTAAAGCAGTTAAAAAAAAAAAATATTTTAATTGGCAAAATGATACTAAAAGTTTTTAGCATGTCTCAAGTACATTTCGAGGTTTTACATTTTTGTTTTTTAATCTAAACCAATTTTTAAATAAATAATAAAAATTGAAAATATTCAGTGTTAGGTCATATTATGTGCATTACAATACATCACATGAATTTAAAGACGTGGTTTGCTTAGTGGCCAAGTTACCAGAGTTTTTTTAAAAATTCTAAATAAACGTTCCATAACACCGAGAGAAAGCATTCCATTTCACAAAGTGAAGTGAATATACTCTGTAAAGTGTAGACTTAGCTGAGAACAAGATCTCATAACTTTTTGTCACTGCACAAGCACGAGACTTGGCTATTATTTTTTTTTACAAGAATTGTTTTTTTGGGATTGATTATTATATCTCCTGATTTCTTGATTGATCTTACAGTTGATTCAATGTTATTAAAGGAAACTACTCACCAACACTTAAACTGTCAAGTATTTCAATTTTACATATGTGGCGTAACGACGTTATAAGAGTGGAAATTATTACTTTTTAGTAAGAAAGGAGGCTTTCTCGGCGAATGATTGCAGTGAAGTTTTCATAGGTTGTATCTCCGGATTTCATTGTAAAAACACGAGATTTTACCCGTGAGGGAGACGGTGGAGGCAGCCGTCGAAGTATGGTGTTCCTACAACACAATTCGTCGATACACCCGTGAAAACTTCATTATAACTTTTTCTGCCTTTAGTCGAAATAATAACAAGGAGAAGAGGTATTAATCTATAGCCTGAGCGGCACATGTAAACAGGCGGCTTTCGTCAAAGAAACGCATTGAGGCAGTGGCCAAAACACCAATAAGTCAAAAGATATACAGATGTACAATTACCTTTTGATAGCTGCTAAATAAAAAGGTATGCGATTAAAATTATGATAACATTAGTTTCCTATCAACGAATAATCAAATTTTCAGCCGCAAAAAAGGAAATTGTCACAATAACTTTATCTGCAAATACAAAAAATGGGAGTAATGAAACTTAAAAAAAAAAGAAGCTGTAACTGTGTAGTTCAGATAACGTTTGCGACACATAAATAATTATATAGTTAGAAAATGGTACTTAATACGCAACATAACTCAAACTACAGAATTGTGTACTCGAAAATGAATACGTAAAAATGTATCTATTTACTTACGAATGACGAAGGTTGACAAAAACAAATGTTTATTCACACGAGCCAAATGTAAACAGTGCAAAACATCCGATAGAGATCGAGTGGGGCAGCGAGTCACGCAGACTGACATACGTTTCCGCCGGATTTTGCGGATTGCGTATCCGTTTAATTTTTTGCGGGATCCGCCAGACTGTCTAATGATGCGGGATCCCGCGGGATTGCTGGATTGCAATCCCTAGATGCAACCAACAGATAAAAACTAGCATTGCCGTAGCGAAGGAATCGTTTAATAAGAAAAGGAGGATACTAACTGGAAAAATAGACAAATCACTCAGCAAAAGACTCGGAAAATGTTTTGTATGGAGTGTGGCTCTTTATGGGGCGGAGACGGACACTCAGACGAGAGGATGAAAAACGGTTAGAAGCGTTTGAGATGTGGATGTGGAGGAGAATGGAGAGGATAAACTGGGTGGAGAAAATAAGTTATGTTGAAGTGCTGGACAGGGTCAGTGAGAGGAGAAAAATACTCGAAGTAATAAAAGAAAGAAAGAAGAACTGGATGGGACACTTGTTGAGAGGGAGTGCCTGATAAAAGACGCCTTCGAAGGTCTACTTTGTGGGTGGAGAATAAGAGGAAGAAGGGGGTGAAAAATTACAGAAAACATAAAGGAAAACGGAAACTCCATGGACCTTAAGGGAAAGGCAGAAGATAGAAGAGCGTGGGGAGCAGCCAAGTGGGCAGAAAACTGATGATGATGATGATGATGATGATTAGTGTTTCAAGCCCACTATGGAGCGCTTATAACAACTTCTCTCTTGATGCTCGCCTTTGTTCCCAATACCTTTAAAGTACAGCTAAGAATTTTTCCTTTCTCTCCTGTGAATTGGGTTTCCAAGGTTTAGTAATTTTTGGTGGAGGGTACCAGGAGTTAACCATATTACAAAATTTGGAGCAGTCTGCAACATCACGTATATATACAGGGAATACAGGAATGAAAGGATATATCACATCATTTCATACCATATGACTTTTTTTTTTTTTTCTAAAAGTCTCGCCATTTTGGAGATATTGATTATTTAAATATTTTTTTCGAAACATGTGGCTAAATTCAATTTATTCCATGCAATTTCTACAAATTAACACTTTTTGAACCCTTTTTTTAAAAAAAAAATTAGTCAAGGATGTTTGAGACATCTAAATCAATATTGCTTTAAAAAAAAAAAAAAAAAACCTTAAAGAAAATCTTTAAAAAAATCATTATCATTTTTTTTCTACGTGTTTCAACAGCACAATCGTGTCTTTAACAGACTGAACTACGATAAAACAATAATTTTAAAAGAAGTATAAAATAATTAAGATTTTTCATAAGATTCTTTTTTAAAGAAATAAAGTATGTTGTTTTAGATGACTCAAATATTAGAATCTTGAACATAGCTGCGTTACAGCAACGGTAAAATTCGTATTCGCTATAATAATAGCCAAATAGTTACTTAAAATTTTAATTTATTGATCTTGACTGCAGTTTCGACAAACATAAGCTTGTCTTCTTCAGAAGTACCTGGACCAAACATTCAGATAAATTCATGTTACAAATTGTGAATTAATATACTCAAATGTAAAACAACTATTGTCATTAGATCTACAAAACAGATACATACATTTATGGGTTCATAGAGGCATGCAGCTGATGCTGGCATGAGAATTTACCTGTGGTGCCATCTACCATGTTTACTTAGACTCCCGCCCTATGCAGAGAGTGGATGTAATGACGCAAGTGGTAACCCTGTTTGAAAATGTTGACAGAAGTTTTATATTGCATCCCTCTATGAACCCATAAATGTATGTATCTGTTTTGTAGGTCAAATGACAATAGTTGTTTCATATTTGAGTATATTAATTCACAATTTATAACATGAATTTATCTGAATGTTTGTACAGGTACTTCTGAAGAAGACAAACTTATATTTGTCGAAACTGCAGTCAAGATCAATAAATTAAAATTTAAGCCACTGGTTGGATATTATAATACCGAATATGACTCAAATATCTTTGAGTAAATAAAAAAACAGAATTCAAAAAGTCTTGATTTGTAGAAATGGCATGGAATAATTTGAACAAAATCACATGTTTCGAAAAAATATTTGAAAAATCAGTACCTTACAAATGGCGAGACTTTTAATAAAACAAAATTTTGTCATATGCTAGGACATTATGTGACCTGTTTATCCTTTGATTCCTGAACACCCTGTATATACTTTTTAAAGAAATGGATGTATGCATCTCGCTGAGTGAGATTTTTTTTTCGTTTCGCCATTTGTACGAGTTTTTAGTGAAGAAAATGTATTTTTGGAAATTATTATCCGAAAATTCCTTCAAAACTGACCGTAATATGTAGTATAAAGATTATGGAAAAGTTATAACGATCGATTAGAAGCTAATAGTTTTCGCAAAAAGTTAAATGAGTAATTTGAGCAAATTTTATTCTTAAAAAAATACTTTTTTGAGAAGTTAAATGACGGAAACTTTCGTGATTCGGCTATAAAGATATGTTCTAACAGTTTTTAGAAAATTTCTTAGTTCATACCATCCATGCTTCCATAATTTTGTATGAATTACAAAATAACTTTTTTTAGTGAATTCAGCTATATACTCATACATAACCTTGCTAGAGGCAGCAGCTCACACCATTTTTTTTTTTTTTTTTTTTTTTTTTTTTTTTTTTTTTTTTTTTTTTTGTGGTATTATTCAGTGCTGGGTATTTGTGTTTTCTACACTAATATCAGCAATATTATTTTTGTTATTTTGTTGTTAAATCTTAATTATTGTAAGCCTGTGGCACATATTACCCAGCTGTTGCCTAAAGTAGGGTTCTCTTTTACAAGTGTTGTACTGGAACAATTTCATTGCAAATGTTATCCTCTGTGAGCGTGGAGACTTTCCCGGCGTACGGAAGCAATGTAGTCTTCACGGGTGTGCAGCCGGATGGTGTTTTGAAAACACGACGTTTCGACAACCAGCTCGGTTGTCTTCATCAGGTTTCCGGTGTCTACAGGCTGACGAAAGCTGGCAGTCACCGCAGTCTACGCGGTGACTGCCAGCTTTCGTCAGCCTGTAGACACCGGAAACCTGATGAAGACAACCGAGCTGGTTGTCGAAACGTCGTGTTTTCAAAACACCATCCGGCTGCACACCCGTGAAGACTACATTGCAATGTTATCCTCTGTTCAAAACGTGTAATAAAAATGTTATTAAATTTGTCTTTAAATCCTTTACTCCATGCTGTAAGCATGTTTTGCATATAACTGACACTTTCGCGGATTGAAAAACACATTCAAACTGCATCGCCTCGCATTCGGGAGGACGGCGGTTCGAATCCCCGTCCGGGCATCCAGATTTGGGTTTTCCATGGTTTCCCCAAATCACTCCAGGCAAATGCCGGGATGCTTCCTTCAAAAGGCCATGGCCGAATTCCTTCCCATTCCTTGCCCCCATCCCTGCCCCCCATCCTTTCCCGTCTCTAAACACCTCGATGTTAAAAGAGACGTGAAGCAGTTAAAAAAAAAAATCCAAACTGCATCAAAACTTATTTATCATTTCCAATTTACCATATATATTATTGTTTGTTGATTGTACTGTAACGCATCTATATTTTAATACGTGAAGCGAAAACTTCGGATCCCTTTTTAACAATATTTTGCGCACGGAGGAGTGAGAGATTTGGCACAGTTAAAGTTTTTATAGAGAAGAAGTGCAAAAAGCTAAAATTTACATATTACATCTATATATAACATTTTGTATATAACCCATTTCAAGCACAAGGGTGTAGGAAGATTATCTTCTTTCGGTAAGGGTGTCAGGAATTGGAATAAGTTGTCAAGAGAAATGATGAATAATTTACCAAAACGTTGAAATAATTTATAGTTAAAATTTGTAGAGGGCAAATGTAGGTGGGTGCAGGAAAGGGGGAAGATGGGTGAGTAGGGAAATTGCCACCGGAGAGTGCGCTCCATTGCAATTGTAATGAAATATTAACATGTGTGAAAAATACATTAAATAAAATAAAACATTCATCGTTTACTTTCAAATTTTTTAATGACCTTAGCGATTCCACCAACGTGAAGTTTATAAGGTACTGAGTCGTCTTTAGTCTAACAGTAAAGAAAAAAATATGTATGTGTTACAAATACATTATTAAATGTGTGTGCGTGAAATTGGATCGGATCCGTGCCAACTATATGACGTGTATTCCCAGCATTGAGATACTCTGTGGTCTTTGGTCAAACAAAACAGGCGCATAGAGTAGAGATTAATCTTTGGACTTATGAAAGGAACATAAAGGGAATATTTTCTATGTTATAGATAATTCGACATTCTAAAGGATAATCTGAATTGACTTGCGATTTGTAGTTAAAAAAGTGAGTGCATTTTATTATTTTATGAAACTGTCCCCTACCAACCCTAAACGGATGCACCCAGTGCTGATTTTCTTACGTTTGTTTAGTGGAACTTCTTTGGCCGCGGTAGGTAGTAATCCCTTAGCGTTGCGAGTTATGGGATCATCGAGCATGCGTAGAACGTTTATAATCACGTGGCGATGTCAGACAGCAGAGACAATATAATAAATAGACTGTGAGAGTTGCGTATGACTCTGGTATTCTGTCGGAAAAGTTCTTCTGTCTACAACGTTCCGGCAGCAATCTCCACTGCCCTCATCAGGTGAGATGTCATAGCGAAGCTACCACTGCGACGACACAGCACCGACCGTGAATGCCTCGAAATGATATTACATCTACCTGATGATAGCAACGGAAGTGCTGCCGAAACGTTGTGGAAAAAAGAAATTGTCCGACATAATACCCGAGAATAATTCTTATCAGTATAATAGACTATTCACGAGCAGCATAAACTTTGGCGAAGTAAACGCTAGCCGCGACGCTAGCGCCTCCTAGAGTTAGTTCAGAGAATCACGGTGTGATGTCACACAAATGCGGGATTTTGAAACGTTTGTTACACCCTTCATATATGGGTTTTTATTTACTTTTCTAATTGTTTCTTTCATTTATTTAATTAATAACTTTTTTTTTTTCCTCTCTTTTACAATGAAGCAAGAGAATTGGGAAAATATTAAGGGAAATAGAAATGAAAAATGTTAATTTTCTTCCTATTTAGTTTGTACTAAATTCATTAAAAAAGAAACAGTTACAATAACAGCAAGACAAAAATTAACAATCAGAAACACAAAAATTGTAAAGGATATATAGAGAAAAATACATTAAAATATATACACACATTACAATTTAAGTCGTGTGTTTACAAAATTCATGAAAAGAAACAAAGTACTAACGATGTATTTATAGTGTCATTATATATGACATCGAATACCAGAGTTTAAAAGTCCTATTCCTTTTTATTCAGGATTAAGTGACATCTATAATATGTTGACGATTTCATAATTTTCTATGATCGCTGTTCCGATAAAAGCTTGGATTTTCATGCAGAAACGTTAGCATTTGTCTTTACAACGGACGGGAATGTTTAATTTAAGCTATCTTTAAAAAAAAGGCAAGAGACAAAAATTTGCGTTAATCCTGTCACTTTTGATGGGACTGGAAGGTAGTTATTAACCAAGTTTTTGCAGACTGCACCAGCAGTTTTAGTCGCTTATTTTTTTGTTAACATAACAACATAGCCTGGACGCAACAGGTTTGCTCTGCTTACTGGGAGTTTTGGCAGCTCGGCACATTTGTGCGACTTTGGCTTTGGGAACGCAGCGACAGCTTACCTGTTCCGTCAGACAATAAAATTATTTCGGAGGGAACACAAACTGGAGCGTGGCTGGTAAGTATAGCTCCGGATTAATTGGCAGCGCGCTTTGAGACGAGCGGTAATTAAGTAGGAGAGGGTGCTGGCACTGGTCCGGGAGCGACCTATTTTCCCTCGCGGAGGGAGCGGCGGCCTACAGGCCTGCGGATCAATAGTGGCCGCCTGCCAACTCGCATGCACTCGCACGAGAGCACGGCGCGGCGCCGACAGTAAATAACAAGCGTGGAGGCTGGTAGGGCAGCACTAGATCTTCCAGAGGCTTTCGACAGAGTGAGACATATGATGGTGGTAAAAAACTAGTGGAGTGGATGAGAAAGTGATATGCTGGGTAGAAGAATTTTTAATAGGTACAAAGAAAAAACTTAGGGTAGGAAATGCAGTATCAAAAAAAGTTGAAGTAAAAATGGGAATGCCACAGGGTAGCTTTCTGGACCCATTGCTATTCATTATTCTAATGAATGATTGTGTTGATGGTTTACTATCAGAAATTAGATTGTTTGTAGATGACATAATGCTATATAAAAGGGTCAAAATAGTAGAGGACTCTAAACAGCAGCAGGATGATCTGGACAGGATATCTAGTTGGGTTGGAAAACGTGGGATGAAGATAAATGCAAAGAAGAGTCAGTTTATTAGATACACAAATAAAATCAAATGGTTTATTATGAAAATAAGGTGGGAAAAGAATTGCTTGTTGAAGACTTGAAATGTAAATATCTTGGCATTACATTTGATAACAAGCTTAACTGGGCAGGACACATTGGACAGGCAGTAGGAAAAGGTTTCAAAATTCTGCACTTGTTGAAGAGAATGCTGAGGGGATGTAAGAGAAAAGTAAAGGAACTGGGTTACAAAACTTTGGTAAGACCATTGTTCGAATATGTTAGTGTGATATGGTACCCACATTATGAGTATCAAATACAGGAGTTGGAGAGGGTGCAAAAAAGGGCTGCTAGATTTGTTTCTGGAAATTACAGCAGAACGCAATCGGTAACAGATATGATAAAAGAGCTGGAATGGGAATCATTGGAAGACAGGAGGAGGGTGAAGAGGGTCATGGGAGTGTACAAGGCGGGTACTGGTGATGAGGCATGGAAAAATATTGGTATAGGTATGAAGAGTAATGCATGGAAGCGAAAAGATGACCATGACCACAAGCTGGCACTCGATTTCAGGCACAAGAGTGTAGGAAGATTCTCTTTTTAGGTAAGGGTGTCAGGAATTGGAAGAAGTTACCAAGAGAAATGATGAATAATTTACCAAAAACGTTGAAAGAATTGAAAGCTGAAATTTGTAGAGGGAAACTGTAGGTGGGTGCAGGAATTGAGAATATGGGTGTGTAGAAACAATGCCACCGGAACGTGCGCTCTGTCGCAATTAAATTAAAAACAGCCTAAGCAACTTAATATCTTTTCTTTTATTTACTCTCCGAATAGTTTTCGTTTCTTAACTGAAGCATCTTCTCCGGTTTTCCTGTTGACTTTGTATACATGTTGCAATATTTTTATGTGTTACATTTTCGATGTTGAAGCTTTTACACAAATTATAATCTACTTAATTTTTTTTTGTTTTGATCCATTGCTCTACGAGGCGTATTTTTTAAGTAAGTACCGTTTTGTCACACCGTGGCTGCAGCGCTACGGTCGGCGTTCCGCGCATGCGCACTGGGAACCTGCATGTCTTGCCTACGCACTGACGCCATTACAGTCTAATTCTTCCTTGTTTACGTTGTTCACTGAGTGTTTAAGATGCCTCCGATAATCGTGTGTCCCGCCGACTATGAAGTACGGGCTGTTATAAGATTTCTTTGTGCTAAAGGCCTAAAACCGATCGATATTCATCGTGAGATCTGTGCAGTTTACGGACAAAACATTATGAGTGATGAAATGGTGAGAAAGTGGGTGAGAGCATTTAAAGATGGCCGCACAAATGTGCATAATGAACAACGGAGTGGGCGTCCTTCGGTCCTTAATGAAAGTTTGGTGCAAAACGTGGACAATAAGATGAGAGAAAACAGACGCTTTACGATTTCCTCCTTGTGCGATGACTTTCCTAATGTTTCTCGTCGTGTTTTGTATGGCATTGTGACCGAGCACTTGAATTACGAAAATTGTGCTGACGTTGGGTACCGAAAATGTTAACGGATGTGCACAAAACCAAACGTTTAGGCAGTGCATTGACTTTCCTTAGCGGTACCACAACGATGGTGATGATTTCTTAAGCCAAATTGTTACGGGCGATGAGACATGGGTGGCCTACGTCACACCTGAATCAAAGCAACAGTCTATGGAATGGCGGCATTCAGATTCACCCAAAAAAGTAAAGTTCAAGGAAACGATTTCTGCCAGGAAAATCATGTGCACAGTTTTTTGGGACAGAAAAGGAGTATTGCTTGTGGAATTTCTGCCTCGTAATGAGGCAATCAATGCAGCAGCTTATTGTGAGACATTGAACAATCTGCGCCAGAACAAAAGACGTGGCAAGTTGAGCAAGGGCATCGTTTTGCTGCATGACAATGCCCGTCCACATGTGGCTAATCAGACCAAAGATCTCATCACATATTTTCCGTACAGCCCTGATCTGGCGCCCAGTGACTACCATCTGTTCCTGCACTTGAAGAAACACCTGGGCGGTCAACGTCTTGAAGACGATAACGAAGTTAAAACAGTTGTGATGCAGTGGTTAACAAGTCAGGCGGCAGACTTCTATGAGGAGTGTTTTCAAAAACTGGTACTACGTTATGACAAGTGCCTCAATATTGAAGGGAATTATGTAGAAAAGTAGAGTAAGGTACAGGCTTTCATGTAAAAATAAAATAATTGAGATATATTTGCACGTCTTTTTTTAATTTAAAAACGGTACTTACTTTAAAAAACATGCCTCGTATTTATCTACCATTCTCAGCAGCAGTGATTTCTCTTTGCTGTTTGGACTGCAGGTAAACTAGCACTGCACTGCACTGTGTATCCTGCATGACTGGCTGGGCTGGTTTGTTTACATTTGACTGTGCGTCGCTAGGTGATTACTGTTTTCCTTGTTTTCCTTGTTTGCCTTCCTTTTGTTTGGTGTGCGGTGCATTTTTTCAAAATGTGTACGTTCGTGTCAGTTTGTTATAACTTTGTCCTTGTTAAATGCTGTTTTACATGTGTTGACGGTTTGATTCTTTATTTTATTTGCAGGACAGCATCACATAGCGTCCCGCAGTTAGATGTAAACAATACAGACCAGTCGTTCATGTAAAATATACAGTGCTAGTTTACATGTGAAATAACAAGCAGAAAATGACCTGCAATCCAAACAGCATACATAAATCATTGCTACTGAGAATGGTGGATAAAGAGAGCAATGTATCAAAAAATGTAAGTAGATTATAATTTGTGTAAAGCTTCGACATTGAAAATGTAAAACATAACAATATTGCAACTTGTATACACAGTCAACACCAAAACCGCTGAAGGTGTTCCAGTTAAGAAGTGAAACGCGTTCTCAAAGTAAATAAAGGAACAGATATTCAATTCCTTAGGCTGTACTTATTTATTAATATTATCAGAATTGAGGTAAATGACCCACAACGTCCAGATATTAAATTATCAACGATTTAAACATTTCAGTGCCGGAAAGTTCGCTTTGTTTTCAAAGAACCGCATAGTCGCGGGTGATAAAACAGCCAATGAAAAGCATTCGTTGGCGAGGCGAGAGTGAAAAAACACGTAGCAAATAGGAGTCTATGAGTAGAGTACCTTATTAATTGTTATTGAATGTTGTTGTTTCTCCGCCAGGACCTTGCCAAACAGCTTGTTCTGAACAATAAACGTATCCTTTTTTGCTCAAAGATTTACGCCTCTTTGAGATCATTCGAGGCAGGAAAGGACTGAGGACAAGGAGCGGGAAGGAATTTGGCCATGACCTTTTGAAGGAACCATCCCGACATTCGCCTCGAGTGATTTACAGAAACCGATATCCGGATAGCGAGACGGAGATTCGAACCCGCGCCCTCCCGAATGAATAAACGTGTTCGCTGTAATATCGCTCGACGGTGACGGACTGAACTCTGTGTGTGTTACTTGTGGTTAGGACTGCCAATGTCTGCAGCTCATAGACAAGTTGGCTTATGTTTTCCTGTAAGTAATATACACTGCCTGAAATTAAAAGTGCTACACCCAGATAGCAAAGGTAGAATATTAGGAAACTTTGTAGGTATATCCAGGGTCATACCCAAAATAAATGATAGCAAATTGAAATGTATCAGGCTAAGCTTATTCCCTTTAGATACAGTTGTCTGTAAGAAACGGTCCCACCTTGAGCACTATACAGTCGTGGATCCTAGGCTGCATCTAATCAGCAGTGTTGGGATGTCTTCTTGGGGTGTGTCTCTGTACGCCTGCATGTCTTGTGCAGTGAGTTGTTGCACAGTTTGTGCTGCGTGACCACGTGATGTAATGTGTCTACTCCTGGCATCCCAGACATGCTCTGCTGGCGACAAATCTGGGGATCGTGCTGTCTAAATTGTGATAGTAACCCTTTCTGTATTATGGTGGCCACAGTATGATGACTGGCATTATACTGATGGAAGATGCGATCTGGATGGTGGATATGAAGGGTATCACAATAGGGTGCATCACCCCGTCCACATAGTGGGGACTGTCATTATGCTTTCAGCAACCACCGACGCAGTCCTGCTGTCGAAACTGATTGTCGCCAATCCTCGACTCCAGTGGTTGGACGTGTGAGCCACTTCTCCTCTACGCATGCGCACGTGTTGTCGATCATCACTTTGCTAGACGGATCAAGACACGAATGTACGCCATTCACGAGTCCATTTACGGTTTGCATTACACCAGGTTAGGCAATGTTGGCAATGAAATCAGGTTAAAGGAACACATTGCACTGGGGTCAGAGAGTGTAACCGAGCTTCAAGCAATCGTTTACAATCGTCCTGGTGGCGACTCTCTCTGTAACCACTGCTTGGATCTGGCCTGCAGTCACCAGCTACAAACGCCTACACAATTTGACCCTCTTCACGTGCTGTTGTCCTTTTAATTGAACCTGTGCCTGTTCTAGGAGGACTAGAACCTTCTTTCATCCACTGTGTAATAAGTCTGTATACTGAGATTTCACAATATGATGCACCCATTTCAAACTCTCCGACCTCTCTCACAGTTAGACATTAGGGTGTAGAGAGTCGTCACTCTTCGCCTTGGCTTACTCGGTCAACAAGAAATTGTGAACAAAAAAAGTAATGTTACATCACACTGTTCAGCAATTATACGCAAAAAAGCAATTTTCCATAATAGATAGCCCCGTAATTGTCATACTATTACATGTAAAACCTCCAATTTCTAATCATTTAGCACTTTTCATATGGGGATACTTGGGACCAAACTTCATTCGTTTATCACAGCTGCGTGTGGGTCAGTGCTGCCAACCTTGTGGCTTTGAATATCCGCAGATGACAGATAAATTTCCGTAGATTGGGTACAAAAATCCGGAGAATCGCTAACTGAAAGACTGAAACAATAATTACTGAAGATAGAGTCAAAATTAAGAATATATCTCCAGATATTTAAAATTCGAAATACGAAATAATATCCTACATTGAAAGTAAGAAATATGTCTGAACATGTTTTATACAGCGTCAGTTTCATCAGTGCTGCCTTTTTTTTTAGGGACCATACATTTAGTTTGTTGACATTAAATTTATCACAACCTCTGTAACAGGAAATATTAAAAACTGCGACCCTTTTGATTTTCGGATATTGGTTAATCCTTCTCGGAAGGCACTGCTTTGTAAGTCGTGCCAACGAGCGTGTCACCGTGCATAAAGAGTGCGCCCATAGTTCTGTGTTACGGTCTTTTAAGATCTATAAAAATTGTAACCAAACAAAATATGAGCTTTATTTCAATCGTTGGTTCACACGAGCGGTTGCAAGGAAACGATTCACGGTTATTGACAATTCTGTAACGCATTGACACTATACGCTCAAAGTTTAACAAAACACCAATATAAGGAAAAATCAATAATTAATAAAAAGTTACAAAAATCCTTAGATATTTTAACAAAATCCGAAAGTCCTAAAGTTTAATAAAAATCGGTAGATCTACGGGTAAATGCGTAGATTTGGCAGCACTGGTTTGGGTGTCACACTTTTAATTTCGGCCAGTGTAACAGTGAGTTTGCTGCGTATCAAGAGGAAGACGACTCCGCCATTTGCAGTTGCTGTGGGGCCACTATATGAAGAATCATTACTTACCGAGGCTGGTGCGTGAGCGGTAACGCGCTGGCTCCACATGCGGGAAGACGCGCCATCGAATCCCGGTCCGGCCATACAGAATTGAGTTTTCTATAATTCCCCCAAATCACTCCAGGCGAAAGCCGCGTTGGTTCCTTCAAAAGGCCGTGGCAGAATTGCTTACCGTTCCTGCTGACAGTCGCTTCCATCCCCTAATGACCTCGACGTCGACGAGACGTGAGGACATAATCATGAAAAGAGCTAGGAATTTCGAAGTTGAAGAGACAGATATGGTGATATCAACGAGTTCCCACCCTATCACCACAAATTCAGGATATAACGCCACGTCTGCAATGATCTGCTCGTTCTAGATTGCTTCTGTTTTGTGTGAAGATTCGTGCCCTCTTGTTGCCGCTCTTTAGTACTTTGCTGTCTTTGCGTTTATTCGAAGCGCTGCCAGTCAGGCCTTATATTTCGATACCGTCCGCCGACAAAGTTACGTTCACCATCTGCTTTATACAAAAATTTGTATTAGTTTTCGTTCTATTAATTTTGGTAGTGGTATTGAGTTGGTAACACTGACGGAAAAGTAAGTTTCGCTGTCGAAGGTTCCTATACGATAGGAACAAAGACTTTTTTTCTTATGGCTAACCTGAAACCTGATGAAGACGGCAGAGCTAGCTGTCGAAACGCCGTGTTTATACAACACCATCCGGCAGGATACCAGAGAGGATTACAGTGTAATATGTATAGTATCAGAACAGGGGTGGATTCAGGGGGGGGGGTTATTTTATTTACCCTTCATCTATACAGCCTAATATCTTACTGACTAAATTAGGCCCTACGTATTAATTTTTACATTGTTGATTACATAATGTTTTGAGATTTGTACAAAATATTTATATGCAAGGAATTTGGCATACAGTTCCGTTACACTTTGACTTAGTGTCTAATTAATTCTATAATATTACATTTGGTCTTGCTTACAGTAATAACAGTTACAGCTGCTATTGCAAATTTTATAATGTTATATTGAATCACAAATATCGCTTATTGTTGTTATAGTGCTGGTGGTTTTTATTGAAATATTCCAGTTATTCTTAGAGTATCCCATTATTCAGTTAGTTGCAGTTAACCCAGTTTGTACATATCTTTCTGTAATTTATCATTTACTTATACCGGATTACTGGGTGATAACAATTGCTTATAAGTAATATTCACTTAATAAAGTAATTAACGTCGGTTTTTTTTAGATTTGGAGATTTTTTTTAGCCTTGCTCGACTCAAGCCACCCCCCCCCCCCTAAACCAAAATACGCTCAACCCCTCCCCCCCCCCACCAAACCAAAATCCTGGATCCGCCACTGCATCAGAACATAGGTATAATTAACAGATGGAAGAGTTTATTGAAATATACAAGGGTGTCCGTGGCTAGTAAAAACCAAAGATTATCATGATGGCGAAGGAACCCTTTAAAAATGGATCAAAAGTTAAAGGATTTGGAGCCGGCAGTGAAAAAAAAATTAACAAGTAAAACAACACCAAATAAAATCTGTAAACGTAAACAATACAGAATCTGTACAGGTGAACCTCTCCGGTACGCTGTCACGTGTATGCCTGGCGTTGCGAGTGGACGCGAGAAGAAACCGAGGGCTGCAGGCGCGCGTGTCACGTGTTGCGAAGTCACGTGACGGCCACACGTGTCGGCAGCCCTGTCTGGAGCGCACTGTTCCAGGACACCGGATGTGACGTGCGACCAGCGCGGCACTGACCTTGACTCAAGGACGCGTATACCAGACGCCTCCCCCCACAGCTTACACCGTCTGATAGTTCAAGACAGGCTTGTAACGGAAGTCATTTTTTGCGGATGCTGATCTTGAATCATTGAAATCCGCGGATGCGGATGTTTTGCGGAAGCGGTAGTGTAAAAATAAATTTATAATTTTAATATTTTATGAAAAACAAACTTAAAATCAAAATAAGTATATTTTTTATGCCAAATTTTACATTTTTTCAGAAGTAACGTGTGGAAAGGATCTACTGTTGGTATTCCTCGATATCGAGAAAGCATATAATTGTGTACACAGGAGTAAGGTATGGAAGGCCTTGGAGAAGAGAGGAGTTCCCAAAGAAACCATCAAGAGAGTGACGGAACTGTACCAAGGAAGTGTGAGCTATGTGAAAATAGGGGAAGGAAGATCAGATTGGCTGGAACAAAGGAATGGACTAAATCAAGGAAGTGTCCTATCACCACTACTCTTCATTGTAATCATGGATGAAATAATGCAGAAGGTGGCAGCGAGGATGGGAGAGGAAAACATGAAGGTGATGGCTTTTGCGGATGATCTGATGATCTGGGGAGGTGAAGAAGAGGAAGTGCAGCGGCAGTTGGATGTATGGACAGACAGTGTGGAGGAATATGGAATGAAATGTGAGTACATGGTAACAACCAGAAAGAAGAATAGGATAACCCAGGGAACTGTGATGGCAGGGGAACAACTAAAGAAGGTAAACAGGTTCAAGTACTTGGGGAGTGTATTAGAGGAATGTGGAGGAAATGATGGCGAGATAAGTGAAAGAGGAAGACAAGCAGAGGCGTTCCTAAGGAGCATTAGAAGCCTGATATGGAATAAAGATGTGCCACAGAGAAGCAAGAGAGTAATCTATCACACATACTATGTGTCTATCTTGACTTATGCTGCTGAAACATGGACAATGAAGAAGCGGGACATCAGCAGTGTACAAGCAAGCGAAATGAAGTTTTTAAGAGATAGAATGGGAGTTACTAAAATGGACAGGATAAGCAATGAAGTGATTAGACGCACCATAAAAGAGGAACCCCTACAGGAAAGGGTAGAGTGGACCAGACTCAGATGGTATGGACATGTAAAGAGAATGGAGGCTCAGAGAATCCCAAGAAAAATCCACGAAATTAAGATACATCGTAAACGACCCAGAGGGAGACCAAGGGATGGATGGCTGAAAGGAGTGGAGGAGAGAGGAGAGGACTGGAACAAAGTGGTGACAGAGAGGTGGTGGGATGAAAGAAGCAAATGGAGAGGCTTGTGCTTGAAGCAGACCCGGCCAGAGACTGGAAACTGTTGAGGATGATGATGATGATGAACGTGTGTTTCCTTATAATAATGCCACATTGATTTATTTTTTGACAGCAACATAAAAACGTGGGATGATTTCACAAGTGAGCTGAATTATTTACACAACTACTCACGCTTCTCTTATACAAACTTTGTCATACGAACTTTGCGGAGTTCTCGGCTGCACTCATTGAAGCGTCAAGCACAAGGCCACGCCACCGCACATCTCCGTGCCCGCCACCCGCCTTTCCACCTCTCTAGCGGCACATTCACAGTACAACTAGTAGGACCTACGATGCAGCTCGACTAATTGAAGCGTCAAGCACAAGGCCACGCCACCGCACATCTCCGTGCCCGCCACCCGCCTTTCCACCGCTCTAGCGGCACATTCACAGTACAACTAGTAGGACCTACGATGCAGCTCGACTAATTGAAGCGTCAAGCACAAGGCCACGCCACCGCACATCTCCGTGCCCGCCACCCGCCTTTCCACCTCTCTAGCGGCACATTCACAGTACAACTAGTAGGACCTACGATGCAGCTCGACTAATTGAAGCGTCAACCACAAGGCCACGCCACCGCACATCTCCGTGCCCGCCACCCGCCTTTCCACCTCTCTAGCGGCACATTCACAGTACAACTAGTAGGACCTACGATGCAGCTCGACTAATTGAAGCGTCAAGCACAAGGCCACGCCACCGCACATCTCCGTGCCCGCCACCCGCCTTTCCACCGCTCTAGCGGCACATTCACAGTACAACTAGTAGGACCTACGATGCAGCTCGACTAATTGAAGCGTCAAGCACAAGGCCACGCCACCGCACATCTCCGTGCCCGCCACCCGCCTTTCCACCGCTCTAGCGGCACATTCACAGTACAACTAGTAGGACCTACGATGCAGCTCGACTAATTGAAGCGTCAAGCACAAGGCCACGCCACCGCACATCTCCGTGCCCGCCACCCGCCTTTCCACCGCTCTAGCGGCACATTCACAGTACAACTTGTTGGACCTACGATGATCTGATTTTCCGATAAAGGACTCTTGATGGCCCATGAAAGGCGTTCAGGACCACAGGTAGGACGTACTGGATGTTGTCGGAGTTCCAGGCAACCAACACGGGTCCTCGCCGTCCAACAAGCCATGGCGATGGATCGTGATTGGAGGAAACATCCTGCACGTGTGTGATAAGGACACTAAGTGGGAGTGGAAAGGACTGCTTGGTACATTTTGTTGGACCCTTCTAGTAGCGTGAATGGGTGAGCGCATCCTACGGTAGTTCTACACGGATGTCCTATAAGTTGGACCATGAATAGGCCGCTTTACCTTACTTGCAAGTTCAACCTTGTAAATTCGTCGCTTAGGTAATAACACTGTTCAGTAATTGTTACTTTTATTCCAAAATCGTAAGAAAAAAACAACCACATTGATGTTAGCTAAGTGGCGATGGGCAGAATGTCGAATATAGAGAAAATAATAATATATGTAGATTATAAATCAAAATTCCGTCTGGGAACAACTGTTGCTGTTACTCTTTTCTTTATTTCCATACGCGTTTCGCCCTTATGGTGCGGGGCATCGTCAGTGGAGCTAGGGTGATGGTATTTACATGGCGATCAGGAACAGCACTTTATGCATTTTACAGATCTTCTATTTCACAATCATAAAAAAACTGTTTTACACATATTTCTTAATAAACACTGGCATTAAGGTTGGTAGCACTGCATTTAATCAAAACAACATGTACGTAATGTAGCAGACAAACGAAACAAGAAGTTTGCAGTTGCAATGGATATACGTAATGCCAGTGTTTATTCAGAAATATGTGTAAAACAGTTTTTTTATAATTGTGAAATAGAAGATCTGTAAGATGCATAAATTGCTGTTCCAGATCGCCATGTAAATACCATCACCCTAGCTCCACTGACGATGCCCCACACCATAAGGGCGAAACGCGTATGGAAATAAAGTAACAGTAACATCAACAGTTGTTTCCAGACGGAATTTTGATTTATAATCTATTATCCAACCTGCGGAAGATGGCCTACAACCAGATTTGAAAAATAATAATATATATTGCAATGTAAACAAAACCTCCGCTATACATCTGCAATAAGTATTATGGATGCTGATGTGAAAGAGGAGGTAGGACTTCAAGCGAAAGTTGCGCAATTGTGGATGCGGAGATCCCTTACAGCCCTAGGCTAAGACCCGGTTCCATGATTTATACGTGCGTCTGTTATTTAATTGAAATACAATTTTTATGTGTAATTATTTAATTTATTTAATTTAATTTAATTGCAATGGAGCACAGGCTCCGGTGGCAATTTCCCTACACACCCATCTTCCCCCTATCCTGCACCTACCTAGATTTGCCCTCTACAAATTTTATCTTTAAATTCTTTCAATGTTTTTGGTAAACTATTCATCATTACTATTGGTAACTCATTCCAATCCCTGACACCCTTACCTAAAAAAGAGAATCTTTCTACACCCTTGTGCCTGAAATCGAGTGCCAGCTTGTGGTCATGGTCATCTTTTCCGTTCCATGCACCACTTTTCATACCTATTGCAATATCTTTCCATGCCTCATCGCCAGTATATGCCCTGTACACTCCCATGACCCTCCTCATCCTCCTCCTGTCTTGCAATGAATCCCATTCCAGCTCCTTTATCATATCCGTCACTGATTGCATTCTGCGATAATTTCCAGAAACAAATCTAGCAGCCCTTTTTTGCACCCTCTCCAACTCCTGTATTTGATACGTAAAATGAGGGTCCCATACTACACTACCATATTCGAGCAATGGTCTGACCAAAGTTTTGTAACCCAATTCCTTGACTTCTCTCGTACATCCCCTCATCACTCTCTCCAACAAGTGCAGAATTTTGAAACCTTTTCCTACCACCTGTCCTATGTGTCCTGCCCAGTTAAGCTTGTTATCAAATGTAATGCCAAGATATTTACATTTCAAGTCTTCAACAAGCAATTCTTTCCCCACCTTATATTCATAATTAACCTTTTGTTTTTTATTTGTGTATCTAATAAGCTGACTCTTCTTTGCATTTATCTTCATTCCATGTTTATCAACCCAATTAGATATCCTGTCCAGATCACCCTGCAACTTTTTACATTCCTCTATCGTTTTGATTCTTTTATACAGCATTATGTCATCTGCAAACAATCTAATTTCAGATAGTAAACAATCAACACAATTATTCATTAGAATAATGAATAGCAATGGTCCCAATACGCTACCCTGCGGCACTCCCATTAGCAGCAGAATACGGTTCTGTCGTGTTGCCCATCGAAATACGGCCGCAAGTACTTTTGATTAAATTTTCAAAGTATTTTTTTAATCAATCATTTGTTTTTAAAATAAATTTTATTTTTTATTTTATTTTGCGTTTGATACTATATGATATTTACAACACTCAACAACAATTATACTGTATTAATTGAACAACCTTGTTACAGAATAAACACACACATATTCACATAGCTGAGTGGACAATGCCCGCAGCCGGCCACTGAGACAGGATCTCCAGTCACAACCACTACAACGTGACGTCGAGGCGCTCCAACCAAATTCAAGTCCTCCAGACTACCAAGGGAGGCAGGGGCTACTATGGGGCTAGGCGGTGCAGTGCACCTGGGCCCTCACGCTCAGGGGGCCACCAAGCATAACTCAAGGGGCCCCTAAGCGCTCCTCTAGGGGCACT
Organism: Vandiemenella viatica; assembly: GCA_031002005.1. Lineage (NCBI taxonomy): Eukaryota > Metazoa > Arthropoda > Insecta > Orthoptera > Morabidae > Vandiemenella > Vandiemenella viatica. The sequence continues at coordinate 271,067,727 of CM061919.1, forward strand.
CAAGTGCAGTTTAGAGGGCCCACGAGACTTCACTGCAAACTGGCGACCTTTTTTTTTTTAAGCTCTACCGTCGTCTAAGGGCCCTCGCTGCTCAGGGGCCCCTAAAGAACAAATCGAGGGCCCCTCATCCTCAGTTCAGGAGGCCCCCACCAGCACACAAAGCAAAAAAAGGTCGCCTGTCTGGCCTGATGGCCCAAAATAATTTTTTTGCACAGGGGCCCTTGTTGACCTAGCTACGCCACTGAAGGGAGGTATGCATAATTCATATCAAACAGAGACATGTAACGAACATAAAAAGTATGGGCGACCCATGTAAAAGTTGCCGCAAGTAGGCGTTGCCAGCTGTTGAAGATATGTAAGAGCGAAACCTTTTAGTTTCAAATTTTGATCTAGGAATTAGAAAGAACTTTTTAAAACTCTTTGTGTGGAGCACAGCTCTTTATGGTAGCGAAACATGGAATTTACGAATACCGGAAATAAAGAAAATTGAAGCATTTGAAATGTGGTGCTACAGAAGAATGCTGAAAATTAGGTGGACAGGCAGAGTAAGAAATGAACGAGTTTTGAAAATGATGGGTGAGGAAAGAATTTTGTGGAAGAAGCTTACAGAAAGAAGAGACAGGCTGGTAGGTCATATTTTGAGACATGCTGGATTGGTTAATTTGTTAGTGGAGGGAACAGTCGAAGGTAAGAACTGTAGAGGAAGACAGAGATTAGAATATATGAAGCAGATAATTGAGGACGTGGGCTGTAAGGGGTATGTAGAAATGAAGAGATTAGCACAGGGTAGGAAGGGATGGAGACAGAAAAAAAAAAAAAGAGCGAGAGAGGCATTGCACCGTCTGACGTTAACAGCTGGCAAGCCGTACTTGCGGCCACTTTTACATGGGCAACCAATACTTTTTACGTTTTTTGTACATGTCTCATTGAATGAGTTATAATATATTCAAAAAACAAATGAACCAAATTGTTTGAAAAATAAATAATTTTGAAAACTTCATCAAAAATACTTGCGGCCGTATTTTGATAGGTAACCCAGCATACTCGTATTCTGCTGCTGATAATCATAAATAATAATCGCATTTCAATCAAACAACAGATGAACGCAGAAATCAAGCTTGGGCTACTATGGCCGTCCCCTCGTCCATATTGACCGGGCAAGCCTTCTACTTGGAACAAATCACCCTTATTTATTTACCATCATTCGATATGAACATAATGATCGGTCTACTACATGATAAATTCACTGTGAGAGATTGAGAATACAATACCAGTGATCTGCAAGAGTTGTGAATTTTCATCATTAATTCATCATCATCATAATGGAGCTAAATAAGGTAAAAACTATTGGAGTTGACAAGAAGATGATTTGATGCGAAGAAGAATTCCTAAAAGGTAGAAAGCAAAATGTTGGGGTAGCAAACGCAGTTTCAAATGAAGTGGGAGTGAATGTGGAAGTTCCACAGGGTAGCAAAATCTCTTATAATTCAGTTCATAATAAATATTTGTGTTACATTTTAGATAAAAGTATGCTGTTTAAGCAAATGTTTAATTTTGTTTTCCACTTCTACCCACCCTTGCCATCATAGAAAAGACATTTTGATCCATAAAAGGCTATGTCTAACAGTATCCATCATGAATTTTCAGAATTTTTAAACAGTTATCACCATTTATGTCTTTATGTTAACATAATACATTTGCTCAAATATTGTCTTCAGGCGTTGAAGTCTAGACTGCGACCGGGTGTAACAGGTTTCTGATTGGCCCTTTCGACTGGTTTGATGCAATCCTCCATCCTTTCCAATCCTGTGCTAACCTTTTCATCTCTACATACCCCTTACAACCCACGTCCTCAATTATCTGCTTCATATATTCTAATCTCTGTCTACCTCTACAGTTCTTACCTTCCACTGTTCCCTCCACTAACAAATTAACCAATCCACCATGTCTCAAAATATGACCTACCAGCCTGTCTCTTCTTTCCGTAAGCTTCTTCCACAAACTTCTTTTATCACCCATCATTTCCAAAACTCGTTCATTTCTTACTTTGTCTGTCCACTTAATTTTCCGCATTCTTCTGTAGCGCCACATTTCAAATGCTTCAATTTTCTTTATTTCCGGTATTCCTAAAGTCCATGTTTCGCTACCATAAAGAGCTGTGCTCCACACAAAGAGTTTCAAAAAGTTCTTTCTAATTCCTAGATCAATATTTGAAACTAAAAGGTTTCTCTTTTGCATGAAGGCTCTTTTTGCTAGTGCTATTCTGCTTTTGACATCATTCCTGCTTCGGCCATCGGTTGTTATTTTACTTGCCAAGTAACACAATTCCCTTACTTCTATTGTATCCGATCCTATTTTTATAATTAATCTACTAGTATTGGTATCATTTCTCCTACATTTCATCACTTTTGTCTTGCTTTGATTTATATTCAGTCCAAAATCTTCCTTCAGTATTTTGTTCATGCCATTCAGTAACTTCTCACTATCCTCAGCCCTCTCTGCTAACAAGACAATGTCATCAGCAAATCGTAGCATACTGATTTTTTCTCCCTGAAAACTTATGCCACATGGAAATTTTTCTTTGACTTTCTTAATTGCTTCTTCTACATACAAGTTGAATATTAACGGGAATAGACTATAACGTTCTCTCACACCTTTTTTAATTGATGCATGTCTCTCGTGATTCTCTAGTTTTATTACAGCCACTTGATTCTTATATAGTTTATAGAGTATTCTTCTATCTCGATACTTTAGTCCTGGCTTCTTTAAAATTTTGCACATCTTGTCCCACCTAACATTATCAAAAGCGTTTTCTAAATCAACAAATGCCATAAAAGTATCTGTTTTTCTTGATACGCTCTTCAAGTATTAATCTTAAAGACAGATTTGCTTCCCTTGTACCGCGATTTTTCCTAAACCCAAACTGATCTTCACCTACTATCTCCTCTACTACCCTTTTCATCCTTCTGTATACTATTCTGATTCAGATAAGCCTACCACTGCTCAAAACCAGTATTCGTCAGGTAGGCTCCTATGCTATCATATAAACAAAGTAATCATACGCATGTGTATGGTATCGTTTAGCCTCGTTCTCAGCCTTAATGTCTGTACCACTAGGCCCGTAGTGACCTGATTGGCTGACCTTTCGAGGGAATTCCCCTTCCCCCACGAGGTTCAGTGCCCGGACCTACATTATTCAAGCGTCGTTAGCAGCGGGGCGCTTGGTGGAGGTAACAATAGCCACGGTTCCTGCGTCGCATTTGTCTAATTGGTGGACGAGTGGACATTAATATAGTATAAACTAGTCTCTTCAGTTTCTATTTACTCATGGTTCATGCAAACTATTGGATCTTTTCCTCTTTAACTGCAATATAGAGCGACTGTGGTCAGAGATGACGCACTGTATTCCTGCTTTCTCTGATTTGAACCTCGTTCTATCCGCTGAAAGCTATTTGAATGTAGCAGCTACTGTCCCAGGAACAGGAATCATCAACGCCATCATCAGTGTTCTAAGGCATAGCTATATCTCACATAGTGTTGCAAATTGAAAAAAAAAAAAATTTTTTTTCAGATTTGTGAAAAAAAACATGAAAAAAAACCTAGCACCCTGTTTTTTTTCTAATTTTTTTTTTTTTCAGAAAACAATATATTTTATAAATTATAGTTTTATTTAAGGAAGTTACATTTTACATGTGTGTTTTAAATCTTACTAAATCATATAATGTCTTACATAATGATTCATAAATGTATCTATATAGGTAACATAATTTTTTATCCATCCTCTTGGTCAGTACCACATTCACAAGTATCAGTAATACCAAAACTAGTGCAGTCGGAGTCGGAATTTTCTGTTTGTAATAAAAAAAATCGAAATTTCGCACCGTTATCCTGTAAGTTGGTAAGCGTGCTACAAGCAGCGTGCAGAATAGCATGTAGGTGGCAGCATAGTGCAGATGCACAAATACCGTCGCAGTATCAGTATAAAGATGGCTGCCCCACTTGAGACTTGCACCAGGGAAGAACAGCGTTCTGTTATTCGGTTTTTGAGTAGTGAAGGTGTGAAACCTATTGAAATTCATCGAAGACTGAAGGTACAGTACGGTGATGCATGTTTGTCACAGCAGCAAGTCCTACGAATGGAGTAGGAAGTTCGCAAATGGTGTGACTTCAGTGGAAGAGGCTTCTCGTCCAGGTCAGGCACAACGAGTTGTGACTCCACAGAACATTGCAGCAGATGAAGCCATAGTGGCACTGAATGGCATTGCAGCATGTTTAAAGAGTAGTCATGGTTCAGCACACCATATTGTGCTCCAGTTTCACAAAGTGTTTGCAAGATGGGTGCCACGGCAGCTGACTCCTGAAATGAGAGAACGACGTGTTGATACTTGTGAAGAACTTCTTCGGCGCTTTGAACGAGAAGGTGATGGCTTCCTTGCAAGAATCGTTACTGGGGACGAAACCTGGGTTCACTTTCCACCAACCGGAAACGAAGAGAGCGAGCAAGGAATGGCGCCATTCCTCATCACCAAAACCAAAGAAGTTTCGAACAGAACCATCAGCAGGGAAGGTTATGCTGACTCTCTTTTGGGAGGAAAAAGGCGTCATTTTGGAGCATTACATGCGTAGAGGGACCACTGTCACCAGTGCATCATACACAGATCTCCTAAAAAATCATCTTCGGCCTGCAATCAAATCAAAGCAACGTAGATTGCTGTCATCAGGTGTCCTTTTGTAACATGACAATGCAAAGCCCCACACTGCCCGTACAACAGTTGCAACAATCACAGACCTGCATTTTGAGTGTCTTCCTCATCCACCATACTCACCAGACCTTGCCCCAAGTGATTTCCATATGTCTGGACCACTCAAAGAAGCAATGGGAGGAAAGAAGTTCCGTTCTGATGAAGAGGTACGCCACGCGGTGCATGAGTGGTTGCGCGGACTACCAAAAGAATTTGTTTCTAAAGGAGTTTTAATTTAATTTAATTTAATTGCAATGGAGCACAGGCTCCGGTGGCAATTTCCCTACACACCCATCTTCCCCCTATCCTGCACCTACCTACATTTGCCCTCTACAAATTTTATCTTTAAATTCTTTCAAAGTTTTCGGTAAATTATTCATCATTTCTCTTGGTAACTCATTCCAATCCCTGACACCCTTAACTAAAAAAGAGAATCTTCCCACACCCTTGTGCCTGAAATCGAGTGCCAGCTTGTGGTCATGGTCATCTTTTCTCTTCCATGCACTACTTTTCATACCTATTGCAATATCTTTCCATGCCTCATCGCCAGTATATGCCCTGTACACTCCCATGACCGTCCTCATCCTCCTCCTGTCTTGCAATGAATCCCATTCCAGCTCCTTTATCATATCCGTCACTGATTGCATTCTGCGATAATTTCCAGAAACAAATCTAGCAGCCCTTTTTTGCACCCTCTCCAACTCCTGTATTTGATACGTAAAATGAGGATTCCCATACTACACTACCATATTCGAGCAATGGTCTGAGCAAAGTTTTGTAACCCCAATTCCTTGACTTCTCTCGTTCATCCCCTCATCACTCTCTCCAACAAGTGCATAACTTTGAAACCTTTTCCTACCACCTGTCCTATGTGTCCTGCCCAGTTAAGTTTGTTATCAAAAGTAATTCCAAGATATTTACATTTCAAGTCTTCAGCAAGCAATTCTTTCCCCACCTTATATTCGTAATTAACCTTTGTTTTTTTATTTGTGTATCTAATAAGCTGACTCTTCTTTGCATTTATCTTCATTCCATGTTACCAACCCCATTAGTTTTTGCACTTTGTAAGCTCTGGGAGGACTTGCATTGAGCGTGGGGGAGATTATGTTGAAGCAAGTGATACAGCTGTGTACCACTTCTGACACAATAAATAATATTAAAAAAATATATTTATGGTTTTCATTTGACTCACCCTCGTAGAACACCAATAACGAAAAAAGTTATCACAGCAAGTAAGGACGTTGGGTCAGAAACACCAACCCTATTTCATATTTACAAACATTATTCTATGGGCTTGGCGCATGATCCCTACAAGAAGAAGGCAGAGAGTAGGATATATGAAGCAAGTAATTCAGGACACAGCTTGCGATGGAAAGGCTGGAACCCATGACGCTGCCAAAGCGATTTTTACTTATACGAAAAATTATTGAGCTACCAGTGTAAAGCCGTGACCGTTTTTAGTGTATCGTCACGGGTCGAGAATAGTTCCAGATTTTAGGGTCAAAGATTATGATAGGTTGATCTGATCTGACCATATACGAAGCTGATCTGTGTTTCTTCTGTAAGGTGAATAAAACCTCTAGAACAGGGGTGGCCAACCCGCAGCCCGCGGGCCGCATGCGGCCCTCCTTGAACATTGTTCTGGCCCGCGAGATTCATCACGCTTTTACAAAATATTTTTTATATTTCATTTTTAGTGTTATATATTTCTTTACAATGTGCGTTTAGTATCATTATTACTATATTATCTATGTTTACATGTAAGTATAATAGTAAACACAATAATAACTCATGTTTCACCTCAAAAAAAGTCTCTAGTGGGGTCATACAATTTTATATGCGGCCCGCGGAGTTATGATGTATTTCCAAAGTGGCCCGCAAGATCATTTGGGTTGGCCACCCCTGCTCTAGAAGTTGAAAAATTGAGAACTATTAATAAAAGTTGATAGGTGTCTCGTTTTTTATATAAATGACGAAATAATTAGTCCCAGATACACTTTCAGATTAACTTTGTTATTTTCGGAAGACATCACACTCCAAAGATACAGGTTTCACATGTAAACAGAAGCTCCAACGATTACACTCAATACTGCTTTCAAAGACAATACTGACTACACACTCTACACAGCACAGAACTACAAGACTCCTTGCGAATAGGGAAATTGCCACCGGAGCGTGTGTTCCATTGCAATTAAATTGAATTAAATGTGTAAAAACTGTTCCTTACTGTTCCTCAAACTCGTCCCTGCCGATCGCTTATATAAATTCCATAGAAAAATCCAGCATATTACAAAGGCTTCCGACAGATGTTTGTCGAACTTTAACAATACTTAAACAATTATAAACATATTAGAAACAATTAAAATCAATACAAATTATTTAAAATCATTTCGAAATACACAGAAATTAAAATTAAACATATTTACGCGTAAGATTATCCGCATAAACTGTCGCACATTGTCCTCTAAACACCGTGGCTCACCTTAATACTTGTAATTACAAACATAATCAATTTTTCTTGCGTAATTCTGTCCTTGAACATATTTAATAGTATTTACACAGTTTCTTTTAATTAAACAAAGTCCAGTTACATGAATTCACATTAAATTGCAAGAAAAACGTACAAAATCACATCTACTCAACCCCTAGCTTGCTACAAATAATTCATAAATTATAATTTCATTTTAAGTCTGGATTTGAGGGCTGTTACAACGTATTAACGCGGACAGACACGATCGCGATGTCGTATAATTGTTTCAAAGATCGTGGTTGCTAGAGTCGTACTTGCTGAAATACAAACTTGTATTTGACCCTAAAAGTTCACTCTGCAAAATTTGATGAATTTATGTTTAAAGGAAGTGCGCAATTGCATCGATTGCAGTGTTGTTTTTGATTTAGGCTGGGCAAACATTCATAATGTAATCTTTGGTCATAGTGTCCATAACGGCCGGACAACTTAATACGGATTCCAGATTATTAAATAGTTAAGCAGTGAATTACCAGAATACTCGAGTCGGTAACATATTTGGTCTGATGTGCACTTTAAATAACCTCACAACTCAAGCACAGAGAACATAAAAGACCGTTAACCAAAGAGGTCAGTAAAATACGTAAATACCAAATACATCGTAATGTATAAACTTTGGTCTAGTAGCAACATTAGCCAAAGTTTAGTTAAATTGAAATTTAGCCTAGGCCGGAATGTCAATTGGCATTCGTGATTAAAGCAGAGATCACGAGTAATTTAAGTTTTTTTATGACTAGCAACATGTTACTGAAAGGCAGTTCGACGTTTTCTTTCAGCACTAAGCTTTATCGGCATTTTTTTAACCATGAAATGCTACGAAAACCAAACTTAATTAATGTATTATGGAATTTCATAGCAACTGGTTGGATATTAAATTGTCGACATAACGTCGAATTTCTTCTAATGATATCTCTGGTCGCTGTTAATTTGGCGAGCGACGCCACCGTTCTCCAGCCAATAGTTATAGAGGTGCGTAAGTGAGTGAGCTTAGGGATTATACAGTAGATGCCATTTTACGTCGACGCCATTGATTAGGTGAGAAACTGAGTTCTTCTTTTGTCCTACATTGTTGGGATTTCATTTATTTGAATTGGTCCCCGTCTAATGTAGTAATCGCCACAATTGCAATGTTTAAGGGAAAGTGTCTGTAGTTTTATTCATTTTGTACGCATATAGCTTCTCAATGTGATTTAAATCACTTTTATGTATAGGAAGTGTAGTCTACGTTTGTACTGAGAGGTGTGGTAATTGATGACGTATGCCTTCACGAATTGGTCGACTATTTCACTACTCGTATTACTATTATTTACTTTAATTGCGATGAAGCTAACGCTCCGGTTTCATGTAATTACCCCTTTTTATATATTTTTTTAAAAATTTTCGTTTATAATTTGAGTGCTAAATTCCTCCCCCATCTACTTTTCCAAATTACAGATTTTAATTTTAAATTCCTTAATCATATTTTGTAAATTATTCATCACTTCATTTGGTAAATTGTTCCAATCCCTGGCGCCCCTAGGAACAAAAGAAAATTTTCCCCAATCCCTTATGTATCAAATCGAGCGCCAGCTTGTGGTCATGGTCGCCTTTCCCTTTCAATGCACTATTCCTAATTCTTTGACCAATGGTATTGTCTTCAAACCCACCTGGTGCATTCCGAGAATCTATTTGGTTACTAATACATTTTCCTCAAGAACTGCGACGCTTAAGCGAATATTTTATCCAATTCATCGGCAGAGTTCTGCAGGTTTTCACATTGCTATGGTCTTCTATCTTTTGCCGTCCTATTCATCTCCAATTAGTTTCCCTTTGCTTCGATGTTATCTGTGAACTTGTACCTCCTTGGTATCACAATGGAGTTTTTTAATGTAACTGCGCTTAGATGCAAAGGACCAGTTTTTATCTACACTGTCATAAACTGTAACGTAACTGTGTCTGTTTGATCCGGCAACGAGCAGAAACTACTTAGCAAATTTCGATAAAATTCACGAATGCTTCCTGAGGAACAAATGCATCCCAAAGGCGTCGCTGTTTGTGAGCAATGTGGACCATTTTTCTTTGAACGCATTCTATAAATATTGAGATTTTTACACTTTAAGGGACGAATTCGAAAAAAAATCGTTTTTTAATATCAAGTCACCAAAGCGGAGAGCTTAATATTTAAAATGATACTTCATTTATCAAGTTCCGTTAGGTATTTAGGATATACAGGGTGTCCAGAAAAGGACTCCCTGATTTCAAAATTAAATATCTCGAAAACAAAGATCGATAGAGGAATGCAGTAAACGGTATGTTTATTGTGACAGCTGTAAGAAGTGTATACAGCAGTGTTAAATAATAGTTACAAAAGCTGCTAACAGATGGCGCTGTACGCTGTACGCTGTACAGCTTATATCAGCATACATAAGTGAAATAATCGTATGAAAACAATCTTTGCAAACAATCACATCACAATGATTTCAAAATGTTCACCATTGGCACGTTTCAATGGTGGAACTGATTGCCCTGAGCTTCGGATCACTATTTAGGCATTAAGTATGGTGATTACAGCGCCATCTGTTAGCAGATTTTGTAACTATTATTTCACACCGCTGTATACACTTCTTACAGCTGTCACAATAAACATACCGTTTACTGCATTCCTGTATCGATCTTTGTTTTCGTGATATTTAATTTTGAAATCAGGGACTCCTTTTCTGGACATCCTGTAAATGGCTCAAGTAACAGAAAAACCGTATTTTAGTAATATTGTCAGTTTTGCCCTTTAAGCGTGGAATTTGGGAAAATTACTTTCTTAAAATATAATTTGAGATCTTAAAATAAAATACCTCATTTACCGTTTTCGATTAAATATGAAGGGAGATAATGTCTTGTGATAAAAAACCCACTTTATTCAAATAATATATATATATTCCGTGGTTCGGAATCCACGTAAAACCGTAAGTCCTAGAGGAAAGGAACTAGCCACCCTACCTCCCACACAATGGCTTAGTATGCCTCTTTCTGGAGAATGCAACCAACCTTCGGGTTGTGGACTAAGTTACTTTTATATAAGTGTGTGTGATGTGAACCCCTGAAGCTGCTGCTGCCAAAGCGACTGCTGCGGGTTGCGTCATGCAGGCGCTTGGGTGTGGCGAATTGTGTCCCCGCCGCCCTGTGCCACTTTTAATGTAAATTATAAACAAACAATACGCTATAACGCAAAGTGAGTGTACTGCGTAAGGAGCTCGTACAAAATCCTATCTGCTGATTACTCATTAAACGATGTAGTCTTTGAATTAGTTCAGAAAAAACCCAATTAACGTTTAGGAACGACCGTGAAGGCTTCAAAACCACACCACCTGTGCGTAAGACGGCGCACATCTAGGAGAGATATGTGGAGGATGTAAGTGTTGCCAACTGTACACAAACGTTTCCGCACCTCACTCATTCGTTCTTCTCAGAGGCAGAGTCAGGAAGCCCTTTGTAATCTCGCAACAGGTGTGAAGTTTACCCCCGTGTAACCTCGCCGTCATAAATGATTTTTATTTTTGACAATGAGGAGAAAGGTGCGCGAGAAATTAAAATGATTTTTTTTATTTAAAAAAATAAAAGGGATGTAAATAAGTGTATGTAATGAGATGAAGTGTTTGGAAATAAGGTACATATTTAAGATTAAGAGGTTGGTAACGGTACTAATCACACTAGTCATAGTTGGAACTCGTAACCACTAACTTTTAATTAACTAATATTTAACTAGATTCCAAGCTCGTTAAAAACGTTTACCCTGGAGGAATATAAATAAACAAGAAGTAATTAATAATTAATATGTGGATTTAAACGATTGACGCACTTTCTTTGTGTTTGGTTTTAAATAGGAAACATGTCGACCCATTACAGAGAGGGAAGTAGGTGACCTGACTCCTGAGATTACTGTAGTAGTCGCAACATCTAGGGACACAGAGTTGAAACATCTCTGGCCGCTGTTGGTCCGCCAACGGAGACCGTGTGCGTGACGTCAGACCGTGACATACGCGATGACCAAGCTAGCCTTTTGTTAGTATTGACACAGCGTTATTTAATACCGACGATACACAGCGCTTTGCATTGCCTCTCGTGACGAAATCAGAGAGTAACGCCCCGTCTTCGACGCTGCGTGTTGCTGTTTGGGTTCCGTGAGCAGAGAGACGGAATGTCTGCATATATTAAACGTCTCGTTGACTTGCATGAGCACTAGGCCCACTCCAAACTCCAACTGGTTCCACCTCGTTGCCCACACGCAAACTATTTTTCTTTCCTCCTGGACGACGTTGAGGTCAACACAGACGGGGAGGAACCGAGGACAAGAAACGGGAAGGAATTTGGCCACGGCCTTTCGAAGGAAGCATTCGCCTGGAGTGATTTGGGGAAACCGTGGAAAACCCGAATCTGGATGTCCGGACGGGGATTCGAACCCGCGTCCTCCCAAATGCGAGGCCAGAGCGTTACCACTCAGCAACCAAAACTAATTAAGTGTATATGAAATAAATGGAACGAATCATTTATTGTAATTAAGTGAGTTGGTATGCGTGGTTCTGTTATATATGTTTTGAATGAGTGTCAAAGTTTTGAGAGTGTTGAATTCATTTCAATACCTGGTGCTTTAACCAATGTCTTAGTAAATTCGAAACTTCGTTATTCGAGTTGACTTTGAAAATCAACTGAATTCAATTTGAATCGAATTTTAATTGCGATTGAGAGCATTTTCCTGTGGTAATTTCCCTAGTCACGTGACTACTCCGTTTCTTATTAGTTTTTTTTTTCGTTATCTTATATACTTTAAGTGTTAAATTTCACTATCGATCTAGATCTGCTATTTAAGAATTTTAATTTTCAACTCCTTCAGCATTTTTGGTAATCTATTCACCACTTCATTTGGTAATTTGTTTCAATCCTTGACACCATTACCCGGAAAAGAAAATTTTCCCGCTGCTTTATGCATCAAATCGAGTGCCAGCGTGTGGTCATGGTCATATTTTCCCTTCCATGCACTACTTTTCATACCTACACCAATATCTTTCCATGCCTCATCACCAGTATACACCTTGTACACTCCCATGACCCTCCTCATCCTCCTCCTGTCTTGCAATGAATCCCATTCCAGCTGCTTTATTATATTCGTCACTGATTGCATTCTGCGATTATTTCCAGAAACAAATCTAGCAGCCCTTTTTTGCACCCTCTCCAACTCCTGTATTTGATACGTAAAATGAGGGTCCCATACTACACTACCATATTCGAGCAATGGTCTGACCAAAGTTTTGTAACCCAATTCCTTGACTTCCCTCGTGCATCCTCTCATCACTCTCTCCAACAAGTGCAGGATTTTGAAACCTTTTCCTACCACCTGTCCAATGTGTCCTGCCCAGTTAAGCTTGTTTTTAGACCAATTGCAAAGGTAAAGCCGACTCCAGGATGTAAACTGTGATTTTTAATAACAAATAAAGAAAGAAATTGTAGCTTGTTAGGAATCAGAGCAATGAACATTGTTTCGTCTGGAAGTACTAGATTTCTCAAATTTGTTTTGTGGAATTGAGTTAATTTTTATTTTAAAAAAATTGCAGTTTTAGATTTGAATAAAAATATTATTTTAAATTTAATTTATTTAAAATGATTGATTTTTTAAAATTCTGTCAGTTGTTTGTATCAAAAAATCAGTACAAGTTAAAAATAACGAGTTCAAAATATGACGCTACCTATTAGAAAAGTTCTGTATATTTGTATTCGTCTACGGAGAATGCAGTCCACGTGAAGAATGGAGCACATCAAAGGCGGACTTATTGCGCTTTGGCTCATAGCCACGCCGCGGATGAATACAACGCCACCTGCTGGGGGAACGGCGAAGCCTGGATGAGGGAACGCCTCGGTGCCTCGGCCGGAACGGTAACGCGTTTCTTATTCTTATGGCCTCACGCCTCGTCGACGTCGAAGTCAATAGAGACGGGAAAGGACTGGGGGGCAAGGAACGGGAAGGAATTCGACCATGGCATCCCGTCACGGCCATGTAGACTTTGGTTGCCCACATTTCGCGAAAACGCTAAAGAGATTCTGACTGTTGAATCCCGCACAAAGACCTCGGCAGATCTACTTCCTGTGAGAATTAAGATTTTTCTTGGCGTATAGCTGTAAGGGACGCTTTTTAATTATGTTAAGTTCTTGTATTTTACTCTGTCAATCTGAGCGTAGGCGTACGTGCGGTAAAGCGCTGAACGGAAATACTGCCACTAGATCGGCAGGCATCTTCAGCGCGCGTAGCTAAGATCACCTTGCAGCAAACAACTTGTAACCTTCCCCACTCGTGTCTGATCTGTGAGAGCGACAAGTCCGGCCTCGGGTCAATATTGATCGAACCGCTAGTACCCGTCAATATTCTCGTTGTTCTACACGTCGTAGGATAATTATTACGACATACCCTATTTTTCTGGCATTACGTCGCAGGTGTATTTTTCTTGTGACAGACTACTAAAATGCTGCAATAAACATCAAGTATAGCGACTTCAGTATTTTATTCCACTAGTGTAAAGCCCGTAGGCTGATCACTGGTATATAGGTTAAACAATAATCTTCTCGTGTGAATGGACTTTGAAACCGTTCCTTTATATTATTTACGACTGACATAGCAGTTTCCGTTGGCGATTTGGATAATGTCAGGAACATTCGACGACCAACCATATAACATCGTCGTCGTTTATCAAACATAGAACTTCCCTGTCACGTCTGGCTGTAGTTCTCTGAGGACAAATCTTCGTGATGGGCAACACCTCTTGTTGCCTCTTATGTGATTGCTTGGGTTGCTTAGTGGCTTTGTAAATGAGTATGCAGAGGTCATGTTTTGTCGAAGCCTCAAAGGCGGCACTGGCTTTTCGGGTTGTGTCCAGGGCAGCCGACGTGCTGCTCAGTAGTACAGCGAGCGTGAACTCGCACTGCCTACACGAGACAAAAAGTGACTATACATGTGACGTCACCAAGATTAGGGCACATCCACAAACCACGTAGCTCCATTTTGGCCTCCTGTGAACCTCCCCCCCTCCCCCCACGTAGCCCGACATGGGTTTTCGCTCAAGCTCTCCCCCCCCCCTCCCCCCGCGTGGCACTGATTCCAAAAAACATTTTGTACTGTTTTCTCTTGTCAGAATATCTTAAATTACAAATACAGTTAATTGAATGACGGAAATAAATATGCACATGCTGTTGTGTGTTCTGTTCCTCATTTTAACTGTGACAAATAATATCAATGGAAAGCTACGTGGCCTGGCTCGGAACCCCCCCCCCCCCCCAAGTAGCCCAGCGTAGGTTCCCAGCCAACCCCACATGGACCACAAGTTTATGGACGTTCCTTTAGGGGCATAATCAGTTTTTACTACTGTGTGTGTGTGTGTGTGTGTTTGTGCACGGACCAAGTGCAAACCAACCAGTTCTACAGAACTGTACGAAGGGTTGGTTACGTTGGTGGGATCTTACGTTATACTTATTTCGGAGTAACATTGGATCGGCGAGAAATAAGAAATAAATAAAGTACTATAATTTAACTCTTCCGTCAGTAGAGTCCATCCGTTTGATATGGCCTGGCGCACGCCTTCTCGCCGCGGACCAAATGATTATCACCATTAGCTATATGTACGGTACGTCGTGAGGGTCTGTTTAAATCGTACAAACTGAACAGATACAGTCACGGAGTTTATATACACACACATAAAACAAATCGTGAAGCAAACGAGGCTATAGAATCATCTGAAACAGATACAACGTTAAGTCAATGCCGCGAATGAAGTTTTTTCTGTAATCACTGGACTAAGGATAAAATCCCCTCTACATCCCAAGTATATGTGTGAACTGTGTATATTTCTGGTCCATAATTATTGGTGTTAGGGGAAAATTAGTGATTTTTGCATCAAAAGGTCTGTTTCAGAGGTTGAAACATTACAAGGTAGACGGGAAAAACTGCAGGTTGTAAGCAAACACAGTCTCTTAATATTTTAAATAATTAATGATTAATATTTTTTCCGCTTTTATCTTATTTCTATGAAAGTGTATATGAAAATCTCTGGGCGATGAACCGTGACTGCAAGAAGATCTTTGGCAGAGAGTAAATAGAAAAAAAAGAAGAACTGCGTGACCATGGCTGGTATTATTTTAAAACTTTAACCATCCTGACCATCCTCACGATCTCCCAATCCACGAGGTCCTAAATGACCTACCCCCCACTCGTCTTAAATCCAGAAATCCGCTATGGCAAGATGTATTTCACTTTGATGTTAAGCAAAAATGGCGACAAAACTGGAACTGCTCATTCGTCAAACATCCAGATATTAAAGATCCCAAATCAAAGTAAGACAAAAGTGATGAAATGTAGCAGAAATGATACCAATACTAGCAGATTAAATATAAAAATGGGATCGGATGCAATAGGAGAAGTGAGTGAGTTCTGTTACTTGGGAAGCAAAATTACAACCGATGGCTGAAGCAGGAATGATGTTAAAAGCAGAACAACACTAGCAAAAAGAGCCTTCATGATAAAGAGAAACCTTTTAGTTTCAAATACTGATCTGGTAATTAGAAAGAATTTTTTTAAACTCTATGTGTAAAGCACAGCACTTTACTGTAGCGAAACATGGACTTTTAGGAATACCGGAAAGAAAGAAACTTGATGCATTTGAAATGTGGTGCTACAGAGGAATGCTGAAAATTAAGTGGACAGACAAAGTAAGAAATGAACGAGTTTTGGAAATGATGGGTGAGGAAAGAAGTTTATTAAAGATGTTTACAGAAAGATGGGACAGACTGGTAGGTCATATTTTGAGACATGCTGGATTGGTTAATTTGTTAATGGAGAGAACAGTCGAAGGAAAGAACTGTAGAGGAAGACAGAGATTAGAATATATGAAGCAGATAATTGAGGACGTGGGCTGTAAAGGGTATGTAGAAATTAAGAGGTTAGCACAGGATAGGAAGGGATGGAGGATTGCATCATACCAGTCAAATACTGACGACAGCAAAAAAAAAGCTGGACTTTGGGGATTCCACCTGAAGAGAGACCAGTGGGTCAAACTAAACCACCTTAGAAGAGGCCACGCGAAATGCAACGCCTTCCAGTATAAGTGGGGACTCCAGGATTCTCCTGTCTGTGACTCCAGAGCTCCTTCCCAGAGTGTGGAGCACATCATCAAGGAATGCCCTCTAAGGAAGTACGATGGACTATTTCAAGATATTGTCACTGCTACAACTCCACAATGGCTGAAAGAACTGGACATCAGTTTGTCAACACTGCCAACGTTCTTGTCATTGTATATATTTATATGTATTATATTAGTTGCTTACCCATATGACAAATAAAATAAATTTTAAAACTGCGGTTTGTGGTTGTACATAAAAAAAAAACTGTTGATAAAATGCGATTAAAATAAATTAAATGACGCTCTTTAATGTTTAATTCTGGTTTGATGAAGACTATGGAAGAAATGCACAAATATCTTCAATACTAGCATGAAGAAGAGGTTAGCAATATTATGAGGTCAGCACAGGTGGCTAACAGAAGTAAACAAGCCTACCTCTCCGCTTTGTTGCTCGTTCTGTAGACTCCGCATTTTGCTTCAATTCTTCCTGCAATCTGCTGGTTCTGCTTCCATTTTCCTAACGTGTAGTTTGACATTTTCAAAGCATCACAATATTTTGAAATTATTATTATCTGCGATTATTCCCCTTTAGGAGAGCGATTGAACTTGAAATCACGATTTAATCTTCAGCTGTTTCTCCTCTTTTCTTCCCAAAATCTCTTCATCCTCTCGGAGTGTCCTCTCTTCCGTTTATCTGTCCAGGTTGTCGTGTTGTTCTTTGCTCCAAATTAGCATTTGTGATTTTCTTATGACACTCAATGCGGTCTTCGAGATTTTCTGTGTTGATCCGTTGTAGGTTCCTCTGGACATCTTTCAGCCATTCCGTACCGCATTTACTCTTTGTTATGATGTCAAGTAATTTCTTTGCTATTTTAGTGTTTTACATTCTGTGGATGTGAGTGTAGAATTTAGCTCGTCGCTTTCTGATTTCTTCTGTTATTGTGTTTATCTTTTGATAGAGTTCATTCCGTGGCCTCTTCCTCCAAATGCCGTTTCTATTTATTGCCCCATATATTTTCCTCAGAATTTTTCGTTCCTGTTTTTCTATTTCTTTAATTTTGGAATGACCATCAATTACTATTGTTTCGGCTGCATAGGTTGCTTCTCGAAGAATCGCTGTTTTATAATGCCTTAATTTTGCATCTACTGAAATGCATTTCTTGTTGTAGTTGTTCCCTGTTAGCCTGTAAGCCCTTTGAAGCTTGGTGACTCTTTGTTCATTGGCGATTCGGTTTAGCACTGAAGATTGTATAATTTCGCCCAGATATTTAAAATGGGCGACTTGAGCAATTTTACCGTATTTTGTAATTAAGGGGGATTTATTTTCTGGTAGTCCTTCCAAATACTGAGTTTTTTCATAAGATATTTGCAATCCGGCTTTTTTTGCTATTTCATGTAGTTTTTTCACTGCGTGAGTCGCTTCAGTTCTGTTGTCTGTGATTATTGCAATATCGGCTGCGAATGCAAGGCACTTAAGTCTAATTCGGTTTTCTTTCTTGATACCAATTTGGATGCCTTTCACATGAGGTTCCCATTCCCTGATAATCTTTTCCAGAACCACATTGAATAGGATTGGGGATAGCCCATCCCCCTGTCGGACTCCAGTTTTAATTTCGAAGGGCTCTGAGACTTCGCTCATGAATTTCACTTTAGACGTTGTTCCTGTAAGTGTCTGCTCTATTATTTTTCGGGTCTTGCGGCAAATATTTTCAAATTATTATCATTATTATTACTCTCGAATCATACACATCAAATACACAGCTAAAACATTGTGCAAATTAACGGCTCTAAACACATTTCGCCCAGTGCTTCGCAATCTCAAGTGCATCGTGTGTTGCTCGGAACAGATCGTCTTTGTTGCAGGATGACGGGCACATTGGGCACTCGAGCATATGGTTCATAGTTTGGTCCTCACCACATTCACACTTAACACTGGTAGCATCAGTATAACCCCATCTTATTAGGTTTTCCTTGGATCTGCCCACTCCTGTTCGCAATCGATTTAAGGACCGCCAGACGTTCCAGTCCTCTTCATGACCAGGTGGCAAGCGCTCTGCAACTGTCAGTGGTCCCGAGATGTTGCGAACCCTAATTTTCCATAACTGTACTCTTGCCTTTTCAGGTGACCCAATTAGTTCCCGTGATGTTCTGAGAAAGCTTTTCCTGGATTTGAGTCTCTGGGCTGGTGGTATATGGCCGTGCAGTGGATGAGCGCTTTCCCGTTCTACTTTCGTCCTCTCCTTGTTCGCAGCCACTTCTCTCCGGATACTGGGTGGTGCAATTCCTGAGAGCTGGTAAAGCCTATCAACTGGGGTAGGCTTTAGGCAACCTGTCACTAGCCTACAGGTGTTATTGAGGGCTACATCCACCTGTTTCGTGTGAGATGATGAGTACCAAACTGGGCATGCATATTCTGCAACAGAGTAACAAAGGGCCATTGTTGATGGACGTATAGTTTGTGGTTGACTGTCCCACTGTGATCCAACTAATTTGCACAGTAGTTGTTTCTTGTACAGACCTTCATTTCGTGCAGTGCTTCTTATATGTGAGGGTTCTATCGAGAGTGACTCCCAGATATTTTGGGGTGTTGCATGTCTGCAGTTCAATATCTGACCACTTTACTTTCAAATTTACTGTTATCGATATTGAAGTGGTCTTCAGTTGTATGTTGCAGTACATGCAATAAAAAAAATTTATTTGTGTTCACTACGAATCGGTCCAGGCTGCATTTAAAATATACGATTTTTCCCACCCGTCGCGTTTCAAGGCTCATGTGTGGAGAATGCGACCTGGACCAGACGAAAATTTGTGCCCGTTTTTATTTAGCCAGAACGCATTCTGGATATTATTTTTTTTAAGTCCCATATCGCGAATAACGCGTTGTGTCCTCTTTAAAGAGACAGGAAGGCGTTGTAGTCTTTCTTTTCACTCAATGAGGGTTTTCAGTCTTTCAGCGTAACATACACATGTTTTCTTCAATTATTATTATTACTTTTTTTTTTTTTGCTAAAATAAAAAAAATGATTAACTCGCAATTGAGGAAATGGCCCAGAACATCCAGTTATATATGTTTTATTTTGGTTCAATCGAGCGGTGTCTGCTCTCCAAGGCCTCTCGCCGTGCAATTGTTCGCGTCCCGCGCGAAGGGATAGACAGTGACCACACATTGTTTCTTTCAAGGTCTCTCTATCCCGCGCCGTTCACCCTGTTCAGTAGTTTCTGAGCACTAGTCGTTTCAAAGCAGACGGTTATCACGTCGCTCGTAAGTCCAGTCCCGAACTTGGAAGGTTCGGTCAGGTCAGAATGTTAAGAAGTGGTTGTTCCCCTGTCGGCAGATCGTGAAACTAGAGAACTTGCGACACTCGAGATAATAGCTCACGCTAGTCGCTGACTAGACGTGACAGAGCTCGCTGGTAAGGGGCCATCCACAAATTACGTCACAGTAATTTCATGATTTTTGGACCCATCCCTCCCCCCATGTCACAGGTTGTCACATTTGTGGGACCCCCCCCCCCCCTCCCCTGCTGTGATGTCACAAATTTCGCAATTTTAAATTTATAAATTAAAACACCACTTCCAAAATGATTTATGTATTTCTAGTTAAAAAAATCATATCAACAAGAAAACAAACATTTGAGAAAATATAAAAAAAAAACATAAAAATCGAATTAATGATACAAAATTGAGTCATCATGTGTCCATGGATTTTGAACCCATTCCTTGATACTGTTTCGTATTGGCATAATAGTCACTTCATTGTTGATTTCGATAGCGTTGGGAACATTCGATGTGTCAACATCATGTTCATCTTCCACCACGAGCGAAAAAGTGATAGAAATTATGCGTGTGATGTCACAAAGTTTATGACACGTCCCCCCCCCCCCACTTGTCACACGATGTCACACTTTGTTGACCCCCTCCGCCCCTCCTCAAAGTGTGACGTAATTTATGGATGGCCCATAAACAGGAAGGAATTGACCAGAGGCCGTAAACAGTCGCTCGACACGGTGTCCACTGCACGAGTCACTACCCAATACATCTCGCTCCTTAATTCCTCTCGTTACTGCCGCTACACGCTCACCAGCCACCTGTTGCACCCCCCGCAGTAGACGGGAGCTCTCAGTAGAGTTATTACACTGTAGAGCCAAAGAAACTGCTGCAGGCATGCGTATGCAAATTCAGAGATATGTAAGCACTCAGAGTACGGTGCCGCGGTCGGCAACGCCTACAGTATGTGAGTGCTTAGGCCTTCGATCGGTTACTACTGCTACAATGGCAGGTTATCATGACTTAAGAGATTCTGAACGTGGAGTTATAGTAGGTGAACAAGAGGTAGGACACAGTATCTCCGAGGTAGCGATGAGGCGGGGATTTCCCCGTACGACCATTTCACGAGTGCACCGTGATTATCGGGAATCCGGTAAAACATCAAATCTCTAACATCGCTGCGGCCGGAAAAAGATCATGCAAGAACGGGTCCAACTACTACAGAAGAGAATCGTTCAACTTGACGTAAGTGCAACCCTTCCGCAAATTGCTGCGGATTTCAATGCTGGGCCATCAACCAGTGTCAGCGTGCGAATCATTCAACGAAACATCATCGTTGGAGGCGAAGGCCCACTCGTGTACCCTTGCTGAGTGCACGACACATAGCTTTACAGCTCTCCTGGGCCCGTCAACACCGACATTGGACTGTTGGTGATTGGAAACATGTTGGCTGGTCTGACGAGTCTCGTTTCCAATTATATCGATCGGATGGACGTGTACGTGTATGGAGACAACCTCATGAATTCATGGACCCTGCATGTCAGCAGGGGACTGTTCAAGCTGGTGGAGGCTCTGTAATGGTGTGGGGCGTGTGCAGTTGGAGTGACATGGGACTCCTGATACGACTCTGACAGGTAACACGTACGTACGCATCCTAGCTGATCACCTGCACCCATTCATATCCATTGTGCATTCCGACGGACTTGGGTAATTCCAGCAGGACAATGCGACACCCCACACATCCAGAATTGCTACAGAGTGGCTCCAGGAACACTCTTCTGAGTTTAAACACCTCCGCTGGCCACCAAACTCCCCAGACATGAACATTATTGAGCATTTTTGCGATGCCTCGTAACGTGCCTTTGAGAAGAGATATCCACCCCCCCCCGCCCCCTCGTACTCTTATGGTTTTATGGACAGCCCTGCAGGATGCCTGGTGTCAATTCCCTCCAGCACTACTGCAGACATTAGTCAAGTCCATGCTACGTCGTGTTGCGGCACTTCTGCGTGTTCGCGGGGGCCCTACACGATATTAGGCAGGCGTACGAGTTTCTTTGGCTCTTCAGTGTAGATGTGCAACGCTTTTCCTATTCGTGGAACATTTACACCAATCACCCAAAACATTATGAGCACCTGCTTATTGGTGTGGTTGTCCATCTTTGGAGCGCAATACGGCAGCGATTCGGCGTAGCTTGGATTCGGAAAATCCTTGTTAGGTTTCCGGGGTTATTTGGCACCTGATTTGTACGCACAGGTCACGCAATGCCCATAAATTACGGGCCGGTGGTTTGTGGGCGCGGCCACTGGGAACGAGCATCTTGGAAACGGCGATTCTGGCCGGCTGTTCGCGTGATACTGTAGTGAGCATGTAAGGAATATGGTTGAAGGTCGGTGAAACCACGACTGGGCGACAAGGTGGTGGACGTCCACGCCTCATCACAGAACGTGGAGGTCGTAGGCTTGCCCTCTCTGTAGGATAGGCGGCGATCTGTGGCATGTCAGACAGCAGAGTACAATGCTGGTGCAGGCACAAGTGTTTCGGAGCACACTCTGCTGTCAGATCTGCCACAGATCGCCGCCTATCCTGCTTCATCGTACTGACGGGTAGTGAACTAGATGTTTATTGGCTATCGACAAGTGCTCCCACTGAGTTATTCACAGACTGTTGAAGTTTGTGAGATCGATTCCTATTTGCTACGGTGGTATCTTGATTTCAAGGGCTGGTATTTTGCTTGTGTAATGTCAGCTGGGACGTGATCAGAATGTTTTTCCAGACTTTCAAGAGAACTTCTGATCTTCTTAGTGCTGGAGGTGAAATGTTACAGAGGAAGCCATAGGGTGTTAGCTCTCCGAACGCACCTCGAAATTATCCGCATTGCCTCATTGAGTTGCAATACCCTTCTACAACGGCGTTGAGGTCTATTGGCAATTGATTGTGGCAGGTGTAGAAAATTAGTATCTAGACAGGCAAATTGATATTGGTCTTAGTCGGTCTGGACGCATCAGATAGGTGGCAGGGTTCGGACCCGTGCTGTTGTCACGTAGCTCGCTTGAATGGGGTTGAATGGTGCAAGACCCAACTTATGGTACCACATACAGCAGCACACTGGTGTGATATGACGGATGAGCAAAGAGGCATACGTAGTGAAAGTGTACAGATTAGGTTTTTTTTTTTTTGTTTTTTTTTTTAAACTGCTTAACGTCTCCTATAACAACTAGGTCTTTAGAGACGGGAAAGGATGGGGGGCAAGGAATGGGAAGGAATTCGGCAATGGCCTTTTGAAGGAAGCATCCCGGCATTCACCTGGAGTGATTTGGGGAAACCATGGAAAACCCAAATCTGGATGCCCGGACGGGGATTCGAACCGCGTCCTCCCGAATGCGAGGCCAGAACGCTAGCCGTTACACCACCACACTCGGTTACAGATTAGGGATGTAACGCAACTCCGCATCCGCAAGTGCGGAACTTTCGAATGAAATCCTACCTCCACTTCCTATTATTCCTTTCTCTTTATACGAGATTCGGCCCATCGTCACTTAGCGAACAACAACATAGGGGAGACCGGGGCAAGTTGACGATGTTAACGATTAAACATTTTTAATAAATTCATTTCTTGAAGAAAATATATTTTAATTGCAAATATTATTAGTCTGGTCTTTTATGGAAATGTTCGTAATTATATATAACTTTATTTTCATATTATCAAAGTTTTTAAAATAATTTTAGAAAGTAATGCAAAACTGTCATCTTGCCCCAGGACTGGGGCAAGATGACTTTAACCACGGGGCAAGATGACACTTAATGAAACTGTAATACATTTTTTATTGTTATACATTAATATGTATACACTGATGTTCAAACATTAACAGAAGTCACATACAAATTTTCCTCCTTCACAGTTTGAACAGTCTTTGTGCCACCATTTAAAGTACATGCAACACTGTATCCAGTCTTCTGATGGAGGGTCTTCATAGATCTCATCACATCCAGGACTCTGAACTAAACTTTCTTCAGAAGCATTTCTTGATGTTGTTGTAACTCGGTTTTTTTCCTTTAATTCAGAAGAGGTAAACGTCAGTTTCTTAGTAAAACTTTAATTTCTTGCATCCCGAGCCTGTGCGTATGAAACAAACATCCAATTCTTACGTCATCTCTTTTCTTCAAATGGCGAGGTAGTGTTGCTTCAGGGATATTGTAAACGTTCGCTGCACCCAAGCAGGACATTTTTACTCCTTTGACATCAATTATTGCAGCAGCCAAAGCATTTCGGTCCCACTCGCCTCTGGAGGACTTCTTTTTATAAGTTCTCACCATATCTGGATCATAATGTGTCATGAATAAGTAAAGTAGCGCCCTTCCAAATTTTAATAGAAACTATGTGAGTCATGCAAGTCAAGACTCTTACACAAAACACAAAAAAGGCACTCAAAGACTGAAACAGACACAGCGAAAGTCATCTGGGGCCAGATGACGAGGTCGTCATCTTACCCCAGCCAACTTGCCCCGAACGACAATGTTCGAAACTTTCCATTATTGCGGCAGTTTAAAAAAGAATGAGATACAAATACACGGCCTTTATGAAAAGTACATTGTTTAAGCTACTCGTGTATGACAAAGTATAAAACAATATCTTACCTGTTAGTCTGCGAAGTCTTAATTCAGAGATGTAGAAAATTACATCACGTCACAGAGAATTCTCGATCAGCGAATAGCGAAAAACAATACAGCACGAGCGGAGTCAGTGCTCCATATTTTAGTTCCTAGTCGTATAGAGAGCTAGTAGTATGAATACAGTGCTGCTACATAGAAGCGGGAATTTAAATTAAATCATTCTTCATCTTGCCCCGCTCGTCAACTTGCCCCGGTCTCCCCTACTTGTTTTTTTTTTTTTTCCTGAAGATCTTCCAATAAAAGTAACAATGAACTGATCGGTGTTACTACCTAAGCGACGAATTTAGGAGTTTGAATTTGCATGTAAAGTAAAGCGGACTATTCACGGTGCAACTTACAGGACATCCGTGTAGAACTACCGTAGGATCAGTGTTGCCACCTTACGAAAACAAAAGTCGCTAGACCTGATCTAACACCTCACTAGATTACTGGATATTTAGAACTAAAAGATTCGCTAGAAATAGCTAAATAAAATAAAGGAAAATTGTAAAGTAGGTACATGAATAGTTAGTATTTTCATTAAATTCAACATAACATTGTATTAAGAATCACAATCAACTCCTTCAATCGATATTTCTTCTTCATCATGTTGGTCCATCGTTGGAGTTGCAGAACTTGCAGATGTGGAGGGATGAGATGAATCGTCAGTCTTAGTTTTCATAACATCACTGCAGCGGTTTTTTTTCCACAAGTTTTAAGTGATTCCTTATAAAAAGAGTATTTACAGCCATCATATTTCTCAGTTTGTTTTTAAAAATGTTTATTGTACTGAAAATCATCTCTACTGCGACATTCGAGTGAGGAAGTGATAAAAAGGATAAGACTAAATCTGATAAATCCACAAAGGTATTTATTCCAGCAGCATTCTTGTATTTTCGAACTTCAGCCCAAAGTTCAATGACATTGTAGCGCTCCATTGAACATAATTAATAGCATGCCATTGTTGAAGGAGTTTGTCAAATTTTTTGTCATCAAATCCGAGTTCTGAGGCAAGATCTCTGCCCTGGCGAAGAGTATTTTTTACACTTAAAAGACACGTTTTCTCCCAAATAATGTAGTTGAAAGGAAGCGAGTATATTTTTCGAAACTCTGCAGGGTTGGATTTCACTAAAAATCACCAAATATTGTTTTAGTGATAACATATTTAAGAATATCGCTACCGAACTTCAAAATTCACTAAATCTAGCGACAAAATCGCTAAGGTGGCAACATTGCGTAGGATGCGTTCACCCATTCACGCTAATAAAAGAGGTCCAACAAAATGTTCCAAGCGGTCCTTTCCATTCATACTTTCTAGCGGGAGACCAGCGTCCTTATCGCAGAGTTGCAGGATGTTTCCTCCAGTCAGGGCCGGTTTAAGGCTACCGCAAGAACCGTAGTCGCGGGGGGCCCCTAGCCTGAGGGGGCCCCGCCACGAACCCCTTCAAAATTTGTTCTTACTTAACAATTTTCCTGCTAAAATAAATAATCTACTTATTTATAATGTTAACAAGCTGCGTTCACAATAGACGTTTCCGAGGAGTGGAGTCCCACGAGAAGTCCTTCATCAGATTCAGTTTTGACAAAGTCGCATCTGATGCAATTACAATATATAGGCCTATATATCTAAAGGCGTGTATTGCTCTCAACCTATTTCAGCAATTTATGTAATTTCGTTCGAATAAACTGATTCATCTGTTGACGTTTCATATAAAAAGTTATTGAATTAAAATGTGTATGCCTGCTCACGTGTCTCCAGCCCCAAAATTCTATATGTACTAGCAAAGAAAGGAAAGAAAAGAAATGTCGTATACAAAAAGTGTATACAAATATAATAGCTATAAAACTTAATACAAAAACAATTTCATTTGACACAATGGGCCGCACTGAAAGTTACAGTAGTTAGAAGATACATATGAGATGCATTGATAAAACACTAAAGACTCAGCGAAGTTGGTCCCGTTCAGCTAATACTCAGTAAACTGCTGCCCCGTTTGTACACAGATTTAGAGAAACCTCAGTCCGTCTCTTTAATTGTTGTTTGAGCTCTATACACAGATTATATATACAGGGTGTTACAAAAAGGTACGGCCTAACTTTCAGGAAACATTCCTCACACACAAACAAAGAAAATATGTGGACATGTGTCCGGAAACGCTTACTTTCCATGTTAGAGCTCATTTTATTACTTCTCTTCAAATCACATTAAACATGGAATGGAAACACACAGCAACAGAACGTACCAGCGTGACTTCAAACACTTTGTTACAGGAAATGTTCAAAATGTCCTCCGTTAGCGAGGATACATGCATCCACCCTCCGTCGCATGGCGTATTGTATCACAGCCGTCCACAATACGAGCGGTGAATCGAGGAAGTACAGTACATACTAACGAAACTAAAATGAGCTCTAACATGGAAAGTAAGCGTTTCCGGACACATGTCCACATAACATATTTTCTTTGTTTGTGTGTGAGGAATGTTTCCTGAAAGTTTGGCCGTACGTTTTTGTAACACCCTGTATATAAATATGTATATATGTGTGTGTGTGTGTGTGTGTGTGTGTGTGTGGTGTATGTATGTGTAATTAAAGTCACGAAAGTTATGAAATGTAGGTAAAAGTACATCTAGAAAAGAAGTAGGGAGCCCGGAATTCAAAGTTCGCAAGGGGGCCCAAAATTCCTTAAGCCGACCCCGCCTCCAATCATGATCCAACGCCGTAGCTTGTTCGACGACAAAGATTGCTGTTTGTCTGGGAATCCAACAACATCCAACACGTCCTTCATGTAGTCCTGCAACCCCTTTCATGGCCCATCAAGAGTCCTTTATCGGAAAATTGGATCATGGTAGGTCCTACAAGTTGTACTGTGAATGTGCCGCTAGAGCTGTTGACAGGTGGCGAGCACGGACATGTGCGGTGGCGTGGCCTTGTGCTGATAAGTTAATATGACAAAGATTTTTTTTTTTACGCCTGCGTAGGTATGTTAATAATCTAATTACCTTGGGAAATCATCCTCCGTTTCTTGTTATTGAAATATGAGGCAAACAATAAATCATTATAGCAGTATTTTATGAAATTACACTTCTCTTATGAAAAAATGTAGAATTAGGGATAAAAAATATACTTATTTTGATTTCAAGTTTATTTTTGATAAATATAAAAATCTAAATAATTACAAATTTATTTTTCCACCTCCGCTTTCACAAATATCCGCATCCGCGGATGTCAAGCACTGAAAATCCGCATCCGCTAAGATGGCCTCCGTTACAGCTCTACAGTACGGACGGATATTGGACGAACAATTAGTAGCTTAGTCCGTAACGCAGAAGTAAATGTGAGACACGAAGGGACGGAAGATTATTTGTGCAGTGTAGACACACTTCATCGAGTTTACCCTGCCATATGAAGATGCGGCTAAGCTTCAGAGAAGAGAATTTCCAACTTCTCAGACATTTACAGCCGAGAGAATACCGAAACGTGTGGCGATAATGATTCTCATGTAAACACCGCGTGCCACACGTGGGCTGTCTAGACGGATGACTCGACCGTGAGTTACATAAGGAACCGGTATCGGCGGACAGAAACTGGAACGAGTGGAAAATCTGAGATAAAGTCAACGACATCAAGCAGATAGGAAACTGAAATGATTCGCTACTCATTTCACTGTTTGACTCAATTTTTATCTTACAAGGTAGCGATTACTTTCTTTAAAAAAAAACCCACACCCTAATATCCTTGGTTCCTTTTTTACATACTTATGCAGATCTTATAAAGTTAAATGCATTATTTATTAACATCTTTATAGCTTTTAAACATTATTCTCTTTATAATAATAATAATAATATTTAATTAAATTGTAATGGAACGCATGCTCCGGAGCCAATTTCCCTACGCACCCATCTTCCTGCTTTCCTGCACCCACCTACATTTGGAAATTTTAACTTTAAATTCTTTCAACGTTTTTGGTAAATTATTCATCATTTCCATTGGTAACATATTCCAATCCCGACACCCTTGGAAAACCATACTTGATAAAGTATTTAATACAGGGGTGGCCAACATGCGGCCCACCTTGAACATTTTTCTAGCCCGCGAGATTCATCACACTTTTACAAAATATTTCTTATATTTCATTTTTAGTGTTATGTATTTCTTTACAATATGAATTTAGTATCATTATTTTATTATCTATGTTTAGATTTAAGAATAATAGATTTAGATAATACGTAATAATAGATAGTAATAGGTTTAGAATTAAGAATAATCGTATTTACACTATTGTGCGTACAATGAAAACAAAAGGAAATGGTATGCAATGACATATTCTAACAAATACACACACCGAATCGCAAACATTTTCAAAAAACAAGGCATTAACATTGCACTGCGAACTGAAAATTCGCTGCAAAGACAAATTACACCCCATTCAGACACAAACAAATACCACAATTCAGGCATTTACCAACTCACCTGTCAAAAATGTGAAGCAGTATACATAGGGCAAACACGAAGACAGTTCCAAATCAGATACAAAGAACACATGAGAGCATTAAAATACAGTAACCATTCCACATTTGCCGAACACCTCATAGAAAAACGACCATTCACCAACAAACATTAACACAGATATGCAAATTCTCACTATCAACAATCACAGGCACAACACACTCACTATACAGGAAAACTTATATATTCAAAAAGCAAAAACTGAAGGCAAACAGGTACTAAGCGACCAAGTAAACCTCACAAATAAAACGTTACTCAATTTAATATACACAAACTCGACAGACAAAACAAAAAAAAACACAAACTGTATAATAAAACCCCACACATATATACATCACACATACATATAAAACATTCTAACAAGACCATCACACATACACGCACGCTTCAAAACTCGCGCTATTGGCACGAGACATGACATATACAAACAAAATGGCAACAACAGACAACCGAAGGACGCGAAAGCGCACCAGACACGAAATAAACAAACCAGCTGGCCCCAGAATGATGAAAACGCACAATAGTGTAAATACGATACAGGCAAACCAAACTATGTATAAAGAAACGGAGATGCGCAGCTGCTTACCATACTAAAAAAATGTAAATAGTAAGTAACCATTAGCTATAAAAATATCTTATAAAAAATATGCTCACAATTTGTAATAATAGGATAAAAATGTATATAAAACTGTATATAAAAACTGTAACAGATTCGTCGCTGATGATGCCTCGATGAGAGGTGAAACGCGTACGACGCAGCAATAAATAAATTAAACAGTTGCATTGGCGTGTTCATTCAACTAGTAACAATAATAATAACTCATTATGTTTCAATTTTTCACTCAAAGAAATGTCTATATGTAATGTGGGAGTATAAAATGTTATGCGGCCGCGGAGTTATGATGCATTTCCAAAATGGCCCGCAAGATCATTTGGGTTGGCCACCCCTGATTTAATATTTAATTAGACAATCTTTACCTAACTACGCGTTCACGTCCTCTCCAAGTTATGCCTTACTATAATAACAATCTTTTTTTCTTTTTTTTTTTTCTTTTTTTACCTTTCGATAATATTCTTTGTGTCCTTCTAGTAGAGGCAGTATGTTGTGCGTCCTGTTTTATGTCTTAAAAGAACGTCGAATGTTGGGTTCTCTTCGTATTGTTAAATACTATCAGAGTTCCCAGCGTTTCCAGCTCTAGTTGGCGTTGATTTCCCCGTAGACTATTTTTATTCACGCAATCAACAGCACGTACCATGTTTCATACAATTCGCGCCATCCATTTCCGGAATTAAAGCAAAGCTGGATTCACCAGCAGCCTACCATGAAAGGAGTAGTTTGAAGTTGGCTTACCCGTACACTATTTTGATTCGTCCGAAAACATTCATGCGTACAAAGCTTTACTGCTTTCCGGTACTACACTAATCGGTGATTCAGGAGCACAGTTTTAAGGATGGGGTGATTTGGATCCTTTGATACGGAATGTCAGTTTTCATTTTAGTCCTGGTTACATTTCAGCCTAATTACATCTGCTAATGTTGCTGCTCAAAAATCGAAACATCGACCATACGCGCATTAACACAGACGGCACACATAGAAACGTATCCGAAATGTGTCTGTTTATTCCAGAATCGCGCAGAAAATACAGATTTTGAATGGATTTTAAGAATTTGAAAGCTTGGGGTCATCGTCAAAATTTAACGTGTCTTAAGACATTAGGACACATTTATTTTAGAATAATCTAGCATTACCTTAAAACTACTGAATCGATTTAGCCCGAGTTTCCATAGTATCAAACATTACATGTGTCGCATTATGCTGACTCATCTGCCGCTGCGAGCTAAAAGTTTTATTATTATGTTACTTCATCTGGCACTGGAGCACAAAATTAAAATGTATTCGGCAGCTGTACAGTAGAATATCAGGCATTCAGAATTGTATATCAAGTACTCAGAACTAAGCGAGATATGAAAAAAAAATTATTTTCTATCGATTTGTTTCAGGGAGATGCAAACTACGGACCATTTTATTGTGAACAGAATGGCAAAGGCGATAGCCAGAGACATTTTAGTTGTGGATGATCAAACAAAATTTATGTTTCCATTTCGTTATTAGTTTATCGCATTCATTACTGTCATCTATGACATATAAAAACTGAATATCCCGAATTAAAACTAAAGAATATTTCAAGTTTTGTCTACCTTAGTGTGTGAAATAGTTATTATTTTAAACTGATTTTATTGCTGTCATTAAAGGCTTCGGTCAGAGACATTCTAGTTGTGTGTTTATTGCGGAGTATGCAACATCTAGTCGTTCCATATTTGGTATTTGTCACCATACGTTCAGAATTTCATTTAATGCTCCGGAGTTATGTAACGTTCAAACATAAGACATACCATAGAAATCAATTGAGATTCTAAGCTTTAAAACGGTGAAAACCCCATCGAAATCTGCTTAGTAGTTTCTGAGTTTTTTTAGTTCAAATTTATCCAGTTTTAATTTTACAGATATAGATAGACAGATTTCCGTTCACACGGAAAGAAATACACCTATCCTTGTCTGCTGATTCATGAAATGTCTCTTTGGCTTTCAGTGAATACTATCCACTCCGATTTCGTCGTTGTGGCACTTTGATTTCAGTTGTACGTTTACTGAGATGAACTTCTTGATATATTTTTGTATATAAGATCACAGATATGCGCAGCTGTTTACAGGTCTTTACAAACCAAGGCATTCTTACTACACAACATCTCTTCAAGCCGTCTTCTCAACAACTTAACTCTTCAACAAAGCAACTTCAACGGTTCTTCCGTATATCTCCAGCGCCTCTCCTATATTCTTTGCCACAAGGTCGCTCTCGGTTTGATATATTCTTTGCCTCATACAGATTCTCCAATACAGCGCCATTAGTAACTGTATACGCAGCATTGTTTACATTATAATAATCCAGTTATAATTATAATCAATTTGACTTGATGTAAGGCTATTAGGAAGCGTGCATAAACTACGTGGCACTGTATAGGGGGGGAGGGGTTGACTAGAATGCTACGCGCGGGGGGGTGGGGGGGGGGGTGGGAGGGTACTAGCTAACCCTGGTAGCTTTCCATTCAGTTTATTTGTCAGAGTTAAAATGAGGTATAGAAAACACAACAGTATGTGTACATTTATTTCCGTCATTTAATTATCTACGTACGTAATTTGCGTTAGTCTGACAAGAGAAAACAGTGCAAAATCTCTTCTGGAATAGAAAGGGAAAAGAGCTACGTGTTACGTGGGAGGGGGGGGGGCAGGGGAGGGGAAGGGTTGACAGGAGGCAATAATGGAGCTATTTGGTTTATGGACGCTCCCTTTTAAACTGATAGACGTTTTTAATTAGTATTTGTAGTTTAATAATACGCCATTACAACTGTTGGATATTGTTTTTATTTTCCGGACGCGTTTCGCCTCTCGTCGAGGTATCTTCAGCGTACAGATTTGATTTTAAATTTGCATTTTGAGGTTTGGTCGTTGCTCGCCTGCGACCTCAACCAGCATGTTGTTTTTTACACTATTGCACTTGGTATAGTTTGCTCTCGTGACTTGACTAGCAATCGATTTTGAGGCAGTGGTTGTATAGACCTGTTAGAAATGCCTGACAGGGATGGCAAAATATTTGATTGTAATGGCGTATTGTTAGACAACAAATACTAATTTACCAAGCAACTGTAGAAGAAATGGCCTACAATAATCAAATATGGTAGTCGTTTGTTTCTACGTAAGATGGATGTGGTATTTATAATCATTGCGTTACCATCTGAGTATGCGAAATCGTCTGCTTTGATACTCACTTGATTGTCCTATATTTCCTTAATACGGGACATCTCACCGCTGTCAATGTATCTCAGAACGAAGACCAACAGCAATTCATTATTAATTTAGTACAACTGTAGCCTGGACAAAGTCTGTACGTACACTGTAGACAGTTTAGGAAACAATCAGTTAATAAGCTGCTTAACGTCTCTCTAACAGAGACGGGAAAGGATGGGGGGCAAGGAATGGGAAGGAATTCGGAGATGGCCTTTTTAAGGAAGCATCCCGGCATTTGCCTGGAGTGATTTCTGGAAACCATGGAAAACCCAAATCTGGATGCCCGGACGGGGATTCGAACCGCCGTCCTCCCGAATGCGAGGCCAGCACGCTAGCCGTTAATACACAGAAACAATGAAGCAACCTTTTTTCTTTCTTTACTTACGGATTTACGCGTCTTAGACGTTCAGGTCACTAGTGGTGCGAGAGGAACGGGAAGGAATTCGGCCATGGCGTTTGAAGGAACTATCAGGCATTCGTCTGAAGTGGAACCCGAAAACTGAGTCGAACCCGCGTCCTGCAGAATGCGAGGCCAGAGTGTTCCTGCTCATTCACAAAGCCCGCTGTAAACACGCTGTCGTTGGAGGAAAAAAAAAAAAATTCTGATTTGTCATCGCATTGCACCGAATGCCGGGATGGTTTCTTTGAGAGGCCATGGCCGAATTCTTCCCCCTTCCTTGCCCCCAGTCGTGTCGCGACTCCTAAGTCCTCGACGTCGACGAAGTGTGAAACCACTAGGGAGCGTCCATAAACCACGTAGCTCCATTTTGGCCTCCCGTGAACCCCCCTCCCCCCCCACCTAGCCCGACGTGGCTTTTGCCTCTAGGCCCCCCCCCCCCCCCTCCTCACGAAGGACGTAGCTTTTTTCCCTACTGATTCCAGAAGACATTTTGTACTGTTTTCTCTTGTCTGACTATCGTAAATTACATACGGAGATAATGAAATGACGGAAATAAATATCCACATGCCGTTGTGCAGTGCTCGAAATTAACCGGGCGTTAGGGGTAATTACGCCTGAATTTTTTCGATTTACGCCTGCAATCTCAGTTAAAGGCGCAGATAATACGCCTAGGCATCAAACCTTATTACATTTGAGAACTTCGTTTTCAGTTTTTAATTCTAATAATTAATTTCATAAAAATTCCTGTTGTATTGTTTATCTGTGATAAGTTTCTGAAGTTCAGAAGTTGTGGCAAAAGTGTAGGAGAAGTGCCGCGAAATAAAAAACAATTATAGTGCGTGCGTTATTCCTTTAAAGAAGGAAGTTAAGATGTCTCGTAAAATTACTGAGTTTTATATCAGTTGTAAAGACAAGTAGATACGGTATATTAAATAAATTGAATGTTTTTGTTTCGGCGATATTGCTGATAAATTGTGCTGTAAAACTGTGAAATAAAATTATTCTTAGAATTTGTACATCAAGGAAAATATTTTTCAATTCTTAGTTTACATGTTTATTTATTTGTTTTTAAAAAGAAATAATCCTCTGGGAAAAAAATCGAAAATATGTAGGATTCAAACAAGTTTCCTCTGAAGATGAAGATGAGTGTGTAAAATTCAATAACTGTATTAACATATTTCAGACTTTTGGTGTATAATATATTGACATAGCATATTTTTTTTTCTAAACCTATTTTCAATTTTAAATTGAGTAGGTTTTAAGCTATAAAATCTGTGTTTTCATAATTATAATATAATTACGCCTGAAAATTTTCATTTTACGCCTGAGTCTGAAAGTTAGGAGTTACAAATACGCCTGGATTTATAAACGAATTTCTAGCAGTGCTGTTGTGTGTTCTGTACTTGATTTTAATTGTGACAAATAATATGAATGGAAAGCTACGTGGCCTGGTCCCCCCACGTAGCCCATCGTAGCCCCCTAGACCGAGTCACGTAGTTTGTGGCCGCTCCCTTAGCAGACGCAGCGTTGGAACAAACTGCCCGCGTGTTGGGTTACAGCGCTCGCGTGATGTGGCCCCCAGGTCGAGATGACCTGATGTTTGGAGGCAGTGTGAACGGACGGAAAGTCCCCCACCGGTTCTCCTTGCCGGGTCGCCTGCTTACGCAACGACACACGTGACGGCACACGTGGGAGCGACCGGCCAGATAGCGGAACACCGCCGTATAGGGACGGGCAATGAATCTATATATTAATACACTAAGCGAAAACTTATGTTAGATTTTTAAGAATATTGCGCGCACGGAGAAGTGTGAGATTTGGCATAATTAAACATTATATGGAGAAGAAGTGAAGGAAGCTAAAATCTATATATAATATGGGTTACAAATACATTAAATTAAGTAAAATAAAACGCTCGCCGCCTACGTAGTTCGCTCAGATGGCTGGTAGATGGCGCAGCTAGCCCCCTTACTTCGTCTTCTTTGGTGAAACAAAACAGTCTAAATTAATCTCTTAACTTATATACTCGTAGAATCAAGAAGCAACATTTCTAGGACTGGTAGATAGCGCAGCTAGCGGCCAGAATATTGGGCGAACGGAGGAATTCAAAGAAATACAGAAAGCTAAAATTATATATAATATATTTTACAAACCTTGGAATCGATATAACCAGTCAGAGATAATCGATTGCTTCAGTTGTAAACAAATGCGCAGAACGAATTTCCCGTAAACTTTTTACTCTTGGTCCAGGCCGAATTTCAACCTAACCATGATCACTATGACAAACCGAACCTATTTAGGTTGATATGATCCATGTACCGATAATTTTTGTGTCATTTTTAGAGTGCTGCTAACATTTCGCGGTTGCGAAGCATCCCATATTTCGGCATTATTAATTTAATTCGTGACGACTTTTCCGGATAAGGAGAGTGCTAAACGTGAAGAGGACACTATAAGGAATCAGTTAATCCAAATTTCAACAGGTCAGTAACAGTTTTTCACTGGTGGAGAATGTCCCACCCCACCCAAAAATATAATACGCATAGTTAATACATGTTACAAATAGATTATTAAATTTAAAAAAAATAATTTGCGAACGTGTGTGCGCGCGTGAAATAGGATCAGAGCCAACATTCTTACGTGAATTCCCCGCATTGAGACACTGTGTGGTCTTTGGTAAAACGAAAGACTCGGATAAAGTAGAGATTAATGTTTTAGGTTATGAAAGGAATACTCTGAAAAGGAATGTAGCAATTCTGCCAGATACTATATGGGCATTTGATTATTTAAAATGTTAAACTTTGGTTAAGTGTCTTTTGATTTTTTAATTTCAGTAATTTCAGTAGAGAGAGAGAGAGACAAGAAATAAGGAGTACTTATTTGCTTGAAATTCAAAATGATAATAGACCAAATTTAAATAGCGACCACACAAAATGACGAAATTATTTTAATATATACATTTTAATGCGCATGTTTCATAAAGCTAAAGCTGTTTTCCGGCCTTAAGTCAAAATGAATATTTTGAATTCAAAATGAACCATGGATAAATACATTTCATCATTTGCTATGGTTAGATTAGAAGCTAAAATTTAGCATACAGTCACGCGTGGAGTGTACCATTTTAATTTTATAGGTAATGGAGAGAATTACTAGGTTATTACTC
Organism: Vandiemenella viatica; assembly: GCA_031002005.1. NCBI lineage: Eukaryota > Metazoa > Arthropoda > Insecta > Orthoptera > Morabidae > Vandiemenella > Vandiemenella viatica. The sequence continues at coordinate 271,103,958 of CM061919.1, forward strand.
TTTCATGAAAGAAAGTAAACAACTTAATGAATTACGGTCGAATTTCGATCGCTGGGCGATCACTAGTATCGATAAATGTCGTATCGATATTTACAAGAAGTATCGATATATATCGAGGAAAACATATCGATATTTTTGCCTAAAGTCTGTAATATTTTTTTTTTTAAATTCCCAAATTATATCAAAATATTTAAGAAAATTAAAGACACATGCAGAAATTACCAAAAATTATATTGATTTATTTGGGTGGAAGGGGATCTGGGCCACCACCCCAAAACTGGTACTGTTAAAATTTGGATTAACTGCTTCCTTATAATGTCCTCTTTTTCGGAAAAGCCGCCACGAATTAAATTAAAAATGCTGAAATGTGGGATGCTCCGCAACCGCGAAATGTTAGTAGCAATGCAAAAATAACACAAAAATTATCGGTACAGGGATCACAAAAACCTAAAAAGGTTCGCTTTTTTGTCGTAGTGGTCATGGTTATGTTTAAATTCGGCCTGGACCAAGAGAAAAAAAGTTTACGGGAAATTTGTTCTGCGGCATTCATCTCAGAAACGGCGCATTTGTTTACAACGGAAATACAGTGGACCCCCGATAATCCGGCCCCTATCTAATCCGGCGCCCCCTGTAATCCGACATGACTTTGAATTATGTTTGACAATCTTCGCTAATGTAGATCACGCAGGTTTGAACAGGTCACAACTCGTACGCGCCACCGCTATTGTGCTCGACGCGTATGCATTGTTTTACTTAGTTTGAATTTGACTACTAGTGATAGCGGTACGGCCTAGCGTGCGTTCATTGTTTACTATTTATTCATTGTGTATTAGGTATAGTACCTAGTAATGTCGTCACAAACCCAGAAGCGAAAGCACAAAACGTTGACAATTAAAGAAAAATGTGATATTTTAGATCGCTTAAATCGCAATGAAACTTTCAGTAGTTTAGCAAGTGAATACGGCGTAGGCCGATCTACAATTTATGACATTAAAAAAACCACGAGAATATTAAGAAGTTCGTGTCAACTACTGACTGCGGGCCAGGCAAGAGACAGACACTCAAGAAAGCTGAACATCCAGAAGTGGAAGAAGCTTTGTACATGTGGTTTCTTCAGGAAAGAAATAGGCATGCACCAATTTCGGGACCCATGTTGGCCATGAAAGCTAAGTTTTTTTATAAGGAAATAACAAAAAAAGATGATTTTGTGGCCAGCAAAGGACGGCTAGAACGTTTTAAAAGTCGTCATGGCATACGTTTAATGACTATTACAGGAGAGAAACTTTCTAACGATGCCACCTGCATAGAGCCCTTTAAATTAAGATTTTTGCAAAAGGTGAACGATTTAAATCTTGACCCGTCACAGGTGTACAATGCAGACGAATCAGGGCTTTTTTGGCGTGTGATTCCTAGCAAAATTTTCGTTTCTTGTAACGAAAAATCCGTACCTGGACGAAAAGTGAGTAAAGAGCGTGTAACCATACGACCATGTGCTAATGCTGCAGGTACACACGCGCTTAAGATGGTGGTCATTGGGAAATCTAATAAACCAAGGGCATTCAAAAACATTGATTTACCTGTACACTATTACGGACAAAAAGTGCATGGATGACAAAAGACCTTTTCAAAAAGTGGTTTGATGAATGCTTCGTACCTGAAGTTAGAAAATGGTTAAAAGATCATAATTTTCCTCAAAAAGCGTTGTTGCTTCTTGATAACGCTCCCGGTCATCCGTCTGAAGAAGAACTGACAACTGAGGATAAATGCATCACTGCGATGTTTCTTCCGCCAAATTGCACTGCACTGATTCAACCAATGGACCAGAACATCATTCAGTTTGTTAAGCAAGACTATAAAAAAAAACCTACTTCTGAGAGCCGTATCAAAAGACCAACCAATAGAAAAAACTTTAAAAGAATTTAATATGAAAGACTTGGTTTTTGCTCTTAGTCAGTCGTGGAGTGCGTTACCGTCATCAACTATTAAATCGTCTTGGAAAAAGTTATGGCCAGATATAGTCACCACTCCTAGCAACGATCCACAAATCAGTGTAACTTCGGAAGTTATAGAACAAGTCGCTACTGAAACACAGATAAGTCCGGAAGATTTGGAAATCTGGTGCCGTGGAATGGATAAAGAAGAAAATGTTTTTCATGAAATGTCTGACGAAGATATTATAAAAGAGGTTTCTAATTATACAACAAACAATCAGGAAGATAACGACGACGTGATTGCAACTGCTCCACAAGTCACAGAACAAGACGCAGTTAACGCTTTTGAGCTAGGTTTACAATGGGCTGAAGAGAATGGTACATCCTACAACGAACTTTACTTTTGAGAAGACTGAGGGACAAAGCTCTGATCTCGCGTTATAACAACCTTAAACAAAAAAAAATAAAATTGATGAATATTTCAAAGCTTCATAATTTGATATATTCACTACATGATTTTGATTAATAATTCTTGATTATTTTGGTAGATATGTATGTGCATTTATGCTTAATTATATAATAAAACGTAAGCTCTCAATTGTTATTTAATTTACTAAATTCGACTTACATAAATTAAGTATGATTTGTACTTCAAAGTACATACATATGTACATACAGTATAACATACAGTATAGATTCTTATCATTGGATATGTAATTTGTCGGATTACAAGGTACCCTTTTGTAAAAAATTCCGGACTATAGCGGTCTTAGGCAGTTGCTCTATAATCCGACAAACTCGATAGTCCGACACTGCCTTGCATAATGTTTGTCGGATTACCGGAGGTCCACTGTAATCGATTATCTCTTACTTCTTGTATCGATTCTAAGTGGCGAGCCTTGTTGTACTGCATCTCGGATAAATATTTTCTGCCTCTTAATTTCGTGCGACGTTTTAGAACGGAGTGAAGTTGAAACTCTAGAAAATATTACAACAAAGGATTTAACCAACAATTCAAGAGATTACCATTGATTTCGCATCTCCGGCGACATCTACTAGCTGCGTTGAAATGTCATATTTCAGCATTTTTAATTTAATTCTTGGCAACTTTTCCGAAAAAAGAGAGTGCAAAACGTGAAGAGGACATTATAACGAAGCAGTTAAAACAAATTTCATCAGATCAGCACCAGTTTCGGGCAGGTGGGGAAGATCCCCTCCCACCCATTTATTTATTTTTACACTGTGTCAAACCAGTATTCATCAGATGTAGACATCAAAAGAACTCTCTGTTTTGTGTGTTCCCCGTCAGTCTACTCCTGTTGTATGGTGCCGCCAAGTTAACTGCAGAAGCCACTCTAAGAGGCTTGACTTACCTGGTACTTCGTCAACACATTAACTGTTATTCACTACTGGATAAACCAGTTCAAAACAGAAGCTGTTAATTTACGTGAACCCTGAACTCGCAACACGAATGCTTAGTCAGTATAGTTCAACTATAAAAATAACCCAACAGTAAACACTGAAATATATCGACAAAACAATGTCCTTAACGTAAACTGTTAAAATTTAACAGCTTTTTTTTTAAACGTCTTAACCGTTGATGAGATTCTGTTAAATTACGACGAATTCAGTTTTTTAAGGCTCCTTCAGAGGACATATTTATCCAATATACATGTAACGTATTAAATTGGATACTGAATTGCGTCCGCACAAAAAATATCGAATCAGTATTTAAAACTGATAATCGAAAATAAAATATCGATTTTTTGGATATGTCAAGAATAAAAATATCGAGTATAAATATCGATACATCGATACAAATTGACGCGGAGAGTTGTGAGCCCCTCTTCCTCTACAGCCGTCCCTTCAGAACTGAGCTTTCGATCATATCACACATATGTCGTCTTTGATTCATGCTTGGCGATCTACGTGGCTAAATCATCCGCTGGAATTGTCCAGAATATTCCTGCAACCAATCGCGAACGTTTTTTCTTCGGTGACATGTCGCATTGTCGTCCTGGGTAAAGTCCATCGTGTTTTTTTTTGCTTGTGGTTTTAGGCCTCGTCGACGTCGACATCATTAGAGGCGACAAAGGACTGGGGGCAAGGAACGGGAAGGAATTCGGCCATAGCCTTTTGAAGACATTCGCCTGGAGTGATTTAGGGAAGCCACGGAAAATCCAAATCTGGATCCATGAAGAAACGATGGACTATACGACACTAGGTAGGTCACTACTATAGTCGTGCAAACACTGTCTAGGCTAGCTGGATTTGTCGCTGCCCTGCCGGCCAAAAACAGCACAGAGGACCGAGCCTGGACGTAAGCTCGAGCCTGGCAGTAGGCTCGGTCTGTTATTCGCGTGCATGTCGGTAATGCGAACTCATAAGGTTTTTACCCATCCAAAAATCGTCCAACGCGCGTAAAGAAGTTTTCACTTCGAAAACTAAAAATCTAATTTAGTCCACAACCCAGGGGATTGTCGAAACTTCCAGCAGGAGATGCACTGAGCTATTGTGTCAGACGCAGGAAGGGTATTTCCTTTCTTCAGCGCCCTACCACGGAACGTGTCGGCGTAGCTCATATAATCAAATATGACTCCTAAAAGCTGTGTGTTTGTATGAACAACGGTGACAGAAATCAAAGAGAGAGGGGAAAGGAGGAGAGGGTTTAGGTTTCTGTAAATCAAAACTCAACAGTATTTTTCTATTTGTTTTAAAGTATACGGATGCAAAATTCCATCAAAATCGGATAAAAACAGTGTGTATGTATAAAGATTTTGCGGAAAGAGTTCATACGCGCAACAGGTGGGCGTGGTGCTGACGCAACAGGTGGCTTCTTGCGCACTCATAGATTTACCCCCGCCCAAACATCGCGTAACGCGACTATAGAAGATTTCACTTCAAAAACAGAGGATGGAAAGTGCAGTCCCCTAAAGTGTCGTTCATGACGGTGTAATACTCTCCTCGCTTTCGACATCGCTAGGTGACGTGAGTAAAAGTTGGCTATTGAACTAACGATTATACAAATACACTTCGAAACTGTATCCGAAGGAATAGCTTTCGGAATGAAAGAAAAAATAATCGATAGTAATTGATATGACTAAAATTAACATTACAAATTATATTTCAAATAAAGGTTCTCAATCAAATTAAATTGCAACCTATACTTAATACAGCAGATAATTGAGGACGTGGTTTTTTTTTTTTTTTAATTTATTTATTGGCAAGGACAGAGTCCATACAGCCAAAAATACCTTTACATATTGATGGTACAAAGTTAGAGGTGCAATTCTTACAGTACGATACCATACAATACAGAACAAAACAATACCGAAACATACAATACATTACAGGGCAATACAATACGATACAGGACGATACAATGCAATAAAGTGCCATATACTGTAATACAACCAAGTACAATACAGTAGAATACATACAATACATTACAATATTTTGGTTTACATATTATATAGTAATGCCAGGAGTACAACTCCTACCGTGCTTTTTATTATTAGTTTTGGAATATGATTCTTGACATACAGTTGATTTGCCTGGTAATTTACAAAGTTCGAAATAAAACTCTTACACTACGAGCATTTATTTACATCTTATATTTCAAGGATAACAGTACTACTCTTGTGGTGCAATAGATTTACATATTATGTTATACCTTTAAAAATACAACTCATACTATACGACTGATTTATATGTTAACCTAAGTAAATGAAAATGGAGCTCTTACAGTGCAATTGGTTTACATATTGCGTTGCCAGATTAGGCATAAAACTCTTAGTGTACAACTGATTTACATGTTGTATTATTCGGTTATACATTTACACTTATAGAACAATTGATTTACTTGTTATGTTGTCTAGTTAAGAGTACCACTCTCATCCTATAATCTATTTACTTGTTATCCTGCTAAGTTAGAACTAAAACTCTTACGGTAGAGTTGGTTTACATCTTGTGTTATAAATTCATGAGCAACACTTTTCCTGTACAGATATTTATTACAAGGATCATATATCTATGTGATTTTCCTTGGCAAATCTATAGAGGCTTATATAGATTTCCGGTTCTTGTTTCTGAAGAAGATGTTGGATTTTGGTGGGAAGTTCAGCCCCGTGTCTTTGTAAGTCCAATATTAATTGTGTAGATTTGTTCCAGTGGCGCTTGCATGCGAAGAAAAGGTGATCGACGTCCTCCAAAATATTTTCTTCGCATTCGCAGAAGGGCGAGTTAACTACGTTGATTTTGAACAGATGCGACTTGAACCGCCCGTGGTTAAACTTCAGCCTTGCTATGAATGTTGAGAGTCCTCTGGACAGTATCCGGTTGGAGTACCAATGAGCTCTCGGAATGGAGGGATGGATCTGTCGGTAATGTTGACCTTTATGGAGGTCCTTGTCTCCCATTCGTTGGCCCATTCTTTCTTGACATCGCGTCGAATCGCTGGTAATAGATCCGATGCCGGAACGAGGTTGAGTTTGTTTCCGCTGAGTGCAGCTTCTTGGCTAGACTGTCTGCTTGCTCATTACCTGTAATACCTGCGTGTCCTTTGGACCAAATGAAAGTGATCTCCGTGCCTTTCTCTCTAAGTTTGGAAACTATTCTAAGTATTTCATAGGCCAACCAACATCTGCCATTGTCTTTGGAGATGTTGTTTAGTTTGTTAACAGCGGACAGGGAGTCTGTTATTATTGCTATTCTCGAGCTTTGCAGTTTTGTGCAATATTCTAGAGCTTTGACCATTGCAAGTAGTTCCGCTGTGAAGACCGTTGCTTCTTCCGGTAGGCTGTAGGCTTCCGACTTGTTGTTTGTCGTATCCACAAATGCGCATCCCACTGAGTGATCTGATTTGGAACCGTCTGTGTACAGGCATGCTGGGTTACCTGGTAGGTTTGAGATGTAGTCCCTCATTATGACATTGTTCCTTTCGCTCCCTTCCAGATATTTAATGTTGGTTCGGATGTCCAATTTCAGAGTGGTAATGGGCATTCTTCCTGAATAGACAGGTAATAGTTGAGCTCGGTATATTTTTGTGGAGTATATCTTTAGGTCCTCATATGCTCTTGCTAGGGGTGGACTAGTTTTCTTCTTCCAGTATGCACGTTCTGAGTACTGTGCCGATAATACTGATAACTTTTCCAACAGCGGATTCTCTTCGAGTTCTAATTGCTTTAGTATGAATTTTCTGGAGAGGTATGTTCGCCTAATGTGTAGTGGTGGTTCGAGGCATTCGACCAACAAGGCGTTTGTAGGCGTAGATGCCATGGCCCCAGTACATAGTCTCAGTGCTTTGTATTGTGATTTATCTAGTCTCTTCAACAACTCTTTCGATGCGGATCCAAAGCATATACAGCCATAATCGTAATGTGGTCTTACGAGCGATCGATAAAGTCTCATGTTGAGTACTCTTTCCGCTCCCCAGGTTTTGCCGGTAATGGCTCTAATTAGATTCATGGCTGCTTCACTTTTTTGAGGATGTAAGCTATATGATTGGACCATTTAAGGTTCGAGTCCATTTTCAAGCCTAGGTATGAGACTGTTTTCTTGACAGGGAAAGAGTGGGCTCCCAGTGAGATTTCAGTTATGTGCGGTACCCTATGTCTTGTAAATATGCAGACTACGGACTTTTCTGTAGAAAGGACGAAGCCATGGCGTATCATCCAAGCCTTCATTTTGTCCATTGCGATGTCTAACCTTGTCTTACAGGCTTGTAATGTCCGCTGGCTGATGTAAAGGCAAACATCGTCCGCGTATTGTAACAATTTTACTTCCCGAGGTATCTTTGAGTGGAGGTCACTGACGTAGATATTGAAGAGAAGGGGGGACAATATAGATCCCTGAGGCAGTCCTTTACTTGTAAGCCTGGGTCCGACTACTTCACCTCCAATTATGAATAGCTCTCTATTTTCCAGCAGCGCTATTAGATTCGCCACGAAAGTTCCGGGAGAGGCAACTAAGTCTAAGTTTTTCCGCCAGTAGAGGGAGAACAACGTTGTCGTATGCTTTGGATATATCGGTGAATAGGGCCATCAGGTAAAAGTTTTCTCCATTACTGATTTGGATATCTGTCACTAGTTGTGCTATGATTTCATTTGTGCCTTTCCCCTTTCTGAAGCCAAGCAGGGTTTCTGGTAGAAGGTGATGATGTTCTACATACCACTCCAGTCTGAGTTTAATCATCCGTTCTAACATTTTCAAGGAGCATGACAGGAGTGAAATTGGCCGGTATGATCCGCTGTCACTGGGGTTTTTGTGAGGTTTGTGGATTGGGACCACTCTTATTGCTTTTAGTGGGGGAATGTGGACTCTCTCCATCCAGACCCTGTACATAATTTTGAGGAACAAGTCTTTGCCTTCTCTGGGGAGGTTATCTATCATCGAATACTGTATTTGGTCCATTCCTGGAGCGGTGTTACTAGATTTTTTGAGTGCACTTTCCAATTCCTCTATTGTGAAAGGTTGAAGCAAAGGGTGGTCTGCTTCCGGGTTCTGAATGTCGACTTCCTTTTCTGGGCACCAGTCTGGAGCCAAAGAGCAAAGGAGGTCCATGGCCGTCGCAGTGGAGATGTGTTTGATTGATTGCGTTGTCTTGCGCTGAATTCCTTTAACCTGTCTCCATAGTAGTTTAGTTGGCATCTTTGTTCAGAGACTTACAAAAATTTTGCCAGTATTCTCTTTTCTTCTTCTTCAGAAGGCGTTTCGTGGAAGCTTGTATCTTGTTTAAGATATGTATTGTTCGTCCGTTGCCTGTCCTTTATATTGCGCTAACGCCTTCTTTCTGTCTTTTATCGCTTTAGTGCACTCTTCATCCCACCATTTCGGGCTGTGTCTATGTGGCGTCTTTCTCTGTTTATTTTCTGGGATGGATACTTGGGCCGCTTGATCCATAATTGGTGAAGGAGAGGTAGTCATTTTTGGGGTCATCTGACGTGCTAAAGTTTTCTAGTTTATCTGTTATGAACTGTTTATATAGTGGCCAGTTAGCTCTCCTTGTGTTCCACTTGTAAGTGGGAGACGGAGGAGTGGTCTTGAATCTCTGGTCAGGTGGGGACATTATGATGGGAAAATGGTCAGATCCCGATGGGTCTGGGAGGGTCTTCCATTCTATGTCGATGGCCAATCCCGGCGAGATGAGTGAGATATCGACTGCCGATCTACGTTCTGTTGCTCTGTGGTATCTTGTTTCTGATCCATCGTTCAGTAAGACTAGGTTCATTTCTTCCAGTAAATCTATTACCACTTTGCCTACTGCGCAGCTGATTCACTTCCCCACTGTTGGTGGTGGGCGTTAAGGTCCGTCATAATAAGCATTGGGGGGGATAATTGCTCTATTATCTGACGAAGTTCTCTTTTGGACACTGGGTTTGGGGAGATCTATAAATTGAAGCAACTGCTATTTTTCTGTGGTTCCTGCTGTCATATTCTACGTTGGCTGCACATACTTGTAGGTTCGATCCCTGCGAGTTGAGCTGAATTTCATCATACTGTATTCCACTTTTGATCAAAAGAGCGACTCCTCCGTAACCGTCTGATCGATCCGACCGAATCACATTGTATCCTGTACAAGAGAAGTGGTTGTCAGGTTTCAACCACGTTTCCATTAATCGCGCAACTGCAATGGAATTTTCTTGGAGGAGGTATAATAGGTTTTCCTTATTAGATCGGACTGACCGAATGTTCCACTGCATGAAGTTATTACACTTCGCCATTATTATTGAGCACTAAGGATTTTCTGATGAACTCTCTTATATCTGGCATAACGCCTGTATTAACCATCTTCAGCAGCGAGGAAACAATGTAGACCACCTTATCTATGAGGGGTTCTTCCCTTTCGAAGTTCTGGGGCCTATAGGGGTTGTAGCTTATCGGGGAAGATGTGGTGGGTCCATGGTCAAAGTACAAATCTGATGGAATCTTTATGTTTTGGCTTCTGGTCGCCTGCTGCTTGGAAGGAGGCTCGGTTCTGGCTTGCTTATTGAATCGTTCTTGCAAGTTAGGGGTTGGCCTCGCTGTTGCCCGTGCTTGAATGGGGGTGGATATTGGACTTCCGGGTTTAGGTATGCGCATTGGGGGGAAGCTGGAGGTGTCTGGGGTAAAGGGAAGCCTGGCAGCTTGTTTAGCGTAGGAAGTTGGGTTTTCTAGAGCTGTGGCTTGTTCTAACGTAAGGTTGTTATAGGCCATGTGGGTTTTGATGCGCTTTTGTTTCACAAACTCTGGGCAGGAGCTTGATGTTGCTATGTGGTCTCCCCTACATATTGCACAGTGGAAGTTGTTAGTTTTGTTGCACCCGGATGTTTCATGGGCCTCTCCGCATTTAGCGCATCTAGCATTGCTGCGACAGTGCTTGTTGACATGACCATATCTCAAACACTTATAACACTGAGTTACTCTTTGAACATATGGTTCGACTTGACATCTGGTGTAGTGAATGAAGACATGTGGTGGGAGGGTCTGTCCTTTGAATGTAATGCATACCATTTGCCGCGGTATCCACTGATGTATTCCGTCGATTGTGATCTTACGCTTTAGTCTTCTGGCTGCTATCACTTCAATATCGGAATCTATGACATTTAGTATTTCTTCTTCAGTTAATCTAGTATCTACCCCTCTTATTACCCCCTCTTTAACAGTACAATAGCGTGGTATAAAAAATTTATATTCTGAGGGTGATTGGTGACTGATGCCAGGTTGTTTGCTGCCTTATAGTTATTAAATTCAATCTGAACACGGTTCCTCCCTTGGTTGATATGTTAAGGATCGAATGGTTCATTGCTGGGATGGAATTCCTGATAAATTTACCAACGGACATGGGATGAAGACGTCCGAGGGCGCCCCTATTAGGGTGCTCTTCTGTATTTATCTGTTCTGCATAGACTATGAATGGACCGGTGTCATTTTCTGAATACCTAAATTTCTCTTCTCCCAATGTAGAAGCTGCTTGCAGATTTGCGGAATTGACTGTTGGTAAATCCCTAAATCCCATAGCTATTGCGTTTTGGCTGCTATTGCTAGTATAAGTTGTTATTGGTATTTCTGATTGGGCTATCTCTTCACTTCCTGAAACGCTTGCGGCAATTGCGGGGTTAGTAGGTATAAATGGCACACTATTAATATTCATATTTAGGTCAATTTCCCCAGTTGGGGCTCTTTCACATCTGGTACTTATGCATGCAGGCTGTTCTATGTCGGCATACGCACGTAGCTTGCGTTTCTTTATAACTGTTGTCTTTTCAGAATCTGGGAGTGCAATGGGCGGCGTACTTACGATGTCAACTTCGATCGGCGTATAGCACACTTGAAGGGCCGAGGCGATAGCATCCACTGTTTCCTCTGCTGTGATCCCTTCCGTGTCCTCCTGCATCCTGTAAGCCCTTAGGCTTACACCTCTTGCACTATTCACCCACTATCTTCCAACTGTTGTGTAGTTGAACAGCAGCGGTAACTTAAGCTCGAAGAAACACTAACCACTGTGTAGACACGAAGTCCGATAGCTTGCTCGCACCACTTAGAACGGCTCGCGTGTAAACAAGGAAACGATCCGCACTGTTCGACGGCTCAGAGCAGACTGTGGGGACGTGGGTTTGTAAGGGGTATGTAGAAATGAAGAAGTTAGCACAGGATAGGAAGGGATGGAGGATCGTATCAAACCAGTCTAAAGACTGACGACAGCAAAAAAAAAAACTTAATACACCCTGCAGTATCGTAGTAATGAGAAATACCATTTACGATAAAATAATTAATTAAATATCGCCTTAATTAGTATCAAGAAATTAATCAGCGAAAGATGATAGTTAATGGAGACACTGAAAATTATACTTACTGAAATACTTTTTGTGCAACTATAATTTTACCAAGCAACTGGCGTTTCAAACAAAAATTAACAAACAAACTTTTTCACAATAGGGAATACGCTTGAAATTCAAATATACGTCTAGTATTTTCATTTGGAAGCTTTACTACTGTAGAATTACCACTACAACGTTCTTTTCCTATTTATTCGCCTTTTATTTATGGATTTAAATTGGTGAAAAGTGTTAAAAATACAAGGGAAATGTAACTTCGCAAAACGTAACGCTATTGGTCGAATCGAACCGTGCCGTCAAGGTACACGTTAATACTGTAGACGAAGGCTTAGTTACAGGGCGTTTTTTAATTTTGTTGAAGTTTGATCGTAATTTATCAGCATTATTGGCGAAATATTGCATTCTTGCAAGAAAATCGCAGCATTTGAAATGTGGTGCTACAGAAGGATGCTGAAAATTAAGCGGATAGACAAAGTACGAAATGAACGAGTTTTGGAAATGATGGGTGAGGAAAGAAGTTTGTGGAAGAAGCTTACAGAAAGAAGAGACAGGCTGGTAGGTCATATTTTGAGACATGTTGGATTGGTTAATTTGCTGGTGGAGGGAACAGTCGAAGGTAAGAACTGCAGAGGAAGACAGAGATTGGAATATATGAAGCAGATAATTGAGGACGTGGGTTGTAAGCGATACGTAGAGATGAAGAGGTTAGCACAGGATAGGAAGGGATGGAGGATTGCATCAAACCAGTCAAAAGACTGACGACAGCAAAAAATAAAATGCACTTTTGCGAGAGTACTCATTCAATAAATATTGAATAGAAGCTGATTTGTAAAATATACTCTCAAAAAACGATGATTTCGTGGTGCCAACGTAGTTTGTATCAAATCCGGATTCTACAGTCGCTGAGGTCGGGGTAGTGAAAGCTGGAAGGTAACAAGTGTTGGATCACTCCAGGCGAATGCCGGGATGCTTCCTTCAAAAAGGCCGTGGCCGAATTCCTTCTCGTTCCTTGTCCCCAATGCCATCCCGCCTCTAATGACCTCGACGTCGACGAGGTGTAAAGCCGTAAGAAAAAAAAAAGTGTTGGATGTTTGAATTATTAAATTTTTTAGTCTTTTAGTGAATTACATGTACCTAATATTAATCAAGGGACACATCGAAGTAACCGACAATGAAATTGCTGACACTGGGAAATATGCACGAAATTTATTTATTTTAGTTATGGCTTTACGGCTCGTCGACCCCGAGGTCATTAAAGATGGGACTGGGGACAAGGAACGGGAAGGAATTTGGCCACGGCCTTTGGAAGGAGGCATTCCATCATTCGCCTGGAGTGATTTGGGGAAACCGTGGAAACCCGGACAGGAATGCGAGGCCAGAGCGTTAACCGCTAACCAACGACGCTCGGTATGTAATTGAAATGTATGTCTGGAATATTAGCGGAGTTTGTCTTAAAGTTTAAATGCACTTCGGACCAGAGAGACAACTGATAGTTGCAACAGGTAAGACTGAAGGAATTACATTGCGCGTTGCTTTATAACAATTTTATTAAGGTAATCAATTGCACAGAAATGACTTACCAGAACATATTTTTCATCCCTTCATTACAGACGAGCTTCGAAGCTAGTGACATAATAAAGTAGCAGAAAAGCATTTTTTTCCCAGCGCCTCCATACCAATTCACGCACTCTCTTTTCTGCTCCCTTCATCCACCTGTCCCGTGCGCTCCTTGCGGATTGTCCCTCCTCAGTTTCTTTGCCATCCTGTCATCACTGGTCGTCTACATGTGCACTGGAGTCTTGATCTTCTCTTCTGTCCTGTATACAGGTTCCTACTTTTCCTTGTTCTGCTCAGTCTCTTTACTCTACTCCTGTGAATCTTCACTCCTGTAGCGAGATGACTAGAAGGGTCATCTCGTACAATGTAAATTAATTATTGTTTGATTTAATATAAATAAGAAACAAATGGATATTCATGTTCGAGTCGGAGACAGAAATCCGCGTCTAGCTAAGAGCTGTGTTAGCGTGAGCGACAGTCTGACTTAAGCCGAAGTGTCCGGTAGGTCGAGACAATGAGGAGATTATCTCTGGCAAGCCGACGCTGGTAACCGTGAGAAAGGCTGGACGCTGGGAATTTTGCGGAAGGGATCCGTAGATGCGCCGTTCGCTCGGTATCGTGAGAAAATTTTTCCTACACATCCTCCCGAACAATCCCGACAAAACCCGAAGACTCTTAGCAAATGAGAGGCAATGTATTAGCCGGCAAGAGGGGATACTTTTGCGAAGCCAATCCGATGTGTTTATTTCCTCACGTGGTTGGAAATATTACAAATTTTGTGTTTTTCATGATACTCGCCGAGGAGAATGAGAGACGAGCTCTGAGGGGCGAGAAGAGGTCATTCCGTCCAGAACGATCACGCTGGCAACTTCCTGCCAGAGTACTGCAGATGATTTCGTTCTGGAGGCTTCGATAACTGAGCGCCTAGTCCGATCGATGTTGTCACTTGTGCTGGTTGACGTGACAAGTGCCTAGCATTACCTGGATGGTGCGCTATTGAGAGGCGATAGCGCTCTTGTTGCGATGCTTGGTGCAGCCAGACAGACACAGTAATTATACCTCCAGAAACAGTGTGTACTCACACGAATCATTGAGATAGCCCTTTAACGGCCTGATGAGTGTGAGTTCTTACGCCGCCGGAAATTAATTCCCGAGCTAGTTGTGTCTAAAAGCCGAGTGCTTTTTGGTTTTCGTTATCCAGTTTGAATTGAAAGACTAATTTCCATGTTTGGAAATTTTCAATGACTATTATTTGTGGGAACAAATTATCTCCCTGGCGCCCTATGTAATCCAGTTAAATCTGATGTTTTCTTGTTATCATTGTCATACAAGAATCGCTTTCGTTATGTATAAGAGAGTTTTTACTTCAGTTGCATATGGAATTTGTAACTCTTTGTTGTGTACATGTATTGCAATTTCTTAGCTTCAATTAACAATAATTGTTTGTTTGCTATGTTGCACCTGTAAGACGAGGTATTGCGTTGGACTTTATTTTACATAGACAGATGTTTGAGATTAATGGTAAATATACCTCTGTATGTAAGCAGTAATGAGTACCAAATAAACCAATATTTTAGGATCTTTTCAAATATTAATAACAGAAGTAATGGTTTAACCTCTGTTTCCTGAAATTAATATATGTGCTTTGCATAAGGTATTGGAAGGCGGCGATTATAAATCATGCAAGGTAAGCAATTAATCTGCCCCCACAGTAATCCGCTACAACTCCTGTGGCCTGCATTCGATTAACTGTTCTTTCTTCCATCATCCGTTCTTCGGAGCCTCGTTTCAGTGTTGTCACAAACTGAGTCTTAAGTGAAGTTATTAATAATTTACCAAAAACGATTAACATTTAAAATTAAAATTTGTAAATTGGAAAAGTAAATGGGGGAGGAATTTAACACTCCAATTATGACAGAAAATTAAAAAAAATAATATAAGAAGGGGTAACTAGTTGACTAGGGGAATAGCCACCGGAGCGTTAGATCCATCGCAATTAAAATTAATAATAATAATAATTCTTTTAATCTTTCCCAGCACCTACCGATTCAAAGAGGCCCCTTCTGTAGGTAAGGGTAAACAGGATTAGATTGTTTGCAGATGACACAATGCTGTACAAAAGGATCAAAACAGTAAAGGACTGTGAACAGCTGCAGGGTGATCTAGAGAGGATATATAGATGGGTTGGTAAACATGGGATCAAGATAAATGCAAAGAAGAGAGCTTATTAGATACACAAATTTAAAACTAAAGGTTTATTATGATTATAAGATGGGAGATGAATTGCTTGTTCAAGACTGGAATTCTAAATATCTTGCCATTACATTTAATAACGCTGTCAACTGGGCAGAACACATTGGACAGGCAGTAGGAAAAGGTTTCAAAATTGTGCACTTGTTGGAGAGAGTGATGAGGGGATGTACGAGGGAAGTAAAGGAATTGGGTTACAAAACTTTGGTCAGACCATTGCTTGAATATGGTAGTGTAGTATGGGACCCTCATTTTACGTATCAAATACAGGAGTTGGAGAGGGTGAAAAAAAGAGCTGCTAGATTTGTTTCTGGAAATTACCACAGAACGCAATCAACAACAGATATGATAAAAGAACTGGAATGGGATTCATTGCAAGACAGGAGAAGGGTGAAGAGGTTCACGGGAGTGTACAACGCATATATTGGTGATGAGGCATGGAAAGATATTGGTGTAAGAATTAAAAGTAATGCATGGAAGGGTAAAGATGACCATGACCACAAGCTGGCACTCGATTTCAGGCACAAGGGTGTGGGAAGATTTTCTTTCGTAGATAACGGAATCAGGGATTGGAATCAGTTACCAATAGAATTTATGAATAATTTACCAAAGTAGAATTTTCAGAGGGTAAAAGTGAATGTGTAACAAAGTTGGGAAATGAGTGTGTACTGAAATCACCACCCAAGCATGCACTCCATTGCAATTAAATTAAAATAAAATTAAAAAAAGTAGGAAAGTGGACTGCGAGAGGAAGAACACGGCTTCGCATGTGATTGCCTGCAATGCTTTCTTTGTTTCCACGACTGTCCGCCAGGTGACTGCGTTGTGCTCGTTTCCTGTATGTCTAACCCTGGCACAATTCCAGCCGGAGTTTTGATGGTGGTGTGAGTTATAATGTGGTTAGCGCTGGCAGTGGTTTGACCTGACCGGGGCTCTTATATAAGAGGAGCTGACAGCAGCGCTTCCGTAACAGACTTACACGCTCTTGTAAGTCCTCTGCAGTCCTCCACAACTGGGTCACCAGGGCACACACCTAGGAATGCACACACACACACACCCTGCATCTGCACCAACAGATTATTCTAACTGTACCTCTCTGTCGGTTTGTTACGATTTCATGACTAAAGGGATCAAACGATCTTGATGAAATTAGACATTCTCATTAGGAAGGTCATAGGACACTTTTTTTCGGGATTAATAACATATTTGGTGGCAAAAATTTCAAAAATTAACCGAACGGTGACAGACAGATGGATAGCGTGTGTAGTGTTACATCGGTCTCTCAGGCTTCGTTTATCTCGCAGGCACTTTGTGTATGAACACATTTTACGTAGCTTACGCCTTTCTATATCCAATTCTATCAACAAAATTCCAAGTCCAAGGGTACGAAGTAGCGCGTAAAAGCTCGTTGTCATTATAAGTCCACTTTCAGGACTGCAGTGAGCAGTCCACCATCAGGAGCGAAGATTAATTAGAGTAGCAAATCATGGCCGACACTCATAAAACCAAACTTAACCAGTCTGCCGTCTGTCTCACGAAATGGGATTCAAGTTTTTCAAGCTTTTTTGTTGCCATTCACATTTTTTCTTGAAAAAAAGATCAAAACCATAATTACTATTTAAATTACACATAATAACACATTGGAAAATGTTTCGGCGTTTGAAATTGTATTTAAGAACTAGCTGGTGCCCACGACATAGTTCATGTTTGTAAAGATTTTTGATTGGCAGCTACCGACATCTAACCACCATAGTGCACGATGGGAGACTCGAGGTTAATAGCACACATAAACACCAGTGATCTGCGAAGGGTATTTATGGCTGCAAATAGAAATATACGTTTCTTTGGTCGAAATATGAAAATGCCCTCCGTCGACCAACTTCAGCCACCATATCTCCCACAAACCCATAGCTACCAACATGACACCACCATGGTGCACGGTGGGAGACTTGGGGTTAATACCACATACAGTCACCACAGGACTGCGATAGGTAGTTTTGGCTGTGGAGTGAAATATGGGGACACACAAGTCTATTTTTAAATCAGGTACACCACTTTATACCACCATATGTACCACTCCCCAACAGCTACCAACATGCAATCACCATAGTGCAGGCTACTAACACACACAAAAGCTTGGTAGTTCTGGCTGCCATGTGGAATGTAGGGACACACGCGTCTTTAGTCGCATTACGAAAATGTCCCTGATCGACCAGTTTCAACCAGATGTCTCCAGTACCCTCATAGCTAACGACATTCAGCCAACGTTGAGCACGACCGGTGACTCTATGCTACTACCACACACAAACACCAGTGATCTGTGCTATGTAACTGTGGCTGAAAGATGAATATAGGGACACACACATCTTCGGCCGAAATATGAAAGTGTCCCAGGTCGACCAATTCCAACCACTACATCTCCCACACTCCCATAGCTACCGAGATATAACCACCATAGTGCACGATGGAACACTCGGTGCTCCTACTACACACTAACACCAGTGATCTGCGCTATGTAGCTGTGGCAGCAAAGTGAAATATACGGACGCACAAGTATATATATATATATATACATATATATATAAGATTAAGCAGGATTCTACCGACTGAACAGGAGACCACAACACTTGCACTACAAAATGGAGGTGGTAGAACTGATAGACAGCGGAGAGAACAAATTTACTGCATGTTTTATAACACGATAGTATGTATTTTGACAATTATTTAAACTTTTGGTCAAAAACTGTGTTGAAAGTAATTTTTATGCCAACGTTATATGACCTTTCATTGATGTAACAGGTGTATTGCTGAGACTGAAGAGTTATTTTATGAATTAATTTTTTCATTACATCTTCAACCTTTATTACTTGATCACGTGTTTGAAGTTTAACTGACGCTGATATTTCCTTAATTAATCTCACGTACTAAAAAAACCAGTATTCCACCATACACTTGTTCAGTAACAGGCCTGTTCCTATAAATAAAGTTACTAATACAACTTTTACTGAATAAAATCGGTTCTGAAGCAGAAACACTTCATTAAAAACGAACTCAAGTTATTTACCAGGATGGCAATGAATAGCTCAATATTAGTCTCGTATCAGTTATAATTAACATTTTACTAGTCCTCGGGTTGAAAAAGTTTTCATTTCAAACACGAAATTGTTTGAAATATTAGTAGATTATTTAAATACAAAATGAAGAATAGGTATTTTAAAAATACTTTCAGTAAAATAAAATACAATTTTGTTTATGTATTATGTATGTTGTTTATTTCATTTAAATCATTGATTCTAACACCACTATTTGTTCAAAAATTTCATCATTCATGTTCAGTCTATGAGCCTTCATCATCATCCCTTGTTCCCCGGATACAGTACTTGCCTAAACAGTATTATTTCCTTTAGGAACGCCATATTTATTGTTGAGTGTTTATTTAGGCAATCCAAACTGGTATCACTATCCTTTAAATATTGCAATGTTTCTAGATATCTGGTTGTGTATGCATCGTCATTCGCTACGGAGGAACCTGAGGTATCTACAAAAATATAACAAGATTAATTCTTTTGCTATTTTGCGCAGTTGGATTGTGTGTACTGCGAACATGTTCTCGTTTTGTATTTGATACTTCAGCAACAAAGTATTATTTTATCTATTCTCTGTTTTCCTTCTGGTGGATACAGATGCTAATATTCTGTCCTTTGCGTTTGGTTCTTCTAACTCATGGAATCGTTTTTAAGACTTTCTTTAATCTTATCTATGAACACACCGCAAGATGTTGGACTATCTATTTGTAATCAGCTTGGTATTCGTTGCGTTTTCATTAATTCTGGCAGTAAACATCCATAGAAAGTATCTTTTTTTCCCCTAGAAATTTCTGATGTTTTCAGATATAGGTTTTGTGGAACTTTTTTATTCATTAACAAAATGAATTTCAGTTTCAAAAAAAAAACAAAAAAAAAAGCAGCCAAACCTAATTTTCTGAAAGTTTCGCACAGGTTCTCCATTACTGCCAAAACATCTTGAACAGGACCGTAATAAAACTTAGGGACGTAACGGATATCCGCAATTACGGAACTTTCACGTGAAATCCTAAATCAACTTTCGCATCCGCAATTTTTAATGCAGATATTTTGTTTATATTGCAATACATGTTATTCTTTTCTCTATATACGAGATTCCTCCCATTGCCAATTAGCTAACAACAACCTGCTTTTTTTTTTTACGACCTTACAATAAAAGTACCTAAGCGACGAATTTACAAGCACTGCCTTGCATATTAAGCAAAGCGGTCTATTCACAGTCCAACCTGTAGGACATTCGCGTAGAACTACCGTGAGATGCGCTCACCCATCCACGCTACTAGAAAATGTCCAAAAATCAAAAAATCTCCCAAGCAGTCCTTTCCACTCGTACTTTCTCGCCGCACACTAGTGTCCTTATCGCACACTCGCGCGATGTTTCCTCCAATCATCATCAAACGCCACAGTTTTTTTTTTTTACTTATGGTTTTACGCCTCGTCGACGTCAAGGTAATTAGAGGTGTGATGGGACTGTGAACAAGGAACGGGAAGGAATATGACCATGGCCTTTTCAGAGGAAGCATCCCGGCATTCGCGTGGAGTGACTTTTGGAAACCATGGAAAAACCATAATCCGGATGCCCGGGCGGGGATTCGAACCGGCGTGCTCCCGAATGCGAGGCCGGAGCGTTAACCACTCACCCACCACGCTCGGTGCCAGAGATTGTTGGACGGCAAGGACCAGTGTTGGTTGTCTGGGAGTCCAACAGCATCCATCACATATAGTCCTGCAACGCCCTTGAAGGTCCATCAAAAGTTCTTTATCGGAAAATCGGATCACGTAGGTCCTACATGTTGTACTGTGAATGTGCCGCTAGAGCGGTGGAAAGGCGGGTGGCGGGCACGGAGATGTGCGGTGGTGGTGTGGCCTTGTGCTTGACGCTTCAATTAGTCGAGCTGCATCGTAGTTCCTACTAGTTGTACTGTGAATGTGCCGCTAGAGCGGTGGAAAGGCGGGTGGCGGGCACGGAGATGTGCGGTGGCGTGGCCTTGTGCTTGACGCTTCAATTAGTCGAGCTGCATCGTAGGTCCTACTAGTTGTACTGTGAATGTGCCGCTAGAGCGGTGGAAAGGCGGGTGGCGGGCACGGAGATGTGCGGTGGCGTGGCCTTGTGCTTGACGCTTCAATTAGTCGAGCTGCATCGTAGGTCCTACTAGTTGTACTGTGAATGTGCCGCTAGAGCGGTGGAAAGGCGGGTGGCGGGCACGGAGATGTGCGGTGGCGTGGCCTTGTGCTTGACGCTTCAATTAGTCGAGCTGCATCGTAGGTCCTACTAGTTGTACTGTGAATGTGCCGCTAGAGCGGTGGAAAGGCGGGTGGCGGGCACGGAGATGTGCGGTGGCGTGGCCTTGTGCTTGACGCTTCAATTAGTCGAGCTGCATCGTAGGTCCTACATGTTGTACTGTGAATGTGCCACTAGAGCGGTGGAAAGGCGGGTGGCGGGCACGGAGATGTGCGGTGGTGGTGTGGCCTTGTGCTTGACGCTTCAATTAGTCGAGCTGCATCGTAGTTCCTACTAGTTGTACTGTGAATGTGCCGCTAGAGCGGTGGAAAGGCGGGTGGCGGGCACGGAGATGTGCGGTGGCGTGGCCTTGTGCTTGACGCTTCAATTAGTCGAGCTGCATCGTAGGTCCTACTAGTTGTACTGTGAATGTGCCGCTAGAGCGGTGGAAAGGCGGGTGGCGGGCACGGAGATGTGCGGTGGCGTGGCCTTGTGCTTGACGCTTCAATTAGTCGAGCTGCATCGTAGGTCCTACTAGTTGTACTGTGAATGTGCCGCTAGAGCGGTGGAAAGGCGGGTGGCGGGCACGGAGATGTGCGGTGGCGTGGCCTTGTGCTTGACGCTTCAATTTTTCGAGCTGCATCGTAGGTCCTACTAGTTGTACTGTGAATGTGCCGCTAGAGCGGTGGAAAGGCGGGTGGCGGGCACGGAGATGTGCGGTGGCGTGGCCTTGTGCTTGACGCTTCAATTAGTCGAGCTGCATCGTAGGTCCTACATGTTGTACTGTGAATGTGCCACTAGAGCGGTGGAAAGGCGGGTGGCGGGCACGGAGATGTGCGGTGGCGTGGCCTTGTGCTTGACGCTTCAATTAGTCGAGCTGCATCGTAGGTCCTACTAGTTGTACTGTGAATGTGCCGCTAGAGCGGTGGAAAGGCGGGTGGCGGGCACGGAGATGTGCGGTGGCGTGGCCTTGTGCTTGACGCTTCAATTAGTCGAGCTGCATCGTAGGTCCTACTAGTTGTACTGTGAATGTGCCGCTAGAGCGGTGGAAAGGCGGGTGGCGGGCACGGAGATGTGCGGTGGCGTGGCCTTGTGCTTGACGCTTCAATTAGTCGAGCTGCATCGTAGGTCCTACATGTTGTACTGTGAATGTGCCACTAGAGCGGTGGAAAGGCGGGTGGCGGGCACGGAGATGTGCGGTGGCGTGGCCTTGTGCTTGACGCTTCAATTAGTCGAGCTGCATCGTAGGTCCTACTAGTTGTACTGTGAATGTGCCGCTAGAGCGGTGGAAAGGCGGGTGGCGGGCACGGAGATGTGCGGTGGCGTGGCCTTGTGCTTGACGCTTCAATTAGTCGAGCTGCATCGTAGGTCCTACTAGTTGTACTGTGAATGTGCCGCTAGAGCGGTGGAAAGGCGGGTGGCGGGCACGGAGATGTGCGGTGGCGTGGCCTTGTGCTTGACGCTTCAATTAGTGGAGCTGCCGCCTTCGCAAAGTTCATATGACAAAGATTGTTTTCAGACGCGTGCGTAGTTATATAAATAATTTAATTCACTTGTGAAATCATCCCACGTTTTTTGTTGTTGCAAGATGAGGCAAAAAATAAATTAGTAAGGCAGTATTTTATGGAAATTGACTTTACTTATGAAAAAATGTAGAATTTGCTATAGAAATATACTTTTTTAATTTTATATTTATTTTGACAAAATATTAAAATCTAAAAAAAAAATATTTTTCTACCTCCATATCCGCTTCCGAAAAAAAAGCATCTTCAAAGATGACTTCCGTTACAAGCCTAATAAGAATACATCGTGTTTGATGTAAAGAAGTGGGGGATTTTCCAGTTAGACTCTTGGATGACGAAATCAACCAGTTTTAAAACCAGTTTGCATCAAGCCCTTTTGGAGACTTTGAATACAGATTTCGATGTGCTTGACAATTCGCCATTGCTTCAATATGAAATTCACTGTACGAATTGTTTTGACGTGTTGTCTATATGTATGTGATGTATATCTTTCTTGATTAGCCAGTTGATACACATAAAAATCTTCGAATGGTTCTGGAAAATCTCTCAGTAATAACATCTTACCATAAACTTCAATATTTTCATTGTTAGCTGAAACTGTATGTCATCTTGTGCATGGTCACATTTCATGCATTGTCAGTATTTGTTTTCAAAGTTTTGTATAATTTCAAACGAAACTTAGAATATATGTCAACAATCAGATCAGCTTCCTTATCAAATGTGCGAGACCATTTAAATATCCAATACGAAAGGGTAGCATTTTTCCTTTCAAATGTGTTCCCATGAATCCAATAAACCATTACACACTGACAGCTTCTCATGGATGAAGGTCACATATACACCGTGGTACATACGAAATCAACCACTTTTAAAGCTAGTTTTATAATTTCGCTGTATTTCATAGATTCTTCAGCAATTTTTTTTTTTTAATTGCTAGTGCGTTGGCATATATTTTTAGAGGGTTTCATACCTGCTAAACATCGGAAAATTAGAGGCCTGAACGAATCATTTCGCACAGTCCGTATCGGTGACGTATTATCAACTACAGACTTCACTTGTCAAAGTTAATTCAGTTCGGTAACATTTGACGGATAGTAGGAATAGGTTGCTGGGGGTGCTGAGGGAATGCACAAGAGAACTAAAGGAATTGGGTTACAAAAGTTTGGTCAGACGATTGCTTGAATATGGTAGTGTAGTATGGGACCCACATATTGAGTATCAAATACAGGAATTTGAGAGGGTGCAAAGAAGGGCTGCTAGATTTGTTTCTGGTAATTACCGCAGAATGCAATCAGTAACAGATATGATAAAAGAACTGGAATGGGATTCATTGGAAGACGGGAGGAGGGTGAAGAGGATCACGGGAGTCTACAAGGCGTATAATGGTGATGAGGTATGGAAAGATATTGCAGTAGGTATGAAAAGTAGTGCATGGAAGGGAAAAGATGACCATGACCACTAGCTGGCACTCGATTTCAGGCACAAGGGTGTGGTGAAATAAAATATTTGACACGTAAGGGTGTCAGGGATTGGAATAAGTTACCGAGAGAAATTATTAAAAATTTACCAAAAACGTTGAAAGAATTTAAAGTTGAAATTTGTAGGTGGGTGCAGGAAAGGGGAAATGAGTGTGTAGGGAAACTGCCACCAGAGCGTGCTCTCCATTCCAATTAAAATCAAATTAAATTAAATTTTTCCTGTCGCTCCTGACAAAAGAAACTTTAATATTTATCGGCAAAGAATACTTTCATTGTACATTTCACAGATTGCAATCTAACGAATCAACAATTAATTTGGCTTCCTACAACGAAGACAAATAAAGTAGCAGCTTAATTTCAGTTTAGGAATAAGTGAGATGTGTTTTATGTGGTGTGGAGAAGTAAGTACAGTAATATCTTATTTTTGATGTTTTCATACAGTTTGATAAATTCCATCGACCGAACTAACAAGACTGGCATACTCTTATATATAAAAAATAGACATGTGTTTTCCTATATTTCACTTTTCAGCCACCACTACCAAGCACAGATCACTGGTCTTTGTGTGTGGAAGTAGCATGGAGTTTCCTGTCGTGCACCACTACGTTGGCCGAATGCCGATAGCTGTGGGGATGTGGGAGATATAATGATTAAAGTTGGTCAGTGCAGGGCGTTTTCATATTTCGACCAAAAATTTGTGTCTTCTTATACTTCTCTTTCCTGGCACAACTACATAGCATAGACCATTGGTGTTTGTGTGTGGCAGTAGAATCGTGTCTCCTGTCGTGCACTATGGTTGTTATTTGTCGGTAGCTATGGGGGTGTGGGAGATATGATGGTCGAAAGTAGTCGACCTGCGGCAATTTCATATTTCTGCCAAAGACGCATGTTTCATGGTGTATCACTTTTCAGCGAAAACTATCTATCGCAGATCACTGGCGTTTGTGTGTGGTAGTAACACAGAGTCACCTTTCGATCACAACATCGGCCGAATTTCAGTAACTGTGGGAGTGTGGGAGATATGGTGGTTGAAATTGATCGATCAAGGATATTTTCGTATTTCTTCCAAAGACATGTGTGTCAGTAAATTTTACTTTGCTGCCTTAACTACATAGCGCAGATGACTGACATTTGTGTGTGGTAATAGCATCGCGTCTCCCATCGTGCACTATGGTTGTTAGATGTCTATAGCTGTCAATACAAATTCTTTACAAACACGAACGAAGTCGTGGGTACCAGCTGGTAATATTAATAAAAATAAACAATTACAACACGTATGTCGCGGCGGCAGTGATAGAAATACCAATATGGTCAGTGTCATTTGATTTTCGTTTGGTAATGCTTCCAGTAGTTTGAATGCATTAATAAATCAACATTTAAGAGATATAAAAACTTCTAACTGTATAAAACGCTATTCTCGGTCACGATGTACCGATGTCTGCCACACTCTGACGTCACGCTCTCCGCTTCCGCTGGCCAACCAACAACGACCGGAGATGTTCTAGGTTATGCGCGTGATTTAGCTGAGCATCCACGAGTAAATGAGCTGCCAGCACACTAAAAGAAAAGTATGTATTTCGTAAAAACCGACATGTTAATTATTATTTGCTTTTTCTTAATTAAAATTCTTTCGACGTAGGATTTTCTTATACTCTCTGTATAGCGATACTGATGTTTCAGTAAGCTGCATTACATACTTTTCAAGATTATGAGCGTTATTTGATGGAAATTATACCTAGCGAAGAAACGAATTGTTAAAACACTGCGTACAACACGGCATTATGACTGGCTTAAAAGATATTTATATTCCATGTACAAATTTTAGTTCACTGTTATAATATACTCGAAGAAATGATTTGCCGAAACACTGAAACAAATTAATATTTTAATTATTAGTTGCTTTTATTACAAATGTCACTATATCGGACACATGTAAACATTTCCAGCTGCTTTTATAACCTCCGAGTTACTGAAGTTACGGTATTTTTATACAGATGGAAGTAGTTCCGTACTTATCATGCTGAATGATACCGTGACCAGGAATAAAACCAGTATCACGCGCTATAGCATAAGGTTTTGGGATTCCTAATTTATTATTAACTACTGATCGCCCAGCGATCGAAATTCGACCGTAATTCATTAAGTTGTTTAGTTTCTTTCATGAAAGAGTAATAATATAGTAATTATCTGCATTACCTATGAAATTAAAAAGATACACTCCACGCGTGACTGTATGCTAAATTTTAACTTCTAATCTAACCACAGCAAATGATTAAATGTATTTATCGATGGTTCATTTGAATTCAAAATATTCATTTTGACTTAAGGCCGTAAACTGCTTTAGCTTTTGAAAAATGTGCATTTAAATGTATCTATCAAAGTAATTTCGTCATTTTGTGTGTTCGCTATTTAAATTTGGTCTATTATCATTTTGAATTTCACGCAAATAAGTATTCCTTATTTCTTGTCTCTTTCTCTAATGAAATTACTGAAATTAAAAAATCAAAAGACACTTAACCAAAGTTTAACATTTTAAATAATCAAATGACCATATAGTATCTGGCAGAATCGCTACATTCCTTTTCAAAGTATTCCTTTCATAACTTCAAACATTAATCTCTACTTTATCCGAGTCTTTCGTTTTACCAAAGACCACAGAGTGTCTCAATGCGGGGAATTCACGTAAGAACATTGGCTCCGATCCTATTTCACGCGCACACACACGTTCGCAAATTATTTTTTTTTTATTTTAATAATCTATTTGTAACATGAATTAACTGTGTTTATTATATTTTTGGGTGGAGTGGGACAATCACCACCAGTGAAAAACTGATACTGACCTGTTGAAATTTCGATTAACTGTTTCGTTATAGTGTCCTCTTCACGTTTAGCACTCTCCTTATCCGGAAAAGTCGCCACGAATTAAATTAAAAATGCCGAAATATGGGATGCTCCACAACCGTGAAATGTTAGCAGCACTGCAAAAATGACACAAAAATTATCGGTGCAGGGATCATATCAACCTAAATAGGTTCGTTTTGTTATAGTGATCATGGTAAGGTTGAAATTCGGCCTGGACCAAGAGTAAAAAGTTTACGGGAAATTCGTTCTCCGCAGCCCATGTCGCAAAACAGAGACAAACTGCGCATTTGTTTACAACTGAAGCAATCGATTATCTCTGACTGCTTATATCGATTCCAAGGTTTGTAAAATATATTATTTATAATTTTAGCTTTCTGTATTTCATTAAGTTCCTCCGTTCGCCCAATATTCTGGCCGCTAGCTGCGCTTTCTACCAGCCCTCGAAATGTTGCTTCTTGCTTCTATAAAAGTTTTGTTTCACCAAAGAAGACAAAGTAAGGCCGCTAGCTGCGCCATCTACCAGCCATCGGAGCGAACTACGTAGGCGACCGAGCGTTTTATTTAACTTAATTTAATGTATTTGTAACGCATATTATATTTAGATTTTAGCTTCCTTCACTTCTTCTCCATATAATCTTTAACTATGCCAAATGTCACACTTCTCGGTGCGCGCAATATTCTTAAAAATGTAGCATAAGTTTTCGCTTAGTGTTACAAACGCATATAGATGAATAGCTACGTGGCCTGGCTCGAAAAGCTCCCATACGCGCCACGTAATGCAGCATATCTTAACAGCCAATCTCGTTCCACCCTAGACAGAGTCACGTAGTTTATGTACGCTCCCTGATGAGAGTTACATAACAACAATTCTATCTCGTTAGCCAATCGCAAGAAAATGCTTCGCCAGCACATTCCTTTCACCCGTCATTTTTGACGGATTGAGAGGCTGGTTTGAAATAAAAAGCATGAAAAATGTTTTACATTTTTGAAATAGTAAATACGTTCGAAAAAGTATTTCAAATAAAATTAAAAATGGTTTTTATACCAGGATATTTTAAATATAAAATTGAAGTAGGTATTTTGCTTTTTTTATTTGTATTTCAAATACTGCATATCTCTGATCATGGGAATGCAATTAGAAACGTCTTTGCTGCAGCCCTGAGGGCGGGACGTAGTGCAGATTGGAACTCAAAGCCACCAGAAACGTCCCTTGTGGTCTCCTCAACCCCCTCCGAACAGCCACTGGTCTATCCGTGTCCACGCAGTGCCCAGTGATCTTCACTTTTGAAGACTTCCTTCTTAACGCCAGCTCTACAAGGCGAGTGATGTGGTGCACATCTTCCAAGTGAAAACTGCTATAGCCGCGTTGTGCGATGTTTGGACGGGGGTAAATCTAAGAGCTCACGACTTCCCGTCACAGACATGCGATGACGTGATGCGCTTATGGTAAGCGTCACCAACATGCTAATGTTAACAGTATGCCTGTAGCTATACGTATGGCGTGTTGCGCTTGGAAAGCAGTGAAAGTTTAGATTATATCTACTTGTATGTAATCCATAAAAGATTTTTTGTTTTTTTCCAACGTTCTTTACTCAAACACACAGTTTTTATCCGATTTCGGTGGAACTTTGAGTACGTATACATTAAAACAAAGAAGAAAACATTGTTTACGTTTGATTTACAAAAACCTAAACCCTCTCCTCCTTTCCCTCTCTCGCCTTAATTTTGTTACCATTGTTCACACAAACCCACAATTTTTATCCGATTCTTATAGTAGTTAGCACATGTACGAGGGGTGTACAAAAAGAAACCGAACTAATTAAATAGCGCGCCAACGGCTGCAGATAAAATTCCCCGACTTCCGTGCACACTAGTGACATCTCTCGCCACGAGATTGCCTCTTGTCGCACTACGGTCGCTGCATTAGTTTACGAGTGACAGCCGGTTGAGTGAGGTCGTGCGCAGAGTGCTCGTCGGATTTGTGAGAAAGCGAGAACGAAGGAATTGGAGGAGCAACGCGTCTGTGTGAAATTTTGTGTTAAACTTGGGAAAACTTTTACCGAGACACTTCAAATGCTTAAACAAGCATACGGGGATGACTGCATGAGCCGAACGAACACAGTGCTATGAATGGTATAAGCGCTTTAAGGAGGGCAGGAGTTCGGTTACCGACAATCCAAAATCTGGTCGACCCTCCACATCAACAGACGACCGCCATGTTGAGAGGGTTCGCACTGTGATTCGTGAAAATCGCCGTTTGACTGTCCGTGAGGTTGCTGAAGAAGTTCGCATAAGTGTAGGCTCTTGCAATCACATCCTGAGAGAAAAACTTGGAATGCATCGTGTCAGTGCAAAACTGGTGCCGCGCTTGTTGACGGACGAGCAGAAGGAGAATCGAGCTAGGATCTCTAAGGAGTTGCTTGAAAAAGCAAATGAGGACGAAAACTTCCTCAAGTACATCATTACAGGCGATGAAACATGGATTTATGGGTACGATGTGGAAACGGAGAGGCAGTCTTCAGAATGGGTGGGGAAAGGATCTCCTCGACCAAAGAAAGCGCGGATGAGTCGGTCGAACATCAAGGTGATGACGGTCGTGTTTTTTGATTGCAAAGGAGTTGTGCACCATGAATTTGTACCACGTGGTCAAGCGGTAAACAAGGAAGTCTACCAGAACATTCTGACACGATTGAGAGATGCTGTGCGTAGGAAAAGGCCTGAACTGTGGGAGAATCAATCGTGGATGTTGCACCATGACAACGCACCTGCTCACGTATCGTTGTTTGTCACGAATTAGCTGGCAAAACAACGCACTCCCGCTGTGCCTCAGCCACCCTATTCTCCAGACTTGGCTCCGGCAGACTTTTTTCTCCTCCCGAAACTGAAAAAAAACTTTTAAAGGACGTCGTTTCCAGACCATAGAAGAAATTCAAGACAATGCGACGAGAGAACTGCGCGCCATCGGAGAAATTGCATTCCAGGAGGCGTTCCAAAACTTGAAAAAACGATGGCAACGGTGTATTCATAGTGAAGGATAGTACTTTGAAGGGGACAGTGTGTAAAAGTTAGTATGATGAGCAAATAAAGCAATTACAGCAGAAGTTCGGTTTCTTTTTGTACACACCTCGTATTCTTCAGAACAAGGCGGTCAGGTAGCTCAGCGGTTAAGGCTCTTACTTCCGAAAGTCTCTCTCTCCGGTCCCGGGTTCAAATCTCATGGTGAGTAGGAATTGTTAGGAGTTGTATTTGATTATATGAGCTACGCTGGGACGCTCCGTGGTTCTAATTCCACGTTAAACTGCAGGTCCCTGAGGAAATTAATTAGTCTTCTTGTCTTTAACACAATAGCTTAGTACATATCCTTCTGGAAGCTTCGACGAACGGTCGGGTTGTGGACTAAATTAGATATTTAGTTTTTGAAGTGAAAACATCTGTAGTTGCATTGTGCGATTTTTGGAAGTGTAAAATCTTATGCGTTCGCAGACATGATAATTTTAACAGCATATCTGAAGTGGTTTTGTGGCTCAGTGGATAAGGTGTCTCATTGTCGAACGAAAGGTTCGCGGTTCGAATCCCTGTGTCGGCGGGTATTTTCGTAGACCCTTAACCCGACCTTCACCTCTGGCACAGCTTGCTGTGTAATGTGAAGTACGCCAGAACACTTCCGTGGTTCGGATTCCACGTTAAACTGTAGGTCCCCTGTACCTGGTAGCACTACCGGGTTAGGTTAAAGTGGCCAAGACAGGGGCGGAAAGTGCTGCCAATGGAAACCCTTTCACCAGGTCATTACGACCACACGGAATTATTATTATTTAGTATATCTGTAGCTGTAAGTATGACGTGTTGCGCGTATGGTATTCGTGGTTTTAAGTTTTCACTTCTGTCTTCAGTCCTCAATGACTGCCAATTTTTTCTTTTCTCTCTTTCTGCCTTTTAAAAAATTTCTTTTATAAATGTTATAACGGAGGCGCTTTGATACGAAATAAATAAAAATATCTCTTGGTAATATTTTTTATTTATTTTTCTTTTAAAGATATACCTGTTCGAGTTTTCAACGTGTCCCGTCGAACCTGATTATTATTATCAACTTATTGTCCTTGGGGACAGTGTTTAAATGATTATTCAAAACCTCTTCATACACTCACTGTGTTCCTGTTTCCTTTGTTCAGTCCATTTCGTTCCTGTTTTCTTCTATTTTAAATTTTATGTTAATAATTTTGTTCCTGAATTGTCCCCTTTCCTGTTTCATTTTCCTTGCTGATCCCTGCACTATTCAAGACATCTTCTATTCCTGGAACCAATTGGTTTTCCTGAGCGAAACATTTACCCCATCAAAGATCCTCTTTGTGAGTCTGGTGCTGGTCATTCTCTGTAGACGTCCATAGAATTGTAATCTACGTCTTCTGATCATGTCTGTCAATCTATCTGTATGTTCGTATAGTTTCTTCCGTTGGTCTTTTTCATCCATATAAACGTCTTTATATATTGCTCCAAAAAATTTCTAAGGATTTTGCGCTCAACTTTTTCCGCTTATTATTGTCATTATTTTTTTTTTAACGATGTGACCTAGTTGAGTTTGCCTGCTGCTGCTGTACAGAGTAAATCGTGTGCGACTGATCTGCTCGCTGTGGAGGTTGGTTGAGTGTTGACGCCTCTGTCTGCTCAGGCAGGAAGTTAGTCTGGCGGACAGACAGAGCGAAGCCTTTCTGGGAAGGCCGCCGCCTGATAACAACGCCACAGCTCCATGAGGCGTCGAGCCGCGCCACTATAAACAAACCTCAGCACAGCACAGAGCATCAGGGCGTGTCTATAAACACTCACAACAGATACAATTAGCACAGGTACAGAGTCACCATTTAAATTCAGTCTGGATTAGTGTTGTAAAAAAAAAAACGGTTTTTTCTGACTTGAAAAAAAAAACACGAAAAAAACATGTTTTTTTCTGGGACATGTTTTTTTTTCATAACTACTAAAGTACAAATTTTTAAGGCATTTATCGTTTAATATGACTGTTTTAGAGTTTATACTAAGTACTTATCTTAATTTTTAAATCTACTATACTTTTCTGGTTAAGTAGGAATCAAAAAAATTACAAAAATATTTTCAACATTGACTGAAGTTTTCTTTTACGAACGGGGACTTCCCGAAAAGGCTAGGTTGCGCGAGAAGGAATCCCCGTTCCCCGTTGTTGGGATTGATACTCGCTATTTGAACTAGTGCTGCCAGCGCTGCGAATTTATCTGTAGACCTACGGATCTTTTCAAAAAATTAGAAATTTTATATTTATCTACGGTTTTTTGCCTCTTTTTATTACTTGTTGTGCTTTCCTTATATTCGTATACTTGTTAAACTCGCAGCGTATAGTGATACTGAGTCATTAGATTGTCAGTAATTATGAATGATTTCCTTGCAACCGTTGGCATAAACCAACGATTGAAAAGAAATAAAGCTCATATTTTGTGTGAAAATAGATTTAAATTCAAAGACCTTAACACAGAACTATCGACGCAGTCTTTATGCACAGTGTGTACTTTGCTCACAATTTAAAATTGCAATCTCGAAAGCTTTTGCGTACAAAACACCAGTAAAAGAAAATGTAACTACTTCTGAAGTTACGGATCTAGAGGAGACAGAAGAAGAAACAGATAATTCCGACTCCGACCGAACTAGTGTTGGTAGTGCTGATACTAGTGAATGTGGTACTGACATAGAGGATGAATAAAAAATTTGTGACCCATATAGATACATTTATGAATCATTATGTAAGATATTATATGATTTAGTAAGATTTAAAACACAGATGTTAAATGTAAGTTCCATAAATAAAACTATAATTTATCAAATATATTGTTTTCTGAAAAAAAAAACAAATTTAGAAAAAAACGAGGGTGCTAAGTTTTTTTTCACAAATCTGAAAAAACATTTTTTTTTTCAGTTTGCAACACTAGTCTGGATACTTGCTGCTTACCAGAGGAATGGAAAAGTGCGATAGTAGTGCCGGTGTGAAATAGAGTTGGAAATTATAGGCCAATCGGTTTGACATCAGTGGTAGGTGAATTGATGGAGAGATTGATATGCAACCACATCAGAAATATATGTGAGGAACGTAAGGGAACGGCTTCACTGCAACCGACTTCGGCCGATTGTTGACTCTGCCGAGTACTGCCGATATCGGCGAACCAAACAACAGTATGCAACGATATGAGTTCCGGCTGCACTACGACCGTGCAACTCGGCCGAACTCCGCCGGACTCTGCCGACTTCCGTCGCCAACCGAATAATTTTGTTTCATTCGGCCGAACGCGCTTGTCTCGCTTCATGTGTGCATTCGAATTTAGCCCAACCGCCGCATCCAAATGAAAGAGCAGAAATGTATTTTCACTTATAAACGCATATTATGACTTGTTTTGATATTTCAGTAAATTACATAAATTATGTGCTAAAACATATTCTTTTATCATATCACACCTCATAAATTTTCGATTTCAGTTGACAGCGGACCAGTAAATGTTGATGATTTATATACACAGATAAAAATTTTAAAATATATAATTATGAAATTGAAAATATACATATAAATTAAATGAACTGTATCCCTGGGGGTTACAGCTAGAGTTGAAAACCCGTACTATAATATAATATATCGTTCCTTATTTTCCATAGGCGTACTTTATAATCTACGAAAGCAATAAAGTACGTTAAAATAGGATTTTTTTTTAATCTGACTCAGCGTTTCACCTCTCTTCATCTCTTACTACAAAAATAGTACCACAAACACATTCTTAACAAACCATAACCAAGCCATTTGCACACTATACCGGATTGAGAAATTTTCGCGTTTCTGAACCTGCGTTAAATAAAATACTTCAGTGTCACAGCAAGGCTTTCTACTGGATAAATTCATTTCCTGAAATTCGAATATTTTACTACAGCAGGTCGGATTCCTTCAAATATATATATAATGTCTCCGGTTTCATTCTAAAGTATTCCGTAAATTTAATTGGTTGTTCTAATAGTTTCGAGAACAATGTATGAAATTCTCCCACAGCCTCTGTCCCTGTAAAAATGTCATTTACCCATTCATTTTTTCCATGAGCAAACATGATATTAAATCTCAGCAGACAGTTCTCACTCAACATTTCGATAACACCAATTTCTTCCATCTTGCAACGCCATCTGTTGAGAACTGAATAACAATCAGTCCATGTCTGCCGGCAGAGCCAACTATCGGCCGAAGTCGGTTGCAGTGTAGCCGTACGCTAAGTGGTTTTCAAGTAGTCGCCATGCCTTAAGGCAAGGATATTCATGCGAATCTCAGTTGGTGGGATATGTGGAAGATATTTCAGATGAAATGGACAAGGGAGGCCAGATTAATAGTGTAGCACTAGATCTGTCATAGGCTTTTGTCAGAGTGAGCCATAAAATGGTATTAAATAAAGTAAAAAGAATTGGAGAGGACGAGAAAGTGATTTGATTTGCTGGGTAGAATAATTTTTAAAATGTAGAAAAGAAAAAGTTAGAGTAGGAAACGCAGTATCAAGTGAAAACGACAGTGCCACAGGGTAGCGTATTGGGACCTTTGCAATTCAATCCCAAAGAATAATTGTGTTGATGGTTTACTATCCGAAATTAGATTATTTGCTGATTACATAACGCTAACATATATATATATATATATATATATATATATATATATATATATATATATGTGT
Organism: Vandiemenella viatica; assembly: GCA_031002005.1. Classification (NCBI taxonomy): domain Eukaryota; kingdom Metazoa; phylum Arthropoda; class Insecta; order Orthoptera; family Morabidae; genus Vandiemenella; species Vandiemenella viatica. The sequence goes on from CM061919.1 coordinate 271,138,390, forward strand.
GTGTGTGTGTGTGTGTGTGTGTGTGTAGCAGCCATACCACCCAGTCTACACAGCTGGGTCTATGTTCCACACCGTAGTCACAGCAGGAGCGTCCGTAAACCACGTAGCTCCATTTTGGCCTCCTGTGAACCCCCCTCCCCCCACGTAGCCTGACGTGGCTTTTGCCCCCCGCGGATTCCAGAAGACATTTTGTACTGTTTTCTGTTGTCAGACTATCGTAAATTAGTTACGGAGACAATTAAATGACGGAAATAAATATTCACATGCTGTTGAGTGTTCTGCACCTTATTTTAACCGTGGCAAATAACACGAAAGAAAAGCTACGTGGCCTGGCTCGGAGCTGCCCCCTTCCCCACCAACATCATATTTACTCAACCCCGAGCTTGCTACAAATAATTCATAAAATACAATTCCATTTGAAGTCTAGGTTTTGAGTGCTGTTTCACACTGGCTGCAGTCAGGACAGGTGACAGGTGACAGGTGGGTGGCAGGCCGGCTCCGTTACGTCAGCGCGCCCACGTGGCAGCGGCAACAGGTGTCTGTCCCACGAGGCGCCAGATCAGGGGTGGCCAACCTGCATGCGGCACGCGGAACGGGATCACTATACAACATTCAACATCACCAAGTTAAGATGATTTTAATTCTGTACCTAAACTGGCTTGATCTTGAGACAATGGCCATTCGGCTGCGCTGGTATACATCCGAGCCTTATCACATTCCATTGTTCTTCAAGATAGTTTATGGTCCAAGTCCCTAACCATGGATCATGTTATCAAAATTGCTTGCTGAATACTTGAAATGTAAATATCTTGCCATTACTTTCGATAACAAGCTTAACTGGGCTGGACACATTGGACAGGTGGTAGGAAAAGGTTTCAAAGTTCTGCACTTGTTGGAGAGAGTGATGAGGGGATGTACGGGAGAAGTAAAGGAATTGGGTTACAAAACTTTGGTCAGACCATTGCTCGAATATGGTAGTGTAGTATGGGACCCTCATTTTACAAATACAGGAGTTGGAGAGGGTGCAAAAAAGGGCTGCTAGATTTGTTTCTGGAAATTACCACAGAACACAATCAACATCAGATATGATAAAAGAACTGGAATGGGATTCATTGCAAGACAAGAGGAGGATGAGGAGGGTCATGGGAGTGTACAGGGCATATACTGGTGATGAGGCATGGAAAGATATTGCAATAGGTATGAAAAGTAGTGCATGGAAGGGAAAAGATGACCATGACCACAAGCTGGCACTCGATTTCAGGCACAAGGGTGTGGGAAGATTCTCTTTTTAAGGTAAGGGTGTCAGGGATTGGAATGAGTTACCAAGAGAAATGATGAATAATTTACCGAAAACTTTGACAGAAATTAAAGATAAAATTGTAGAGGGCAAATGTAGGTGGGTGCAGGATAGGGGGAAGATGGGTGTGTAGGGAAATTGCCACCGGAGCCTGTGTTCCATTGCAATTAAATTAAATTAAATTTAAAAAAAAAACAGTGAACTCTATAAGATCGAAGGCGTTGAACTGCCGTCAATTCCAAGAATTCCCCAAACATCTCGAGTCATGGTACAATGAGCTTACATTTTATGCTGAAGTGAGATGGGTCTTTCGTGCAAAATTTTTAAAAGGAGTGTTTCATTTGAATCATTGTATGCAAGCAAGTCAAAAAATATCCCACAGTTTGAAGACACGGTACGGCTCTGCAGATTAGCATTTTTAGCAGATATGACTAGACACTTAAATAACAAAGATAAGGCAAAGAGAAATTCGGTAGTAACACGTCTGATCTTGTCACATTTAAAACGAAACTTCGCTCGTCTATTCCAGCAGTCGTGACGTAGTGTAACAGGTCGCTTTAGAGAGGGGGGGGGGTATTTTTTATTAATTTTTATTAAAAATTATTTGTCATAACTAAAAATCTTTGATTGGCAAGAATCTTCCAACATCGGTCAGGTCTTAAAAGAACTGACATTGATTTTTTATTTAATCACTATGGCTTCTACATCGCTAGGCCACTTTACATTTACCGTTAACATTACTCAAACAAGCAAACAAAAAGCCTAGACGTTACAATTCGCCGTTATTCCAAGCAAACAATATTTGAATTTATTTTTAAGGTAAGTCATGAATCACCTACTGCAAATTTAAATATCAAAATTAACAAATGGTATTGAAAATGAACCACGTTAACAATTGTAACATTAGATATTTACAACATTGAATCTCGGGCACCTTTAATAGTCACAATAAAATTGGTACTATCACGTTTCACAAATCTTTGCCAGCTAACTCAGGGTTTTGAATAAGAGAGCAAGTCTCGTAATCTCAGGACGCTGGCGGAGTACTTTACCAATTTGCTGACAGCGACTCTGCAAGTTGTGTCACAGCCTATCTGCGTGACATTGCGGTCTATAGTCACTCCAGGATCGCCGGTCTGCGATCTTATAAGACGACTACTAGTACGACATCAGCTCTGTCGAACCGTCCTCGTCCTCTCCACTTAGAAAAGTCGACCGTTCCTCTCCACTGTCGGAGCAAAAGTCCTTCCTTCCTCTCCGTAGTCACATGTGGGCAGAAAGAAACATATCAAAAAACCCGAATACCACTTCTCATTGGAGGAAATGGGCTTCTTGAAATCACGTGTTCCACCTCGCGCATTCAGATACGTGGGTTCTCGCTCACGCGTCACTTGGAGTGGCGGGAGAAAACTCGCCGACCTTCGCCATTGCAACACCCCCCAGCGTCAGGTGCAACGTCCGCTGGCCTGGAGGCGACAACTTGGCGGGCTTCGTAACGGGACCGTTTCCGCCCCAGGATACGGAGTCTCAGCTGTCTGCTCCTTGCCAGAAATCAACCCTTGCTTATTTTCCGTACACTCCCTGAATAACTTGGCATTCATTACACCACATATAGTCTTTGGCTGGCCCCGAGATTAAAGAATTAAATCAATTTACAGATCTGATTATATATATGAAAAAATTAATTAATAAAAATGTAAAATAAAATTTATTAATTATTAAAATTGTAGTAGACGTAATAACGTCTTGCTACAGTAGTCGACGGCGAATCAATGGGGTTCATTGATATCAAAATTGTACCTTGAGTCTGAAAACGGGTTAAAAGATTGCCAACACTACAACATAAACTCATTTTAAATTTCACCACGTTAGCTCGAAAGAATTATATGTATAAAAAAATATCTGCTCAATGAGAAATATCCTTAGTTTTACAAGGTTCGCGGATGGTTTAGCTGTTTGGAAACACTTGTGTGTGGACAACGTTTCCGTAGGATGAAGAATATTAAGTTTGAAACCGCATGACCGATCCTCATTCGCAGAAATTTTTGCGGATAGCTAACATTTCTTTCGACATCAATACTGATGCACTTAGATCTGTTAAACAAAATCGAAACTCGTATTAAAATAATTATTTTTTTAGCACTTCGTTAAATAGTTGTTTAATTTTTAGTGCTTTTTTTCGCTCATAAAAATATTTAAGTATCTTTTTGCAAGAAAGAAGTGCGTGCGGTCCGCTGGAAAATTCTATTTCTGTGAAGTCGGGTAGAGAGAAGTGGGTTGGGGAGGTCGCCATATTGGATTTCGCTAGAAACACGGGGAATATGAACACACCCCTCAAGGGGGTGATACGGTAACCCTGACGATAAAATTTGATGATGAATTATTGTGTAACTCGACGAGACAAATAAAAAATGAAGAATCATTTATATATATATATATATATATATACTGCTTGGTTCTCGAGATATGCTTGCTGTCTCAAAAGTGAGGTGTTTTGGGTTAAAATCCAGAAGAAAAATCATCCAAAATTCAGATTTGATGATGGATATTTATGTAAACCGACACTAAAAATCGAAAGTAAAGAATAAATTTTTTCGATATCTCGCTTAGTTCTCGAGATATACTGTCTCCAAATTGAGGTGGTTAGGACTTACGATGCGGCCTGGACCAAAAATAATTTTGCCAAAGCCGCTACGAACTACACGCTGGACATGTGGAGTGGGTATTTTATTTTTTTACTACCCGTTGTGGTTAGGTTGAAACGCGGCCTGTACCAGAATAAAACCGTCGCGAAAACCACAAGGAACTATACCTGTAACTAATTTCTGATAGTCGATATCCCGGGAACTAAGGGAAACATCTAAAAAAAGTAGCTCTTGATTTTCGATTAGTCTCGTCGGTTTACGTGAGAATCAATCATCAAGTTGCATGGCCACGGTTATGATAGTTTAGTACGCGAGTCTCCGCCAGCCGGCGCTGTAATATTCCAGCGACCTGGCCGGAGCGGCGTCTGTTTGAACAGCCTCACTGCGAGTTGCCACAAAGTAGTCCCTCTATCGACCTCTACTACTTCCCCAACCTAAACCATTAATAACCAATCACCACACGCAGACTCAACGAGGTCTTGTATTTCTACGAAGTTTCCACACACAAAAAGTTTTCAAATTGAGTCCGGAAATGCACGTTTCGGTTTTTCATTCATTCCCGAAATCTCTTTAGGTGAATGCCGGCATGGTTTCTGCAAAAGGTTATCAAGAATGCCTTCCCTAGTCATCTCATGATTTGACATTAGACGAGATATGAAATTGTGAGCAATTACGTGTACAGGATCCCGAGGAATGGAAGGATAACCTGCAAATAGATAAAATCATGTCCTAGGTTACTATATAAAACACACAAATATTTTAATAAAGGTCTCACCATTTTCGATATAATTTTTTTTCTAACATTTGACTTTATTCATTTTATTCCATGCCATTTTTACAAATTAATACTTTTGAATACTGTTTTTTTTTTTTTTTTACTGAAGGATGTTCTTTTTTCCTTAAAACGTTAAAAAAATCTTTGTTTTAAAAAATTATCACGATTGTTTTTTTACTATATGTTTAAAATGCACAATGGTCTCTTTAGACGACTGAACTACCATAAAACAATCATTTTAAAAGAAGTATAAAATAACTATACCATTTAAGATTTTTTATAAGATTTTTTAATGTTTTAAGAAAAAAAAGAACATTGTTTTGGATGACTCAAATATCTTTGAGTAAATTAAAAAAAAAACTGTGTCCAAAACATCTTAATTTGTAGAAATGGCAT
>CM061919.1:271144502-271205342 GCA_031002005.1 Vandiemenella viatica
GCGTGTATAAACTACGTGGTGCGATTTTGGCCTCCTGTGAACCCTCCTTCCCTCAACGTAGCCCGACATGGCTTTTGCATCTATATCCCCCCCCCCCTCCCCCATCCGCACGTGGTACATGGTTTCTTTTCCTTATTGATTCGAGAAGGCATTTTGGGCTCTTTTTCTCTTTGTCAGACTATCGTAAATTAAATACGGAGATAATTAAATGAAGAAAATAAATATTAACATGCTGTTGTGTGTTCTGTATCTTATTTTAACCATGACAAATAATGTGAACTAGTGATCTCCCAGCGATCGAAATTCTACCGTAATTCATTAAGTTGTTTACTTTTTTTCATGAAAGAGTAATAATCTAGTAATTCTCTGCATTACCAATAAAATTAAAACGATACACTCCACTCGTGACTGTATGCTAAATTTTATCTTCTAATCTAACCATAGCAAATGATGAAATATATTTATCGATGGTTCATTTAGGCCGGAAAACTGCTTTAGCTTTATGAAACATGCGCATTTAAATGTATCTATCAAAATAATTACGTCATTTTGTGTGTTCGTTATTTAAATTTGGTCTATTATCATTTTGAATTTCACGCAAATAAGTATTCCTTATTTCTTGTCTCTCTTTCTCTCTCTCTACTGAAATTACTGAAATTAAAAAATCAGAAGACACTTAACCAAAGTTTAACATTTTAAATAATCAAATGACCGTATAGTATATGGCAGAATCGCTACATTCCTTTTCAAAGTATTCCTTTCATAACTTCAAACATTAAACACTACTTTATCCGAGTCTTTCGTTTTACCAAAGACCATAGAGCAGTGTTTCCCAACCTTTTTTTGGGTCATGTCCCACTTTTAATATTTTTTTGCCCCCCCATACCTAATTTTTAATTAAAAAAAATATTTTGCTAACATCAAACGAAACTATACCTAATAATTATTTACAGCACTGTTTTAAGAATTTGCTTTTTGCTATACTTTGTATCTATATCTAGCATTGCATTTAAATAAACCAAAGAGAAAGCGGTAAAGTCGTATCAAGTCAATTTCTAAATTGCCCTCCTGAAAAAACCAAATTGCCCCCCTGTGGGGCGGGGCCCCACGTTGGGAAACACTGCCATAGAGTGTCTCAATGCGGGGAATTCACGTAAGAACGTTGGCTCCGATCCTATTTCACGCGCACACACACGTTCGCAAATTATTTTTTTATTTGAATACTCTATTTGTAACATGTATTAACTATGCTATTATATTTTTGGGTGGGGTGGGACATTCTCCACCAGTGAAATACTGTTACTGACCTGTTGAAATTTGGATTAACTGTTTCCTTATAGCGTCCTCTTCACGTTTAGCACTCTCCTATTTAGGAAAAGTCGCCACGAATTAAATTAAAAATGCCGAATATGGGAGGCTCCGCAACCGCGAAATGTTAGCAGCACTGTAAAAATGGCACAAAAATTATCGGTACATGGATCATATCAACCTAAATAGGTTCGTTTTGTCATAGAGATCATGGTTAGGTTGAAATTCGGCCTGGACCAAGAGTAAAAAGTTTACGGGAAATTCGTTCTGCGCAGCCCATGTCGCAAACAAGAGACCGATTCCAAGACTTGTAAAATATATTATATATAATTTTAGCTTTCTGTATTTCCTTAAGTTCCTCCGTTCGCCCAATATTCTGGCCCCTAGTTGCGCTATCTACCAGCCCTCGAAATGTTGCTTCTTGCTTCTATATAAGTTCAGAGATTAATTTCGACTACTTTGTTTCACCAAAGAAGACAAAGTAAAGCCTGTAGCTGCGCCATCTACCGGCCATCTGAACGAACTACGAAGGGGAGTGAGCGTTTTATTTTACTTAATTTAATGTATTTGTAACGCATATTATATATAGATTTTAGCTTCCTTCACGTCTTCTCTATATAATCTTTAACTATGTCAAATCTCACACTTCTCGGTGCGCGCAATATTCTTAAAAATGTAACATAAGTTTTCGCTTAGCGTTACAAACGCATATAGATGAAAAGCTACGTGGCCTGGCTCGAAAAGCTCCCACACCAGCCACGTAGTGCAGCACATCTTAACAGCCAATCCCGTTCCACCCTAGACCGAGTCACGTGGTTTATGGACGCTCCCTGATGAGAGTTACATAAAAACAATTTTATCTCGTTAGCCAACCGCAAAAAAGCTTCGCCAGAACATCCCTTTCACCCGACATTTTTACGGACTGAGAGGCTAGTTTGAAATGAAAAGCATATAAAGAAAAATGTTTTACATTTTTGAAATAGTAAATACGTTCGAAAAAGTATTCCAAATAAAATTCATAATGTTTTTATACCAGGATATTTTAAATATAAAATTGAAGTAGATATTTTGCTTTTTTTTATTTGTATTTCAAATACTGCATATCTCTGATAGTGGGAATGCAATTAGAAACGTCTTTGCTGCAGCCCTGAGGGCGGCAAGTAGTGCAGATTGGAACTCAAAGCCACCAGAAACGTCCCTTGTGGTCTCCTCAACACCCACCGAAGAGCCACTGGTCTATCCGTGTCCACGCAGTGCTCAGTGATCTTCACTTTGGAAGACTCCTTCTTAACGCCAGCTCTGCAAGGCGAGTGATCTGGTGCACATCTTTCAAGTGAAAACTTCTATAGCCGCGTTGGGCGATGTTTGGACGGGGGTAAATCTAAGAGCTCACGACTTCCCGTCACAGACCATGGAGGAAGGTAATATATGGAGGAGAAATGACGTTAAATCGGTGACGCCGGGATCCTACTGCGCATGCGCGGTGGTTATAGCGGACCGAGCTCAAAACATTCCATTTTCACATTTTGTATTCTGTTCTATGCCCCATTTCAATGTAAAAACAAGCGGCAGTAAAAAAGAAAACACACACTCTGTATGTGCAGCATGTAATTCATTGTGGTTAGGATGGAATTATTTTTTGGTCCAGGCCGCATCTCCACCTCACGTCCACAATTTGGAGACACTATATCCCAAACAGTAGGCGAGATATTGAAAAATGTTTACTCTTTATTTTCAATTTTTTTTCGTCATGTTACATTAGAAGCCATCATCAAATTTCTTCTGCATTTCATTCAAAAACACCTCACCTTTGAGACGGTATATCACGATAACTAAGCGAAATACCAAAAATTTGTATTCTTCGTTATCTTTTCTTCTCGTTGTGTTACATAAGAATCCATTGTCATATTTGATTTTAGTCAATATTTTTCTGAATTTTAAACAAGAACACCTCACCTTTGAGAAAGTATATCTCGAGAGTTAAGCGAGATATCAAAAAAGGTTATTCTTCATTTTTTATTTGTTTCATCGACTTACATAATAATCCATCATCAAATTGTGGCTCCACGGTTATGATAGTGTTCCCTGGATATATTTGGGCATGTTCCCGGTGATTCTTGGGTAGCGTAATATGGCGACCTCCCCACCACACCTCTCTCCACCCGGCGTCACTCCAGTGCGTGGTAAAGGTCCCTTGCGTCGCCTCCATATATTCCTTCCTCCATGTCACAGACATGCTATGACGTGATGCGCTTATGAGTAAGCATCACCAACATGCTAATGTTAACAGTATGCCTGTAGCTATACGTATGGCGTGCTGCGCTTGGAAAGCAGTGAAAGTATAGATTACACTTGTATGTAATCCATAAAAGTTTTGTTTTTTGCCAACGTTCTTTACTCAAACACACAGTTTTTATGAGATTTCGGTGGAACTTTGCATACGTATACATTAAAACAAAGAAGAAAACATTGTTTACGTTTGATCTACAAAAACCTAGACCCTCTCCTCCTTTCCCTCTCTCGCCTAAATTTTGTTACCATTGTTCACACAAACACACAATTTTTATCCGATTTTTATAGTAGTTAGCACATGTACGAGGTGTGTACAAAAAGAAACCGAACTAATTAAATAGCGCCCCAACGGCTGCAGATAAAATTCTCTGACTTCCGTGCACACTAGATTGCCTCTTGTCGCACTACGGTCGCTGCATTAGTTTACGAGTAGAGATGGGCAAACCGCTTTTTTCCAGTAATACGTTATTCAGCTATTGCTTCTTTTTTCTAACCGCTTTTTTTAACCGTTAGAAATAGCGTACAGTTATATTTTTTTTTCGACGTAATATCTGTGGAGACGCCACTAAAATCTCTGCTCAGAAACGCTATTCTCTTGTTGAAAAAGCCGGAAATGTCAAATAACCGGAAGTGACGAAAATAGCGGCCACGCCCCCAAATAATAGCTAAATAGCCCTGACGTCACGAAAAGCCGCTTATTAGCGTTATTTAGCGTTTAACGTCACCAATGGCGGCTTTCAAATAAGCGGCTTCCATAGTAACTGTCAGAGACATTAAATACGCCTTTGACTTTTGTTTATGTATTTGTTTAATAAGTGGCAGTGATGCCTTGGTAAATTAATATAGAATTTTAACATGGCCAGCTTTAGCGGTTAGTGTATGACGTGATCAAACAGGAGGAAATGAAGTATAAGTGATCTAGGGATGTACGATATATAAAAATAATCCGAAGTGGGCAGTTTTGATTACGTGTTAATATATTTTTCTGTTTGAAACTAAAGAACTTGTGGTACGAGTTGTTATGAATATATGCAACAAATACAGCATTCCGCGTTGCGTTCTCGTAAAGAACAGAAAATTAACAATTTTTTCAGTCTGGCTATTAATTCGCATTAAGTTTTGTGTGGCTATAGTTATATGTATAGCATACTTTACATATGTTGTAAATGTGTCCCAATAACGGACCAGCTGCAATTTAAATATGTTGTTCAGACGTACATAAAAGTAATTTGAAATGTAAATATGATTTGCTGTTTGAAACTAATTGAATTGCGGAAATACTAGCGCTTTTCGATGGTTTCTCCATCTGTTGGTTGCTATCGCAGTTAATAACGGTTAAAGGTATTAAAAAGCTGTTTACTTAGGTGGTGTCCTCTAGTGATCGCTATCGAAGTTAATAACGCCTTCAACTGGCAAAGACGCTATAACACAGGTACACAGCTGTAACAAAAAGCATAATCACGTGGTTTTCGATGGAAGAATGGATGCTGAAAAACAGTTTAATGGTCACTAAGTCGTAGAGAGATGATAAATTTTGGACCCTATCGCAAATAACACCTGCAAAGTAGTATTTAACGTCGTCAGTAGTAGCGACATCTGTTGGTTGATATCGCAGTTAATAACGGTTAAAGGTATTAAAAGCGTTTTACATAGGTGGTGTCCTCTAGTGGTCGCTATCGAAGTTAATAACGCCTTCAACTGGCAAAGACGCTACATCACGGATAAACAGCTGTAACAAAAAGCATAATCACGTTGTTTACTATGAAGGTTGGATGCTGAAAACCCATTTAATGGTCATTAAGTTGTAGAAATATGATAAATTTTGGACCCCATCGCAAATAATATCTGCAAAGTAGTATTTGACGTCGTCAGTAGTAGCGACATCTGTTGGTCGCTATCGCGATTAATAACGGTCAAACGTATTAAAAAGCGGTTTACATAGTGTCCTCTAGTGGTCGCTATCGTAGTTAATAACTATTATTTTGCGATGGTAGTGTCATCTAGTGGTATCTATTACAATTAATAACGGTGAGAGAAGCAATAAGCGGTGACTGATGCACTCGTAGCGGACGGTCGACAAACAATTACAGCGCTGTCAGAGGGGGGTGCTGACAGTTATTTGAATAACTCCAGTTATCGTTTTGGCCGTTACTTGCTAAACGGCGTTTTTAAAATAACGGTTATTTGTAGCCGTTTAGTTATTTGTGACCCATCTCTATTTACGAGTGACAGCCGGTTGAGTGAGGTCGTGCGCAGAGTGCTCGTTGGATTTGTGAGAAAGCGAGAATGAAGGAATTGGAGGAGCAACGCGTCTGCGTGAAATTTTGTGTTAAACTTGGGAAAACTTTTACCGAGACACTTCAGATGCTTAAACAAGCATACCGGGATGACTGCATGAGCCGTACACAGTGCTATGAATGGTTTAAGCGCTTTAAGGAGGGCAGGAGTTCGGTTACCGACGATCCTAAGTCTTGTCGACCCTCCACATCAACAGACGACCACCATGTTGAGAGGGTTCGCACTATGATTCGTGAAAATCGCCTTTTGACTATCCGTGAGGTTGCTGAAGAAGTTGGCATAAGTGTAGGCTCTTGCAATCACATCCTGAGAGAAAAACTTGGAATGCATCGTGTCAGTGCAAAACTGGTGCCGCGCTTGTTGACGGACGAGCAGAAGGAGAATCGAGCTAGGATCTCTAAGGAGTTGCTTGAAAAAGCAAATGACTACGAAATCTTCCTCAAGAACATCATTACAGGCGATGAAGCATGGGTTTATGGGTACGATGTGGAAACGAAGAGGTAGTCTTTAGAATGGGTGGGGAAAGGATTTCCTCGACCAAAGAAAACGCGGATGAGTCGGTCGAACATCAAGGTGATGATGGTCGTGTTTTTTGATTGCAAAGGAGTTGTGCACCATATATTTGTACCACGTGGTCAAGCGGTAAACAAGGAAGTCTACCAGAAAATTCTGACACGATTGAGAAATGCTGTGCGTAGGAAAAGGCCTGAACTGTGGGAGAATCAGTCGTGGATATTGCACCATGACAACGCACCCGCTCACGCATCGTTGTTTGTCACGAATTATGTGACAAAACATCGCACTCCCGTTGTGCCTCAGCCACCCTATTCTCCAGACTTGGCTCCGGCAGACTTTTTTCTCTTCCGAAAACTGAAAAACACTTTGAAAGGACGTCGTTTCCAGACCATAGAAGAAATTCAAGACAATGCGACGAGAGAACTGCGCGCCATCGGAGAAATTGCATTCCAGGAGGCGTTCCAAAACTTGAAAAAACCATGGCAACGGTGTATTGATAGTGAAGGACAGTACTTTGGAGGGGACAGTGTGTAATAGTTAGTATGATGAGCAATAAAGCAATTACAGCAGAAGTTCGGTTTCTTTTTGTACACACCTCGTATTCTTCAGAACAAGGCGGTCTGGTAGCTCAACGGTTAAGGCCCTTACTTCCGAAAGTCTCTCTCTCAGGTCGCGGGTTCAAATCTCGTGGTGAGCAGGAATTGTTAGGAGTTGTATTTGATTATATGAGCTACGCTGGGACGCTCCGTGGTTCTAATTCCACGTTAAACTGCAGGTCCCTGAGGAAATTAATTAGTCTTCTTGTCTTTAACACAATAGCTTAGTACATATCCTTCTGGAAGCTTCGACGAACGGTCGGGTTGTGGACTAAATTAGATATTTAGTTTTTGAAGTGAAAACATCTGTAGTTGCATTGTGCGATTTTTGGAAGTGTAAAATCTTATGCGTTCGCAGACATGATAATTTTAACAGCATATCTGAAGTGGTTTTGTGGCTCAGTGGATAAGGTGTCTCATTGTCGAACGAAAGGTTCGCGGTTCGAATCCCTGTGTCGGCGGGTATTTTCGTAGACCCTTAACCCGACCTTCACCTCTGGCACAGCTTGCTGTGTAATGTGAAGTACGCCAGAACACTTCCGTGGTTCGGATTCCACGTTAAACTGTAGGTCCCCTGTACCTGGTAGCACTACCGGGTTAGGTTAAAGTGGCCAAGACAGGGGCGGAAAGTGCTGCCAATGGAAACCCAGTCACCAGGTCATTACGACCACACGGAATTATTACTATTTAGTATATCTGTAGCTGTAAGTATGACGTGTTGCGCGTATGGTATTCGTGGTTTTAAGTTTTCACTTCTGTCTTCAGTCCTCAATGACTGCCAATTTTTTCTTTTCTCTCTTTCTGCCTTTTAAAAAATTTCTTTTATAAATGTTATAACGGAGGCGCTTTGATACGAAATAAATAAAAATATCTCTTGGTAATATTTTTTATTTATTTTTCTTTTAAAGATATACCTGTTCGAGTTTTCAACGTGTCCCGTCGAACCTGATTATTGTTATTATCAGACATTATTGTCCTTGGGGACAGTGTTTAAATGATTATTCAAAACCTCTTCATACACTCACTGTGTTCCTGTTTCCTTTGTTCAGTCCATTTCGTTCCTGTTTTCTTCTATTTTAAATTTTATGTTAATAATTTTGTTCCTGAATTGTCCCCTTTCCTGTTTCATTTTCCTTGCTGATCCCTGCACTATTCAAGACATCTTCTATTTCCTGGAACCAATTGGTTTTCCTGAGCGAAACATTTACCCCATCAAAGATCCTCTTTGTGAGTCTGGTGCTGGTCATTCTCTGTAGACGTCCATAGAATTGTAATCTACGTCTTCTGATCATGTCTGTCAATCTATCTGTATGTTCGTATAGTTCTTCCGTTGGTCTTTTCATCCATATAACGTCTTTATATATTGCTCCAAAAAATTTCTAAGGATTTTGCGCTCAACTTTTTCCGCTTATTTTTTTTTTTTTAACGATGTGACCGCTTCCTAGTTGAGTTTGCCTGCTGCTGCTGTACTGATCTGCTCGCTGTGGAGGCTGGTTGAGTGTTGACGCCTCTGTCTGCTCAGGCAGGAAGTTAGTCTGGCGGACAGACAGAGCGAAGCCTTTCTGGGAAGGCCGCCGCCTGATAACAACGCCACAGCTCCATGAGGCGTCGAGCCGCGCCACTATAAACAAACCTCAGCACAGCACAGAGCATCAGGGCGTGTCTATAAACACTCACAACAGATACAATTAGCACAGGTACAGAGTCACCATTTAAATTCAGTCTGGATTAGTGTTGTAAAAAAACTTTTTTTTCTGACTTGAAAATACGAACCACGCGAAAAAAGCACTGTGAAAAAAAACATGTTTTTTTCTGGGACATGTTTTTTTTCTGGGACATGTTTTTTTTCATAACTACTAAAGTACAAATTTTTAAGGCATTTATCGTTTAATATGACTGTTTTAGAGTTTATACTAAGTACTTATCTTAATTTTTAAATCTACTATACTTTTCTGGTTAAGTAGGAATCAAAAAAATTACAAAAATATTTTCAACATTGACTGAAGTTTTCTTTTACGAACGGGGACTTCCCGAAAAGGCTAGGTTGCGCGAGAAGGAATCCCCGTTCCCCGTTGTTAGGATTGATACTCGCTATTTGAACTAGTGCTGCCAGCGCTGCGAATTTATCTGTAGACCTACGGATCTTTTCAAAAAATTAGAAATTTTATATTTATCTACGGTTTTTTGCCTCTTTTTATTACTTGTTGTGCTTTCCTTATATTCGTATACTTGTTAAACTCGCAGCGTATAGTGATACTGAGTCATTAGATTGTCAGTAATTATGAATGATTTCCTTGCAACCGTTGGCATAAACCAACGATTGAAAAGAAATAAAGCTCATATTTTGTGTGAAAATAGATTTAAATTCATACTTAAAAGACCTTAACACAGAACTATCGACGCAGTCTTTATGCACAGTGTGTACTTTGCTCACAATTTAAAATTGCAATCTCGAAAGCTTTTGCGTACAAAACAACCAGTAAAAGAAAAACTACTTCTGAAGTTACGGATCTAGAGGAGACAGAAGAAGAAACAGATAATTCCGACTCCGACCGAACTAGTGTTGGTAGTGCTGATACTAGTGAATGTGGTACTGACATAGAGGATGAATAAAATTATGTGACCCATATAGATACATTTATGAATCATTATGTAAGATATTATATGATTTAGTAAGATTTAAAACACAGATGTTAAATGTAAGTTCCATAAATAAAACTATAATTTATCAAATATATTGTTTTCTGAAAAAAAAAAAACAAATTTAGAAAAAAACGAGGGTGCTAAGTTGTTTTTTTTTCCACAAATCTGAAGAAAAAGAAAAATCATTGTTTTTTTTTTCAGTTTGCAACACTAGTCTGGATACTTGCTACTTACCAGAGGAATGGAAAAGTGCGATAGTAGTGCCGGTGTGAAATAGAGTTGGAAATTATAGGCCAATCGGTTTGACATCAGTGGTAGGTGAATTGATGGAGAGATTGATATGCAACCACATCAGAAATATATGTGAGGAACGTAAGGGAACGGCTTCACTGCAACCGACTTCGGCCGATTGTTGACTCTGCCGAGTACTGCCGATATCGGCGAACCAAACAACAGTATGCAACGATATGAGTTCCGGCTGCACTACGACCGTGCAACTCGGCCGAACTCCGCCGGACTCTGCCGACTTCCGTCGCCAACCGAATAATTTTGTTTCATTCGGCCGAACGCGCTTGTCTCGCTTCATGTGTGCATTCGAATTTAGCCCAACCGCCGCATCCAAATGAAAGAGCAGAAATGTATTTTCACTTATAAACGCATATTATGACTTGTTTTGATATTTCAGTAAATTACATAAATTATGTGCTAAAACATATTCTTTTATTCATATCACACCTCATAAATTTTCGATTTCAGTTGACAGCGGACCAGTAAATGTTGATGATTTATAACACAGATAAAAATTTTAAAATATATAATTATGAAATTGAAAATATACATATAAATTAAATGAACTGTATCCCTGGGGGTTACAGCTAGAGTTGAAACCCGTACTATAATATAATATATCGTTCCTTATTTTCCATAGGCGTACTTTATAATCTACGAAAGCAATAAAGTACGTTAAAATAGGATTTTTTTTTAATCTGACTCAGCGTTTCACCTCTCTTCATCTCTTACTACAAAAATAGTACCACAAACACATTCTTAACAAACCATAACTAAGCCATTTGCACACTATACCGGATTGAGAAATTTTCGCGTTTCTGAACCTGCGTTAAATAAAATACTTCAGTGTCACAGCAAGGCTTTCTACTGGATAAATTCATTTCCTGAAATTCGAATATTTTACTACAGCAGGTCGGATTCCTTCAAATATATATATAATGTCTCCGGTTTCATTCTAAAGTATTCCGTAAATTTAATTGGTTGTTCTAATAGTTTCGAGAACAATGTATGAAATTCTCCCACAGCCTCTGTCCCTGTAAAAATGTCATTTACCCATTCATTTTTTCCATGACCAAACATGATATTAAATCTCAGCAGACAGTTCTCACTCAACATTTCGATAACACCAATTTCTTCCATCTTGCAACGCCATCTGTTGAGAACTGAATAACAATCAGTCCATGTCTGCCGGCAGAGCCAACTATCGGCCGAAGTCGGTTGCAGTGTAGCCGTACGCTAAGTGGTTTTCAAGTAGTCGCCATGCCTTAAGGCAAGGATATTCATGCGAATCTCAGTTGGTGGGATATGTGGAAGATATTTCAGATGAAATGGACAAGGGAGGCCAGATTAATAGTGTAGCACTAGATCTGTCATAGGCTTTTGTCAGAGTGAGCCATAAAATGGTATTAAATAAAGTAAAAAGAATTGGAGAGGACGAGAAAGTGATTTGATTTGCTGGGTAGAATAATTTTTAAAATGTAGAAAAGAAAAAGTTATAGTAGGAAACGCAGTATCAAGTGAAAACGAGAGTACCGCAGGGTAGCGTATTGGGACCTTTGCTATTCGTTATTCCAAAGAATAATTGTGTTGATGGTTTACTATCAGAAATTAGATTCTTTGCAGATTACATAACGCTAATATATATATATATATGTGTGTGTGTGTGTGTAGCAGCCATACCACCCAGTCAACATCGCTGGGACTATGTTCCACACCGCAGTCACAGCAGGAGCGTCCGTAAACCACGTAGCTCCAGTTTGGACTCCTGTGAACCCCCCCTCTCCCCACGTAGCCCTACGTGGCTTTTGCCCCCCCGCGGATTCGAGAAGACATTTTGTACTGTTTTCTGTTGTCAGACTGTCGTAAATTAGTTACGGAGACAATTAAATGACGGAAATAAATATGCACATGCTGTTGAGTGTTCTGCACCTTATTTTAACCGTGACAAATAACACGAAAGAAAAGCTACGTGGCCTGGCTCTGAGCTGCCCCCTTCCCCACCAAAATCGTATTTACTCAACCCCGAGCTTGCTACAAATAATTAATAAAATACAATTCCATTTGAAGTTTATGTTTAAGTGCTGTTGCACACTGGCTGCAGTCAGGACAGGTGACAGGTGACAGGTGGGTGGCAGGGCGGCTCCGTTACGTCAGCGCGCCCACGTGGCCGCGGCAACAGGTGTCTGTCCCACGCGGCCAGCACGAGGCGCCAGATCAGGGGTGGCCAACCCGCCGCGTGACAGCGTGCGGCCCGCGGGACAGCATCACTATACAACTATCAACATCACTAAGTTAAGATGATTTTAATTCTGTACCTAAACTGGCTTGATCTTGAGACAATGGCCATTCGGCTGCGCTGGTATACATCTGAGCCTTATCACATTCCATTGTTCTTCAAGATAGTTTATGGTCCAAGTCCCTAACCATGGATCATGTTATCAAAATTGCTTGCTGAATACTTGAAATGTAAATATCTTGCCATTACTTTTGATAACAAGCTTAACTGGGCTGGACACATTGGACAGGTGGTAGGAAAAGGTTTCAAAGTTCTGCACTTGTTGGAGAGAGTGATGAGGGGATGTACGGGAGAAGTAAAGGAATTGGGTTACAAAACTTTGGTCAGACCATTGCTCGAATATGGTAGTGTAGTATGGGACCCTCATTTTACAAATACAGGAGTTGGAGAGGGTGCAAAAAAGGGCTGCTAGATTTGTTTCTGGAAATTACCACAGAACACAATCAACATCGGATATGATAAAAGAACTGGAATGGGATTCATTGCAAGACAAGAGGAGGATCAGGAGGGTCATGGGAGTGTACAGGGCATATACTGGTGATGAGGGGTGGAAAGATATTGCAATAGGTATGAAAAGTAGTGCATGGAAGGGAAAAGATGACCATGACCACAAGCTGGCACTCGATTTCAGGCACAAGGGTGTGGGAAGATTCTCTTTTTTAGGTAAGGGTGTCAGGGATTCGAATGAGTTACCAAGAGAAATGATGAATAATTTACCGAAAACTTTGACAGAATTTAAAGATAAAATTGTAGAGGGCAAATGTAGGTGGGTGCAGGATAGGGGGAAGATGGGTGTGTAGGGAAATTGCCACCGGAGCCTGTGTTCCATTGCAATTAAATTAAATTAAATTAAAAAAAAAAACAGTGAACTCTATAAGATCGAAGGCGTTGAACTGCCGTCAATTCCAAGAATTCCCCAAACATCTCGAGTCATGGTACAATGAGCTTACATTTTATGCTGAAGTGAGATGGGTCTTTCGTGCAAAATTTTTAAAAGGAGTGTTTCATTTGAATCATTGTATGCAAGCAAGTCAAAAAATATCCCACAGTTTGAAGACACGGTACGGCTCTGCAGATTAGCATTTTTAGCAGATATGACTAGACACTTAAATAACAAAGACAAGGCAAAGAGAAATTCGGTAGTAACACGTCTGATCTTGTCAAATTTAAAATGAAACTTCACTCACCTATTCCACTAGTCGTGACGTAGTCGACGGCGAATCAATGGGGTTCATTGATATCAAACTCGTACCTTGAGTCTGAAAACGGGTTAAAAGATTGCCAACACTACAACATAAACTCATTTTAAATTTCACCACGTTAGCTCGAAAGAATTATATGTATAAAAGATATCTGCTCAATGAGAAATATCCTTAGTTTTACAAGGTTCGCGGATGGTTTAGCTGTTTGGAAACACTTGTGTGTGGACAACGTTTCCGTAGGATGAAGAATATTAAGTTTGAAACCGAATCACCGATCCTCATTCGCAGAAATTTTTGCGGATAGCTAACATTTCGTCCGACATCAATACTGATGCACTTAGATCTGTTAAACAAAATCGAAACTCGTATTAAAATAATTATTTTTTTAGCACTTCATTAAATAGTTGTTTAATTTTTAGTGCTTTTTTTTCGCTCATAAAAATATTTAAGTATCTTTTTGTAATAAAGAAGTGCGTGCGGTCCGCTGGAAAATTCTATTTCTGTGAAGTCGGGTAGAGACAAGTGGGGTGGGGAGGTCGCCATATTGGATTTCGCTAGAAACACTGGGAATATGAACACACCCCTCGAGGGATGATACGGTAACCGTGACGATAAAATTTGATGATGAATTATTATGTAACTCGACGAGACAAATAAAAAATGAAGAATCATTTATATATATATATATATATACTGCTTGGTTCTCGAGATATGCTTGCTGTCTCAAAAGTGAGGTGTTTTGGGTTAAAATCCAGAAGAAAAATCATCCAAAATTCAGATTTTATGATGGATATTTATGTAAACCGACACTAAAAATCGAAAGTAAAGAATAAATTTTTTCGATATCTCGCTTAGTTCTCGAGATATACAATCTCCAAATTGAGGTGGTTAGGATGGGATGCGGCCTGGACCAAAAAATAATTTTGCCAAAGCCGCTACGAAGTACACGCTGGACATGTAGAGTGGGTATTTTATTTTTTGTGGTTAGGTTGAAACGCGGCCTGTACCAGAATAAAACCGTCACGAAAACCACAAGGAACTATACCTATAACTAATTTCTGATAGTCGATATCCCGGGAACTAAGGGAAACATCTAAAAATGTAGCTCTTGATTTTCGATTAGTCTCGTCGATTTACGTGAGAATCAATCATCAAGTTGCACGGCCACGGTTATGATAGTTTAGTACGCGAGTCTCCGCCAGCCGGCGCTGTAATATTCTAGAGACCGGGCCGGAGCGCCGTCTGTTTGAACAGCCTCACTGCGAGTTGCCACAAAGTAGTCCCTCTATCGACCTCTCCGCTGCTCCAACTAGTTCCCCAACCTAAACCATTAATAACCAATCACCACACGCAAAACCTTACAGCAGACTCAACGAGGTCTTGTATTTCTACGAAGTTTCCACACACAAAAAGTTTTCAAATTGAGCCCGGAAATGCACGTTTCGGTTTTTCATTCATTCCAGAAATCGCTAAAGGTGAATGCCGGCATGGTTTCTGCAAAAGGTTATCCCGAATGCCTTCCCTAGTCATCTCATGATTTGACATTAGACGAGATATGAAGTGGTGAGCAATTACCTGTACAGGATCCCAAGGAATGAAAAGATAATCTGCAAATAGGCCACATCATGTCCTAGGCTACTATATACAAAAAATATTTTAGTAAAGGTCAAACCATTTTCGAGATTTTTAATAATTTTTTCTAAATTCACTTTATTCATTTTATTCCATGCTATTTTTACAAATTAAGACTTTTTGAATCCTTTTTTTTTAATTTACTGAAGGATGTTCTTTTTTCTCTTAAAACGTTAAAAAAATCTTTGTTTTAAAATAATTATCATTTTTTTTTACTATATGTTTAAAATGCACAATGGTGTCTTTAGCAGACTGAACTACCATAAAACAATAATTTAAAAGAAGTATAAAATAATTATTCCATTTAAGATTTTTTAATGTTTTAAGAAAAAAAAGAACATTGTTTCGGATGACTCAAATATCTTTGAGTAAATTAAAAAAAAAAACGGGTCCAAAACATCTTAATTTGTAGAAATGGCATGGATTAAACTGAAAAAAACTAACATGTTTCGAAAAAAATATTTAAAAAATCAGTATCTCGAAAATGATGGAGACTTTTAATAAAATAAAATGTTGTAGTACAGTATGACATGATGTGACTGTTGTTTTGTTGGAATACCGCTCAGTGTATTTTTCCGATGTAAGAAGCGTCTGTAAGGAGGTAAATTGAATAACAGATTTACTTTACTGTAATCAGTAAAAATAATGACCAGATAAAACAGAAGGCGGGTTAGGTGATGATGTACGTCACGCATAGCCTGTTACGACCGTCTTTGTTTCCGCTCTCTCTTCACAGCTGTCGCTACTGTACCAACTTAAGAAGGAGGTTCACCTATTTATGTTTCTGCAATGGTTTCACGACATGTACGTTTAAATTAAAATTTATTTTGTTTAATTATATAGATGTTATGATTATACTGTCCGTTTGTATATGGCGCTGTCATTGCAAGCTGTTTATCTTTGTTCTATGTATCACGCTGTGTATAATGAAGTTATACCCCTGAAACCAATCGTAAATAAAGGTACGGGTTTCCTTTAAACATTTATGGAGTTAACATCTGTGAGTTTTTATTTTTATGTTGATTTATGTGTAGCAGTTAATAGAAACGGTTAACAAAATAACCTAAATGATTGGTGTCTCCTTTAAATGAAGTAATTACTCCAAGAAGAATCACTTTCAAGTTCGTTTATTTTTATTTTTTAAAGACATCTGACGTCATATAAAGATACTACGCACAAATGTAAAGAAATGCTCCTATCGATTATAACTTGCAAACCTTAAAAACTAAACTTTTCAAAACTAAAACTCACTTAGCCAATCACTTATATAAAGTATCACAGAAAAATCCAGAATAATTGAAAGAATTCCGACCGACGTCCTCGAATTGTAACAATACTTAAAAAATTAAAATCGCATTAACATTAAAACAATCATAATTAATACAAACTCATTATGAAACGCATGGAAATGGAAATTAAAGATATTTACACTCAAAATTATCCTCATAAATCAGTCCAAACTCGGAAATTGTCCTCCTAAACATCGCAGCTCACATCCATGCTTGCAGTTACAAACTTTTAATCAATGTTTTGTGCATAATATTGTACACAGCTTATCTCCACAAAACAACACTCATTCACTCAAAATCACAGGATAAACATACAGAACCATATTTAATCATCTCGCAGCCCGCCACACATAATGCTTAAAATAAAATTTCTTCAAAGGTCTGTGGGGCGTCATACTATTTTTTTTTTTTTGAAAGATTACATGAAAAGTAGATTATCAGGAAACATAGGCCACCAATGCTTATTATGAAAGATAATAAGCATCTAAAAAAAAAAGTGTTATTTTTGTTAATGATAGTAATAGTATGCAAAAAATTAGTTAACAAAATAATAAATCGTTTTCGAAATTATACTTTGTTTAGAAAGTTTTCCAGAAAAATAAGTTCCCTTTGCTTCTCAGTGGATTTAAATTAGTGTAGTGGGGCATATATCATCTGAGGTTTTAATTTTGGTTACCAGTAGAGGGTGGTTAGTTTATGGAGAGATCAGTCAGTCCGACCGCTATTTCTAGGCAGACCGACTGTATTCGTATTATCATTAACTGCATGACTAAAAAGTTTGACCTCTAGCGAATAGCGAGTGTTAGGTGACCATCACTGGACAACCACACTTTTTCGGTCCAGGTAGTGGCGCATTGATTTTCCATCTGCTGTTCTTTTATTCAAACTTAAGTTCAACTTGAGGCAGGGGCAAAGCAGTTAGCGATGGCGTCATATCTCCGCCAACATTCGCATTTCCCGCCACGGGATGTGACGTCATTTGAGGTCGAACTAAGTCCGTTTCACTAAGTCGCATTTACTACCGCACTCTCTCACAATAATAATAATATTTAACTTCAATTACAATCAACCGCACGCTCCGGTGGCAATGTCCCTACAGACCCATCTTCCCCCTTTCCTGCACTCACCTACATTTGTCCTCTACATATTACAACTTTAAATTCGTTTAACGTTTTCGGTAGGTTATTCATCATTCCCCTTGGTAACTCATTCCAATCCCTGACACCCTTACCTAAAAAAGAGAATCTTCCCCCACCCTTGTGCCTGAAATCGAGTGCCAGCTTTTGGTCATGGTCATCTTTTCCCTTCCATGCACTACTTTTCATACCTACTGCAATATCTTTCCATGCCTCATCACCAGTATACGCCCTGTACACTCCCATGACCCTCCTCATCCTCCTCCTGTCTTCCAATGAGTCCTATTCCAAGTCTTTTATCATATCTGTTACTGATTGCATTCTGCGATAATTTCCAGAAACAAATCTAGCAGCCTTTTTTTTGCACTGTATCCAATTCCTGTATTTGATACTAAAAACGTGGGTCCCATACTACACTTCCATATTCAAGCAATGGTCTGACCAAAGTTTTGTAACCCAATTCCTTTATTTCTCTCATTCATCCCCACATCACTCTCTCTAACAAGTTTAGAATTTGAAACTTTTTCCTACCACCTGTCCAATGTGTCCTGTCCAGTTAAGCTTGTTATCAAACGTAATGCCAAGATATTTACATTTCAAGTCTTCAACAAGCAATTCTTTCTACCCATTATAATCATAATCAACCTTTACTTTTTCATCTGTGTATCTAATAAGCTGACTCTCTTCTTTGCATTTATCTTCATCCCATGTTTACCATCCCAACTAGACATCCTGTCCAGATCACCCTGCAACTGTTTACAGTCCTCTACCATTTTATATGTCATCTGCAGAAACTCTAATTTCTGGTAGTAAACCATCAACACAATTATTCGTTAGAATAGTGAATTGAAACGGTACAAATACGCTACCTCGTGGCACTCCCATTTTTACTTCCATTTCTTTTTATACCGCATTTCCTGCCGTAACTTTTTGTTTTCTAGCTTTTAAAAATTATCGCTTTAAGCACTGTTGTCTCTGCGTGTTATGATTACCTGGTTCGGTAACTTCGCTTCACTGAATCGCCGGCAGCCATGTTGGTGTTTCGCCGTCACGTGGCCGCTACTTACTGACAACCACTGACAGATGGCGTCAATGTAGCTTCAAATTACGGTGAAACCTAACGGGATCAGTGCTAAGTGCAAGACGTCTATAGGCGCGTTAGGGAATGCATGGTCGGGGGTAAATCTGTGCGTTCAGAGTTCCCGCCACCGACATGCCACCTGTTGCGCGTGTGATCACGCAGTTTTTATCCGATTTTGATGAAACTTTGCATTCGTACTTTGCGTGGTTTAAAACAAACGGAAAAACGCTGTTTACGTTTGATTTACAGAAACCTAAAGTCTTTCTTCCTTTTTCCCCGTTCCCTTAATTTCTGTCACCGTTGTTCAGTCAAACCCACAGTTTTTTTCCGATTTTGATAGTAGTTACGACACGTATTCTTCAAAACAAGGAGGTCTGGTAGCTCAGCGGTTAACGCGCTCACTTCCGGTAGCAGGTTCAAATCCCGTGGTGAGTAGGAATTTTTAGGAGTTGTATTCGATTATATCAGCTACGTCGGGAAGTCCCGTTGTTCTGATTCCTCGTTAAATCACACTTCTCTGAGGAAAGGAATTAGCTTTGACACAATAGCTTGGTCAGGGCCGGATTTAAAGTTATTTTAGTGTAGGCTGTTCATTTTGTGCCGCCCTTCTCTCCTTCATACTTATACTAATCACTAATTTGTATTACCCTTATTAGGTAGCAAAACGATTATATGTATATGTGAATGGATATAGATTAAGAGTTACTTCATTACTTGGAAGTATTCAGATTTAGTTATAAAATTGAAACAAGAAAAATGAATGTTTATTATGAAACAAGAAAATAAAAAATGTAATACATAATTATAGTTATCTACGGGATTTTTGATTGCCGAACATAGATGAACAACTTTCTCACTGACAGTTTTCCATACGACAAATTTCGTAACACACTTTCTATCGGCAAAGAACAGAAAACACGTTAAGACGTACGCTCTGATTTGTAAACAATTATTATTAAACTATTATAATTTATATTAATTTCAATCAGAATACCGGTTTTGGCAGAGTTCAATGCATGTTCCTTAAAACTTTCAAAGAATTTAATTAATTATTAGCTGAGAAATCACAAGTTTCAAAAATCATTAACTTTTCAATGATTTTTTTTTCAATAAAATTAGGACTTTTGAGCGTTCGGGGACTTTAAACATCCAGATACTCAATTAATGAAATCTTAGATCATACTTAAGTATTTTTATTATAGAAATCATGAAATGTAAGTCGGTCGGCAGAAACTTACCGCTGTCTATAGAGTCTTTCTTCGGAAATATACGACGGGCTACAGACTGCGTTGAACAAGATAGAAAGTCAGGAAACTAATGAAAAATTAAATTAATAATTTAGCTAATTTTTCGCTGTTACCACTTATCTAAATGAAAGTTGTAAGTAAATGTATTTCTCTTTTCTATTAATTGTTCCGAGTTTGTCACTTCACTACTAGATATCACCACTTAAATGAAAATTTATTGTAGACGTTTTTCTACTATGTTTATAATCACACACAAATTAGACGGCTTACCCTAGGAAATTTGCCGCCCCTAAAACGCTGCCGCCCCTAGGCTGGAGCCTAGTATACAGCCTAATGGGAAATCCAGCGCTGAGCTTGACAGATCTCCTTGGAAAATATTCGAGTTACGACCTCTCGTCAGCGACATGCTACTGTTAGTAGTGTATCTGTTGCGGTCTGGTGGCTCAGTGGTTAAGGTGGCTGACTGCGGGACGAACAGTCCCTGGTTCGAATCTCTGTCTCGGGAGGAGTTGGATAGACCATTAACTCTGGCGCAGCTTGCTGAGTGATGTGGAGTGTGCCTGTATGTTTCTGTGGCTCGTGGCAGCACTACGGAGTTGGATTACGGCGGGTGAGACGGGGGTGGAATTCGCAGCCAAAAGAAACCTTGTCACCAGGTCACACACGGGATTATTGAAGTGCAAAGTTCTTTAGGCACGCTCGACGCTTTTTGGATGGGTAGAGTCTTCTGAGATCGCGTCATTAAACTTCTGCAGCTGCAATATACTTGTAGCAATAAGTATGACGTGTTGCACTTACGATATTCATAGTTTTAAGTTTTTAAGGTTTCACTTCTGTCGGCAATCCACAATGACTCCGAGATGGATTTTTTCCCTTTGCTGATGGCTTTAAGCGTTATCGACGTTGGGGTGACTAGAAGCGGGAAAGGATTAGCGCGAGGAATGGAAAGGAATTTGGCCGTGGCTCTTGTCATCCCGGCAACCGCTTGGAATGATTTAGCGAAACCATGAAAATCCAAAATGTGGATGGCAGGACGGGGATTCAAACGCACGACTTCCTGAACGAGAGGCCAGAGCTTTTTTATTTTTCATGGTTTTCGGCATCTTAGACCATACAGCCAGCTTGATGAATTATTTTTCCGGTGATTAGACACGCCACAGGACGGACATGATATTTACACACACAACACTTACACATCCACTCCCACGGCCGGACTCGAACCGGCGACCTTCGGCACGCGGAGCTAGTACTCTAGCCTAGAGATGGGTCGTTCGCGAGTGAGTCAGTTCTTTAGAGCAATTCTTTTAAAAGACCGAGTGAGCAGTCGCTCACTAAAAGTGAACGGTAGTTCTTCTAGGTGAGTCGGCTAATTCCGAAGATCAAGAAGAGCTTGTTCACGTGGGTTTTGTGGACTGTAGAGAAAAAAAGGTCTACTAATTGTATCTCAGTCGAGATTTAAGGGGGATATTTTCATCGAAAAGTGGGGGTGTAACCGGATTCTGAGGGGTGAGACTAGTGTTGTAAAAAAAAAAAAAACAGTTTTTTTTTTCTGACGTGAAAAAAAACATGAAAAAAAAACTGTGAAAAAAAACCATGTTTTTTTTCTGGGACATGTTTTTTTTTCATAACTACTAAATTTCAAATTTTTAAGGCATTTATCATTTAATATGACTGTTTTAGACTTTATACTAAGTACAGTACTTATCTTACTTTTAAATCTACTATAACTTTCTGGTTCAGTAGAAAAAAAAAATTACAAAAATATTGGTAACATCGACTGAAGTTTTCTTTTACGAAAGGGGACTTCCCGAAAAGGCTAGGTTGCGTGAGAAGGAATCCCCGTTCGGCCGTTCCCCATTGTTTGGATTGATACTCGCTATTTGATCTAGTGCTGCCAGGCCCTACAAATTTATCTGTAGACCTACGAATCTTTTCAAAACATTAGGAAATTTAACTACGGTTTTTGCCTCTTTTTATTACTTCTTGTGCTTTCCTTATATTCGTATACTTGTTAAACTCGCAGCGTATAGTGATAAAACTGAATCATTGTTAGTAATTATGAATAATTTCCTTGCAACCGTTGGCGTAAACCAACGATTGAAAACAAATAAAGCTCCTATTTTGTATGATAATATACTTAAATTCAAACTTAAAAGTCCGTAATACAGAACTATCGGCGCAGTCTTCATTCACAGTGTTGCTCACAATTTAAAATTGCAATCTCAAAAGCTTTTGAATGCAATACAACCAGTAAAAGAAAATGTAACTATTTCTGAAGTTATGGATCTAGAGGGGACAGAAGAAGAAACAGAAAATTCCAACTCCGACCGAACTAGTGTTGGTAGTACTGATACTAGTGAATGTGGTATCGATATAGAAGATGAATAAAAAATTATATTACCTATATAGATACATTTATGAATCATTATGTAAGATATTATATGATTTAGTAAGGTTTAAAACACACATGTAAAATGTAAGTTCCATAAATAAAACTATAATTTATCGAATATATAGTTTTCTGAAAAAAATTCAAATTTAGAAAAAAAAACGAGGGTGCTAAGTTTTTTTTTCATGTTTTTTTTTTCACAAATCTGAAAAAAAACATTTTTTTTCAGTTTGCAACACTAGGTGAGACCTAAAAAAAAGAGATCTCAAATAAAACTGAGCTAGTGAACTGTTCAAAAGAACTAGTTCTTTTCGTGGAGTGATCAAATGAACACCGCTCTTTTTAGTGAGTCAGTTTGCCCACCTCTACTCTAGCCCCTACGCCACCGAGGCCGGCTAGACCAGACCAGGCCACTGCTCTCGAACGTACACATTTTTCGGTATTTCTGCAGATATGGAGTCTGTCCTACCTAAATACCGAAATGTAACAATTTTTCCACAATTTCTGCGAATACAATCAAATTTTTCCCTAATTTTTTCTCCTATTTTAGATTTTCCGGTTGGCAACCCTTTCCATTTATGTTTTATGGTGAATTATTCGTTCGATTATGTGATAGGTATTTAGTTATCCTTTGCAAAATGTTCCTTGTTTCTTTTTGTGCCCTACATTATCGACGTTTTTAGGGAATTCCCGAGCTAGTTCGCTTGTCTGTATTCTATTGGTAACCATTACCATAAACACATCTTGTTAATATAATGCACATGCAGGTTATTAAAGACAATGTGATGGGCAGCGCAGTAAGACGCAATGCGCCGTATTTGGTGAATTATTTGCATTCAACGTGTGTCGAGATATTCCCACAGTCGACAACCTTGGTCGGGTCAACCACCCGCACCTAACAGAATAAGCCTTCCAAGAGTCTTTTTGTTAAATAAATTAATAAACTAATTGTAAATTACTAAGTTTATTGTTTTTTTTATTTTGCTTATGCTTATGTTTTGCTAGTATTCACTAGGGTTTATTCAAGATGTGAAATTTTTATTTAAATAAATTCTGGTATTAGTTTTAAATTTATAATATATTCTACAATTTCCCTTTTATTTGTCAAAGATAAAGATATTTAAAATAATGTGATGTAGTAATGTAACGAAGTTTAAAATAAACTTAAATAACTATGTATTTCATACTTTAACTTAAATACCCTCACTGCAATCTTCTAACTTCAATGTATACTATACCATGCTAAAAAGGTAATATCAAAATTAAGCCCACCTTTGAATTCAAGTTGAAACCAATTTGTTTCCAACTTTTGATGAGTAATTTGTGATCCAGTTTATGCAGCAGATTGGCATCAATTTGCTGCACGGTTTGACGTCAAACTGGTAACAAGTCTTGAAGTTCCAAGTCTGGTAGTAAAATCGGTCTCAAACTGATAGAAATTCTTCGACAACACATCCTGCCCAGCAAACTGTGGTTATTTGGGTTGTATTTTTTTGCTCATATACCGATTTTGGGTACGCATTACCGATATTAAGCGGGCAGCTCAACCGATTTCGCATTTTGGAGACAGCCCTTGGCACCTTGTGGACTGCGCGATCGCGATCCGCCTGGAAGGTGTGCATCCCGGCCGTCAGGACTGTAAACAAAGACAGCCTGCAGCACAGGCGGCGCTGGCTTGACTGGGGTTGAGCTGATCGACGGGTACAGGGGGAGAGTGGTGGGGGCTGTTACTTTTGTCCTTAAAACTGAAGTTGAAAATGTCGCATACAAGACAGAAAAGAAAGTGCCTCTACGGCTTGGAAGGGCGAATTTAATATTTTGCGAAAATATGGGGTGACTTAAAAAGGACTTTACAACTGTGGAATGATACAGAAATTTCTTGAGACAACTTACAGAATCGTTAGATGTGTCATTTTGTAGCAAACAACCTCAAATTTTATGCACGTAGTGCATCAGTACATCATTCCGCCACCAGGAGCACCAACGTAGTGCACAGTTAAGATGGCTACTTTCACTGGTGCGTAGTGTGCTCGCTGTGTGTGTTGGTTCCATGAAACGAACTCTGCAACAACTGTTCGGCGTAACTCTCGCATCGAATACGCTAAAGAAACTCAAAGCAGCGGAAACCCACATGCAACCCTGGAACACGTTCGTGACAGCCACAAAGTTAATGTGTTTTGTGCCCTTAGCAAATTGAAAGTGTACGGCCCTTTCTTCTTCATGGAGAAAACAGTCACTGGTATTGCGTATCTGGTAATACTTGAAATCTTTTTAATTGCACAGTTCAATGAAGATGACCGAGATGGGATGGTTTACTACCAGCAAGACGGTGCGCCACCTCATATCCTCATGGAAGTTCGGGGTTTCCTCGATAATCGCTTCCCAGGTCGGTGGATTGGCCAATCACATGGCCACCTCGCTCCCCAGACTAGAAAACACTGGATTTCTTTCTCTGGGGTTTGTTTAAAGATCGTCTGTATGTTCCTCCCCTACCAAACAATTTGGTCGACCTGAAAAGTCAAATCTACGCTTCCGTTGCACAAGCTAGGCACCATTTGTTGCAACGAGTGTGGGAAGAAATTGACTACCGGTTGCATGTTTGCCGCATGACAAATGGTAGTCACATCGAACCAAAATGACACGCGACACTTTCACGTGAAACTTGAGGTTGTTTGCTACAAAATGACACATGTACCGACTCTGTAAGTTGTCTCAATTAATTTCTATATCATTCTAGATTTGTAAAGTCCTTTATGACTAACCTCGTTAGTTTCTCGTCGATTGCTTCCTAAAGAAATATGTGACGTCACATGATACGCAAGCGAATAATTTCCAAAAGTTTTCGTGTCAGCCGACTCCAATGTTTTGATGTTAAACATCAATAAAGGTATTCTTACCTACGTATTGTTGACCTTACTCTAATGAGCTCGAACTGTATGAAATGAGTAAAAATGATGGTTTTAACAGTTGATAAAAACAGTGTAATGCAACATAAACCTTGGATCTTTCTTTGGTATTTATGAAACTTATAACGGAAATACATCAACCAAATAAGATGAAAATACAGTTGTTAACGTATTTAAAAAATGGTGTGTTTTTTTGCAAATATTTTTAATACTATTGTTATTCTGAGTTAAATAGGGAGCGAGCCAGAGATGATATAAGCAAAACATAAGATGAGGAGTGCAAGGGAAGACATGGATGAGCCATGGTGAACCGAATGAATGCGTTAGCGCCGCTTTCAATCAATGATTTATGTAATGGATTGTCAGTATAAATGTAACATGAAATGTTTAAGTGAATTTAAATCGTGGAAAGAAAAGATCGAATAAATGTTGTGTATTATGAGGAAAGATGTGGATTTTATTTCACGTGATGTGACCTTTTAGAATAAGGAGTATTACGCGGTCAATGATAACAAGTGATTGAGTAGCGATGAGTAGTATGGAAAATAAGCAATGGTCGAACTTAGTATTGAGAGAAAAAGGATTCATTTAGCTGTATCTTATATCTTTAAACTAGAAATTCTAGTATATACGCCGAAGGGCCAAAGAAACTGGTACGCCTGCCTAATATCGCATAGGCCCCCTGCGAGCACGCAGAAGTGCCACAACACGATGTGGCATGGACTCGACTAATGTCTGAAGTAGTGCTGGAGGGAATTGACACCATGCATCCTGCAGGGCTGTCCATAAATCCGTAAGAGCACGATGGGATGGAGATCTCTTCTGAACGGCACGTTGCAAGGCATCCCAGATATCCTCAATAATGTTCTTGTCTGGGGAGTTTGGTGGCCAGCGGAGGTGTTTAAACTCAGAAGAGTGGTCCTGGGGGCACTCTATAGCAATTCTGGACGTGTGGGGTGTGACATTGCCCTCCTGGAATTGCCCGAGTCTGTCGGAATGCACAATTGACAAAAATGGGTGCAGCCAGGATGCGTACGTACGTGTCACCTGTCAGAGTCGTATCTAGACGTATCAGGGGTCCCATGTCACTCCAACTGCACGCGCCCCACACCATTACAGAGCCTCCACTAGCTCGAACAGTCCTCTGCTGACATCCAGAGTCCATGAATTCATGCAGTTGTTTCCATACCCGTAAACGTCCGTCCGCTCTATACAATTGGAAACGAGACTCATCAGACCAGGCAACATGTTTCCAGTGATCAACAATCCAATGTCGGTGTTGACGGGCCCAGGCGAGGCTTAAAGCTTTTGTGTCGTGCACTCAGCTAAGGTACACGAATAGGCCTTCGGCTCCGAAAGCCCATATCGATGACGTTTCGTTAAATGGTTCGCACGCTAAAACTTGTTGATGGACTATCATTGAAATCCGCAGTAATTTGCGGAAGGGTTGCACCTCTGTCACTTTGAACGAATCTCTTCAGTCGTCGTTGGTCTCGTTCTTACAGGATATTTTTCCGGCCACAGCGATGTCGAAGATTTGATGTTTTATCTGATTCCCGATATTCACGGTGCACTCGTGAAATTTTCGTACGGGGAAATCCCCACCTCATCGCTACCATGGAGATGCTGTGTCCCATCTCTCGTGCGCCGACTATAACAACACGTTCAAACTCACTTAAATCGTCATAACTTGCCGATGTAATGCCTGCGCCAGTCATCTTTTGTCTAATATAGGCGTTGCCGACCACAGCGCCGTACTCTGAGTGTTTACAAATCTCTGTGTTTGCAGACACATGCCTATACCAGTTTCTTTGGCTCTTCAGTGTATATATGGCATCTCGGAAACGGTCCTTACGATTTGGATGAATCTTCAAATGTAGATAACGTTTTGCTTTTTAAGTTTATCTTAATAGGTGTCTTCCCAGTAAAACCCCGAATTTGCAACAAAAAAAAAACCAAAAAAAAACGAACAATTTGGGGTTTGGTATCTCGGAAACGGCTCTAGCGCCATCTCGTAGACGTTTTAGGTACCAGAAAGCCTACTGATAGTTTCTCTTTGGTTTCGACAAGGAACTCTTATATATTTATTTGAAGAATTCTTGTATACTAACTGACGCATGCGAATATTTCGCACAGTATCGTGATCAGTCACCGAATGATAATATAATAAGGTGGAAATAAGTAAATACAAGTTTTTATTATTTAAAGGTATTTTTTTGTTTTGAAGACTAGTAATAAATATCACTTTTACTTTAAAAATTCGTTATCATTAAATGCTACTTGTTTAGTTGTAAAACATTTAAAAATATTGACTTTGTTAGAAGTCATTTTTTCAATCTCCTTTACTTTACAAATCTTCTTTGAAAACAATATTAGCAGTTATAATGTGATCATCGTTGACGTTTTGACCGTATGTGCCTTTAACTGAGAAATAGCTGTTAATGAATTTACAAACTCGTGAATAAGCCACATAAGCGTATCCGTATGAAAAAACAGGCTCTGATAAATACAATCCTGCCTTTTGAAGCGTGTGACCTTGTGCTTTATTAATGTTCATAACGAAGGTTACTTTAATTGGAAATAGTTTTCTTATCATTTGGAAAGGCACGGTTGGTGATGTGAGGTTAATGCGAGGCAAGAGCATAGTTTCATCGGAGTGAATTAATTTAGCACTCATCACAACTATTAACTTGGAAGGGAGGCAGTGACAACAATAGCCCGTAGAAACTATATCAAAGTTCAAATGTCTTGCGACTAAAGTAAATTTCAATTTACTCCTAATTATTCATATTTCTTCTTTGTCTTAAGCCACGAGTGGAAACTCGTGAGGTGGCCTGCTGTGCGGAATGTCTTGTGACAGCGCGGAGGAACCGAGCGTGCTGGGGGAGCGGTAACGCCACGGCCTCGCATTCCCGAAGTCATGGCTTCGAATCCCCGTCCGGCAGTCCTGATTTGGGTTTACGGATATCACTCCAGGCAAATGCCGGGATGGTTCCTTAAAAATGCCATTGCTCATTTCCTTTCTGTTCAGTCGTTTCCCGTCTACAATAAGCTCGACGTCGACGGCGTGTGAAACCTGAATAATAATAATATTTAAAAAAAAAAAAACACACAATTTGCAGTGTTTGGGGACTGCCGAACGTGGAATCCGAATCACGGAAGTGTTCTGGTGTACTTCACATTACACAGCAAGCTGTGCCAGAGGGGAAGATAGGTTAAAGGGCTGCGAAAATCCCCACCGAGACAGGGATTCGAACCGGGGACCTTTCGTCCGCCAGTCAGACACAACAGATTCAGTGTTGATATCAGCATGTCGGTGACGCGCACTCATAAGATTTTACCCATCCAAAAATCGCCCAACGAGGCTAAAGAAGTTTTCGCTTCAAAAACTAAAAATCTAACTTAGTTCACAACCCGACGTTTGATCTAATCTTCGTGGAGGAGACGTACAAAGCTACTGTGTCAGAGGCAGGAAGGCTAATTCCTTTCTCCAGGGACTACAGTTTAACGTGGAATCAGAACCACGGAACGTCCCGGCGCAGCTCATACGAGGGTGAGTCAAATGAAAACCTTAATTTTGTAATAAAAAATCGAAACTTCGCGCCGTTATCCTGTAAGTTGGTAAGCGTGCTACAAGCAGCGTGCAGAAAGGCCTGTAGGTGGCAGCGTAGTGCAGATGCACAAATACCGTCGCAGTATCAGTATAAAGATGGCTGCCCCACTTGAGACTTCCACCAGGGAAGAACAGCGTTCTGTTATTCGGTTTTTCAGTAGTGAAGGTGTTAAACTTATTGAAATTCATCGAAGAATGAAGGTTCAGTACAGTGATGCATGTTTGTCACAGCAGCAAGTCTACGAATGGAGTAGGAAGTTCGCAAATGGTGTGACTTCAGTGGAAGATGCTCCTCGTCCAGGTCAGGCACAACGAGTTGTGACTCCACAGAACATTGCAGCAGTTGAAGCCATAGTGATGGAAAACCGCCGAGTGACACTGAATGACATTGCAGCATATTTAAAGATTAGTCATGGTTCAGCACACCACATTGTGCATGATGTGCTCCAGTTTCACAAAGTGTCTGCAAGATGGGTGCCACGGCAGCTGACTCCTGAAATGAGAGAACGACGTGTTGATGCTTGTGAAGAACTCCTTCGGCGCTTTGAACGAGAAGGTGATGGCTTCCTTGCAAGAATCGTTACTGGGTACGAAACCTGGGTTCACTTCCACCAACCGGAAACGAAGAGAGCGAGCAAGGAATGGCGCCATTCCTCATCACCAAAACCAAAGAAGTTTCGAACAGAACCATCAGCAGGGAAGGTTATGCTGACTCTCTTTTGCGACGAAAAAGGCGTAATTTTGGAGCATTACATGTGTAGAGGGACCACTGTCACCAGTGCATCATACAAAAAAATCATCTTCGGCCTGCAATCAAATCGAAGCGACGTGGATTGCTGTCATCGGGTGTCCTTTTGCAACATGACAATGCAAGGCCCCACACTGCCCGTACAACAGTTGCAACAATCACAGACCTGCATTTTGAGTGTCTTCCTCATCCACCATACTCACCAGACCTTGCCCCAAGTGATTTCCGTATGTTTGGACCACTCAAAGAAGCAATGGGAGGAAAGAAGTTCCGTTCTGATGAAGAGGAACGCCACGAGGTGCATGAGTGGTTGCGCGGACTACCAAAAGAATTTTTTTCTATAGGAATTTGTGCACTTTGTAACCGCTGGAGGACTTGCATTGAGCGTGAGGGAGATTGTGTTGAAAAGTGATACAGCTTTGTACCACTTCTTTAAAAAAATATTTAAGGTTTTCATTTGACTCACCCTCGTATAATCAAATACAACCCCCAAAAATTCCTACTCTCCACGGGATTTGAACACACGAGCACGGAGAGAAACTTTCGGAAGTAAGCGCGTTAACCGATTTTTTATTTTATTTTTTTATTCTTTTTTACCTCTGAGCTACCAGACGGCTTGTTTTGTAGTGTGTGCTAAGTACTAGCAATATTGGATTAAAAACTGTGAGTTCTTATGAACAACGTTGACGGAAATTAAATAGAGGGTTTAGGCTTTCGTGAATCAAACGTAAACAGTATTCTTCTATTTGGTTTAAAGTATACATGTGCAAAGTTCCATCAAAATCGTATAAAAACTGTGTTTTTATTTGAATTAAATTGTAATTAAAAAATTTAGATACAAGTATATTTTCATGGATGTCGAAGCGCAACACGCCATAGCTATAGCAATATACATACTGTTAACAATAGCATGTCTGTGACGGGAAGTCGCGACCTCATAGACTATTCAAACATCGCCCAACGTGGCTATAGAAGTTTTCAATTCCAAAGTTTGCTTTACAGTGTATCAATGGTAGATACCAACCCTTTTTGTAATTTTAGTTACGCACATTGTTGTGAGCTTTTTTAAGAGGAAGTCTTGATCATAATAGAAATATTGCTGAACAAACTTCAAGGTGATGTCATTTCCCTCGTTGTTGCGGTGGTCTTGTAGCTGCTACGTGTATTGCTCGGGGCGATACTAATCAGCTGTCCAATCAGGCTCTAATGAGAAACAGTTGACTGCGCGCCTGCCGGCCTGCCGGTCACGTGGTCTGCCAGTCACGTGTTCCCCCCACTCACAGACACCAGGGTGGTCGAACTCTAGGGGAAGATCGGGTAACAAATAAAAATAAAATGAACACATTTTCTCTCTTTATTTTAATCTTAAAATTAAACTGGGAACTCATATTAATTAGCAGTTAGTAATTATAACTTTTTTTCAACGAATTAAGTTGAAAACACTTTCGCTTTAATTTTTTGGCAACAGAAATGTGGTCGGCTAGCCCCGCACACAGTAATAAATGGTTACCTAATCGTTTTTAGGCCTTATAAAGATCACAGTAATAATGGGTATCTGAAGATTCTATATAAACACAATCTTCATCGGCCCCGTCTTTGCTTCCAGTCGTCTTCAAAAATTTCTCCACGTACGATGCATTCTGTCCGTTTTACTTGCTCTGCTTCGGAAAGACTTTGAATACTTTTCATTGTATTCAACGACTTCATAGCACTTTTACCTTTTCCATTTTTTCGCTTCGCCCTTTTTACCATCCTTTACTTTTTTGCTCGGCCTCTCCACATTTTTGATAGGGTGAAGATGTTGAAATTTCTCCCTTTTGGATTTTTAGAGCTCGCGTTACTATGCTTTTATTTGACGCATCATATTCAATAATCTGCAACCAATTGTGACAGGAGCAACGAAAAACTTCAGCCAGGAACAGAACACGCACTATTGTGGAACTCACTAAGCCGCCGCTCAGTGACATTTGGTTTTACACTACAGGGCGCGTTTCTACAATGAAGTTCAACCGACGCAGAGTGGTTGGTTTGATAGAACCTTAGAATGTTCCACTAGTGATTTGATGACCGTTAACGTAACTGTTACTAAACAGACGTTATAACTATTCCAGTCCCATGAAGTCGTTACTAGGAAAGCTTCTCTCTAACACTTTATCTGAGTACTTTTCCAGTTGTCGACTTGACAATGATACAAATATGTCGAAACAACATGCCGCATTGATGCTTATAAGAATTTTCTCTTCCCTCGTGCCGATCCGAATTGAAATATAGAGAGATTACTTATTATTGTTATGACTCCGCGATTCACTAAAAGTGTGTGGCGGAGGGTGCATTGCACCTATCCGGGAAGGTAATGGTTTGGAAGGGATATACGGGATATGGCAGGAGGCGCCCATGGGCTATTGTGAGGAACCATCCCAGCATTCGCCTGGAGCGATCTAGTGAAACCATGGAAAACCCAGATCAGGATGGCCGGAGAGCTTTATCGAAAGCTACTCCTGTCAGATTTTATGTTTAGTCGCCCGGGAAATCCTTTCTATTCCACTCCCTAATCGCTCGTGGAAAAAATGAGTACAGAAATGAACGGTTCTGGCCCTGATTTCTCTTATCTTATTTTCGCGGTCATTCCGAGATATGAATGTTGCTGGCAGCAATATTTGTTTACTGTCATTCCGAAATACGTCAGTCGAGAATTTTTCAATTAGCTTCAGTCGAGAGCAACCCCTTCGGTGCTCCAGGTCTTCCCAACCTAACTCCTTCAACATCGCACTTACGCTTTCCCTCCAACTATATATACCTGTCACGAATCGGGCGGCTGTTCTTTGGACCATCTCTAATACCTCCATTAACCTATTTTGATGGGGACCCCATACAGAACAACAATACCGCACTAGTGACTTGTATGCAATCGATTTAACTTCCGGAGTGCATTGTTTTAAATTACGACCTAGAAATCGAAGCATACGGTTTGCTTTCCCAATTACATTCTCGATATGCTCATTCCATGACAAATTATTACGAATGGTTACCCCTAGGTATTTAGCGGAATCTACCGTTCTAAGGACAGTACCATTAATTGTATATTCAGAGCTAAATGGTGTCACCTTTTTACTTACACGCATGACTTGGCACTTTTTAGCGTTTAACTCCAACTGGCAATCTTTACACCACGCAATTATTTTAATAATATCGTCTTGTAACAAAGTGCAGTCACCCTTGGTTTTGGTTTCAAGATAAATAATAGCATCATCGGCAAATAGTCATTTCTTTAGAGATTACTTTTGGTGCCTACGATTTTTTGTAAATTTTGGAGTACAGGTATAGAAATATAATAATGAGGCTACCATAAGAACTACCAAATACCCGTATCAAACTTAAACGTGAGCTAGTACAGACCAAAACTTAGGTAAGTGTGCATATGCAAACTTGAGTTTTTACGATCTCAAATTTGAGTAGTATGGACTTTGCGTGTTATCAATAGCGTATCTGTACTTAAAAGTGATATCAATTGATGGTTTAGAAATGAAGAAACCGTTCGACATCCAGAATGCGAGCCTATGCGTGCAGTTTGGTACAAAAGTCACCACTCGCAAACAGAAATAGATTTTTTTCCCCCGCAGGTACGCGTCGTTACATAGAGACTACAATCAGATTGCAGTAGACTTAGGCTGAATTCTAGGGCTCTTACTAGTATTAATGGGATGCGATAGAAGAAGTTAGTGAATTTGGTACTTAGGAAGTATGGTCGAAGAAAGAATTATGTTGAAAGCAGAATGGCACTAGGAAAAAGAGCTTTCGTTAAAAAGTAGAAATCTTCTATTTTCAAATATTATTATAGGACTCAGAAAGAACTTTTTAA
Source organism: Vandiemenella viatica (assembly GCA_031002005.1). Taxonomy (NCBI): domain Eukaryota; kingdom Metazoa; phylum Arthropoda; class Insecta; order Orthoptera; family Morabidae; genus Vandiemenella; species Vandiemenella viatica. The sequence continues at coordinate 271,177,842 of CM061919.1, forward strand.
AACTCTATGTGTGGAGCACAGCACTTTATGGCAGTGAAGCATTGACTTTAGGAATACCAGAGAGAAAGAAAATTGAAGTATTTGAAATGTAGTGGTACAGAAGGATGCTGAAAATTAAGTGGACAGACAAAGTAAGAAATGAACGGGTTTTGGAAATTATGGGTGAGGAAAGTAGTTTATTGAAGAAGCTTACAGGAAGAAGAGACAGGCTGGTAGGTCATATTTTGAGACATGCTGGATTGGTTAACTTGTTAGTCGAGGGAACATTCGAAGGTAAGAACTGTAGAGGAAGACAGTAGAATATATGAAGCAGATAATTGAGGACGTGGGTTGTAAGGAGTATGTAGACATGAAGAGGTTAGCACAGGATAGGAAGCGATGGAGGATTGCATCAAACCAGTCGAAAGACTTATGACAGCAAAAAAATAAAAAAGCTAGGTTATTTGTAGTTTTTGTGTAAGCTTTCAAGTGGTGTTGACAACTCTTAGTAAGTTCCAGAAAGGAAGTTATGAATAAATGGTTCCGAGAAAAAGTATTGTACACAACATGGGTAATGCTGAGCTACTGGAAGTGACAGCACTACTTCATTCCACGTGAGTTGCCCGAGGCAGATAGAGGACTGCGATTCCAGCCAACCACTCAGGTAAAACACTCGTACACTCAGGCTGCGAGTTCCGCAGTTTCAGACATCGCACCTGCCTGCGGCCAACAGCGAATCTTTCCGTGCGTTACTGCTTCGGTTGCGGTTAACGCCAGAACCCAATCTACTTGATTAGCTAATTAATTGCTTTAACTGCGCTGCAGAATATGTCCCGGGGAATATATGTCTCAATTTACTTGCTTTTAGTTCGTAGAAGCAAGAATGAAATAAAATGCAGGATTGCACAAGCAAAAATAGCGTTCAACAAAAAGAGACGAATTTTTACAACAAATAACATCAGCTGGTCAACGAGGAAAAGGCTATTAAAAACTTATCTCTGAAGTATTGCCCTGTATTAATGTGAAAAGTGGACAGTTGGCAAATAAGAGGAATGAAGATTAATTTGATTTGAGCAATGGTGCTCCAGGAGGATGTTAAAGATTAGCTGGAGGGACAAGATTACTGATGAGGAAATTTTTGAGAAGGAAGGAGAGTATAACTCAATATGGAAGAGTATAAAAACGCGAGGACAATATTAATTGGACATATCTTAAGACATGAGAGCTTGGTAAAAACAACACTGGAAGGAATGGTAGAAGGAAAGAGATATCGAGGAATACCACGTTTAAAATACATCCAGCAGATAATGGAAGATGTTGGATGCAGGAGATATGAAGAGGAGGGCAGAGAATAGAGCTGAATGGAAGACTGCCGCAGACTAATCCCAGGATTGACTACCGAAGAAGAAGAAGCTTTTATAATCAATTCTTTGCAATTTTCCACCCTCCTTCTTTTACACTTTACAAATTTTAATTTTGAAATTATTTTAGTTATTTGAATTCATCATTATTCCTAGTAAGCTATTCTAGTCCCTTACTCCTTTACCTATAAAAGAAAATTTTTCTACTTCCTTGTGTTGAAATTGATTGCCAGTTTGTTGTATCTTCCTTATCGACCACTCTTATTTTTTTTTCTTGTTGCTTTAGGCGTCGTCGACGTCGAGGTCGTTAGAGGTGGGAAAGACTGGGCACAAGGAAGGGGAAGGGGTTCGGCCATGGCCTTTTGAAGGAAGCATCCCGGCATTCGCCTGGAGTGATCTGGGGAAACCATGGAAAACACAAATCTGAATGCCCGGACGGGGATTCGAATCCGCGTCCTCCTGAATACGAGTGCCAGAACGCTAACCACTGACCCACTACAGTCGGTTCTCAATTTGCTAACCGTTCTTCTGGGTTCGAATCCCCGCCTAGGCATTCAGATTTGGGTTTTCCAAGGCTTCCCCAAATCAGTCCAGGCGAATGCCGGGATGCTTCCTTCAAACGGCCATGGCCAAATTCCTTCCAGTTTCCTGTCCCCAATCCTATCCCGCCTCTAATGACATCGACGTCAACGAGTCCTAAGCAATAAGCAAAAAAAAAAAAAAAAAAACAATATTCTCCTTGTACACTCTCTTCACGCTCCTCCTATCTTGCAAATGCACGATATTTGGTTCTGTCGTCGAAATGAAACCCGAAGCAACATTGAATACGGAAATTCGACGTAGTTTCCACAATTGTTTCTGAAGGTTTTGTTGTTCTAAAGACTGTTTCTCGAACTTAACTCCACGCACCCCTATAAAATTTGCCAGGGAATGGCGAACCCCCTTAACAAAAAACTAAAAACTACAACCTTTTTTGTTTGGTTCCACTACTCAATACTGGCAACTGTACGCTAGATATAGCCAGTCTGCCATTACAGAAATCTTGTGTGTGTGTGTGGGGGGGGGGGGGGGGGGGGGGAGTGTTCGCGTACCCCACTTTGAGAAACACTAAACGATAGATGGCAACTAGACCATTAAAAATGATGTCAGCGTAATTATAATGCTACTGATAGTCTACAGCTGAGGTGTGTAGTGTGTAGTGTGTCCGACATACCAGAGCAGCAGCAACAAGTCCGACCCGCAGCAGGGCAGCCCCACAACTGACAACCTGACGGGTTTCACGCCACCACCCAGGCCGCCATTACACTGCAGAACATCTTCCACAAAGATCTTTCATAAGAGATTTTATCATATTCATTTCATAAAACATATTTTATGATATTTGATCGGGCCCACTGCACTACATAAAATCTTTCAACAGTTCTCTGAACTGAATGGAGTGAACTTGTTGCTTGTGCAGCCGCATTACGTGCAGTTGTCACAATGTGTGTTCTACTGAAGAGAAAGAATAGAAGAAAACTAATTCGGGTTAGATCGTGGATTGCAAGACTTGATACGAAAGGAATTCATCAAAGTTCAGTGAAAAAGCTGCAATGTGAGGACGTGACATATTACAAAAATTTTGGTGGAAGCTGCAACTTCATCCAATAAATTCAGGTGAACCTGTCACAATTACTGTCCCTAAAAACTGTAACTATTCTAGACCAGTAACGATACGCAAAAAACGGTCACGGGTTTACGCTAGTAATGGTATTAATAGCTTCACGAGTTGCACTCTGTCTCGAAGAGCTCCTTCTTTTCCTTCCCGACGTTTCGACCAGGTCTTAGGTCTTCCTCAGGGCATTTGGCCGCCTGCTCAGTTCTAGCAAACTTAGCAGGTGGCAATCCCTGATGAAGATCTAAGGCCTGGTCGAAACATCGGGAACAAGAAGAAGCGGCTGCGAAAACGGCAAAATCTTCTATAATACGATAATAATAATATACCATCAATATCAACTTGTATGAAGGAAAAGCAACAAAGGAAGTAAAAAAGAGATGTTGCGACGTAAGTGTTTTAGGAGAAAAAAATCAGTATGCTATCATTAGCTGATGATATCGTCCTCTTGTCACAACACACTGAGAAATTATTAAACGGCATGAACAAAATACTGAATGAAGATTTTCGACATAATATAAATCAATGCAAGACAAAAGTGATATAAAGTAGCAGACATGTTACCAATCACAGTAGATTAAATATAAAAATAGGATCGGTTGCAATAAGAGAAGTAAGTGAATTCTATCACTCAGGAAGCAAAATTACAACTGATCGCCGAAGCAGGAATGATGTTAAAGACAGAATACCGCTAGTGAAAAGAACATTCATGAAAAAGAGAAATCTTTAAATTTGAAATATTGATGTATGATTGAGAATAAAACCTATTAAAACTCTATGTGTGGACCACAGCACTTTACTGTAGCGAAGAAAGAACTTTAGGAACACTAGGAAGAAAGAGAATTGAAGCATTTGAAATGTGGTGCTACACAAGAATGTTAGAAATTAAGTGGAGACACAAAGTACGTAATGAACGAGTTTTGGAAGTGGTGGGTGAGAAAAGAAGTTTGTGGAAGAGTCTTACAGAAAGAAGAGACAGGCTGGTAGGTCATATTTTGAGACATGCTGGATTGGTTAATTTGTTAGAGGAGGGAACAGTCGATGGTAAGACCTGCAGCGGAAGACAGAGATTATAATTATTATTAATTTAATTTCGATGGAACTGACGCTCCGTTGGCAATTCTCCTTTTTAAATTCCTTAAGCGTTTTTGGTAATTTATTCATCAGTACACTTGGTAATTTGTTCCAATCCCTGACACCCTTACCAACAAAAGAAAATTTTCCCACTCCCTTATGCATGAAATCGTGCGCCAGCTTGTGGTCATGGTCGTCTTTCCCCTTTCATGCACTATTCCTAATTCTTTGACCAATATCCCTCCAAGCCCCATCACCAACATATGCCCTGTACATTCCCAGCACTCTCTTCACCCTCCTCCTTTCCTCCAATGAGTTCCAATCCAGTTCCTTTGTCATATCAGTTACTGATTAGAGCGTAGGAAGCAGATAACATATAGATTTTTTTTGCTTTAAGCATTATGCCTTGTCTTTTTTTTTTTAACTGGTTTACGTCTCTCAACAGCGAGGTCTTTAGAGATGGGAAAGGATGGGGGGCAAGGATGGGGGCAAGGAATGGGAAGGAATTCGGCCATGGCCTTTTGAAGGAAGCATCCCGGCATTTGCCTGGAGTGATTTGGGAAACCATGGAAAACCCAAATCCGGATGCCCGGACGGGGATTCGATCCGCCGTCCTCCCGAATGCGAGGCGAGAACGCTAACCGTTACACTACCACACTCGGTATGCCTTGTCGATATCGATGTCTTTAGTGCTTTAAGAGAATGAGGAAAAGTATTTGGCTATAGCTTTTTGAAAGAACTATCCCGGCTTTCGCTTGGAGTGATTTGGGGAAACCATGGAAAACTCTGATCTGGATGGCCGTATGGGGATTGAGACATGCGTCCGATCGGATGGTAAGCCAGAGCGTTACCACTCGGAGCTGAATGTAGGCCGGAGCGATTTCTGTTCCAAGTCTGTCGCTGGGATGGCGAGTGTGGTTTTCGGTGCGCTGTGTTGGCACCCCTGAGAGGCCGTTGTTATCGGTTTCCGCTGCGACGTGACGGCGACAATGGAGAGAGCGACGCGCTAGAGGCCAGCCTACGTCACAGCTCAGTAGCTCGCGGTGTGTAAACAGGACTGACGCCGGCCCAAGCTCGGGTAAGTGCCTCATATTAGGGCCGTAACGGAGGTCATCTTAGCTTGACATCCGCGTGTTAGGTATCTTGTTTTACAAATTAAATAATTACTCCAAGACACACTTTAAAGTTTGTTTTAGTTTTCTTAAGACATCAGACTCCATAGATACTAGTTGCAAATGAAAACAAAAACTCCAGAGATTACACTCAACACTGCTTTCAAAGAGGTACTGAGTGACAATACTGAATAGTTAGAACTGAAAACTCGTCTCATAGGATCGCTTATATAAACGAGTACGGCGTTCCGTCTTCGGCATAGTGTAGATAACTGAAGCAATAATCCGACTGCTCCACGATAATCGGATTTGCGTCTAACTGTCGTAAAAGTTTGAACACAGAGCGAAAAAAGTTGAATTACGTCCAGCGAATAAGGAGCGAGGCCTTGTGACCTTGTCTACACCCTACACATCTGAGAAACCATCAACCCGCGATTTTTAAAAATTATTAATAACCGGACATTTTGTGCCGGGTCGCATATAGTGAACCTGACATGGACAAAATCGCACGGTTGGCAACCCTAGAGTAAATACTTCCTGAAATGTATACACAAAATCGCAGGGAGTTTATTAATGTTAACTTGTTTACGATTTCAAATAGCTGTTTGTGTACAATATTTTATGTCAGAATGTAATCACGATGAATCCTTTTTTTTTCTTTTCCGTAATTAATAGAGAAATATTGTTTAACCAGAAATTAAATAATCTCGGATCGTGGTAACGCCTGACGATGCCGCTACCACGGCGGCTGTTATGTCCTGCGGGTTGCGTCGCGGCAAGTTCAACTGTTTTTGGGCCGCCCCCTTTGAAATCAAATTTGAACGAAACCACGTGACCGAAAGTCAGCTAGGCACGCTGTGTCAGAATCCTACGCAAGTCTGCGCTATTCATCGCTGTTTGGTTTGTATTAGTCGCGGGAAACGGTCGTTGACATTAGAAATATTGTGTAGCGTTTTGTGCTTTTCTCTGTCCGCATATTTATCTCGATTGAAATACTCCGCGCATATAGCTCTGTAAGTTATTAGTTCATCTTTTCGTCACCTGCAGCGCCACAATGCAAAGTTGGTATTGTTAATTTCCGATTGGACACGCTGCGTTTGTTTCTGTATACGACAGAGTGTGTCTACAAGAACGTAACAGTGAAACAGTTGAAGGAGTTACTCCCTCAAGCCGGAGCACGTAATCTAAGCAACAATTCACAACATCAACGCGAATTCAGCCTTGAAGGTACCTACCGTATAATTTGGGCCTCTTGTCAGCATTTTGAACCGTTCGAAATTATTTTAAAATCCTAAATATTTGATTTAAGGCCAAAGTGTTTTAATAACTGTTTTAGAAGAGTTTTTGGGTTGTATTCACAGGTTACGTAGGAGAAAAGAACTCCAGAACATCAATCAAACATTGTTTGAAACTGGTCTTGTTCTTCTGCGTCCTAATTTCCCCAAGACTGATTTAACGAGTTGCGTGCCAACCATAAAAATAATTTTTAGATCTTTTACGAAGATAATATTAGCCATTAGTATTTTTATTCCTTTTGTTGAGCTTAAAAGATCGGTCCATGTTGCTCGTAGTAAGCAAAATATGGGTCGATTGACGGCATATTTAGTCTCTTTTTTTTTTTTTTTTTTTTCTTCCTGTAAAATGTTGTTTACATTTTGGATTGTTCAACACCGAAGAAAAATCTTAATTGCAACATACTTTTTCATTGCTTACTTCTTTCTTTTTAAATGCGTCAAACTACTTAATATTTTTTTCTTCGATTAAATAGATTTCCAGTCGATCTATAGTATTTTTAAAGGTTAATTCTGTCACTGAACGTAGAAGAAAAAGGTAAACAATCCATAGCAAATCGAGGCTATGTTGCCGCAATCAGAGCACAATTACAACATAAAAAAATTGATTTCCAGCAGAGGCGCATACGAGGGTGATACAATTACTTAATACTCTTAATTCAAAGCGTTAAAATGAACGAAATACGTCAAGCGATGAATTAAAATCTGATTCAGCAAAATCACGACTACGCGCTCGGGTTTCCTTCGATGGAGTTGTTTCTTGCCGCAGTTGTATAAACCAACGCTTTCGCCGGTCTTTCTGTTTGATCACTGAGACCTTTATTTTTCACCGAAATCACCAAACATCTATAGACGCAACGAATAACTGACGTAGTTCCGTTTTTAATCAGCCTTGTAGCGACGATATTACATGTAAACACAATAGTATAGCCCAACCGGAAGTTGAGTGTACCACTTTTCGGTGGCCATATTGACATTACAAAGCTCTAGTGATCTGCTGCTTTAAATATTTTCTTCCGTCACTGTGTTAGAAAAGGGCTTTGATCGGGACTAGTGTTGTAAAAAAACGTTTTTTTTCTGACTTGAAAAAAAAACATGAAAATATACTTTGATAAAAAAATGTTTTTTTTTCTGGGACACTTTTTTTTCTCATAACTACTAAATTTCAAATTTGTAAGGCATTTATCGTTTAATATGACTGTTTTAGAGTTTATACTAAGTACTTATGTTAATTTTTAAATCCAATATACATTTCTGGTTCAGTAGAAAAGAAAATTACGAAAATATTGGCAACATTGAAATTTTCTTTTACGTACGGGGACTTCCCGAAAAAGCTAGGTTGTGCGAGAAGGAATCCCCGTTCCCTGTTGTTTGGATTGATACTCGCTATTTGAACTAGTGCTGCCAAACCTACAAATCTGTAGACCTACGGATCTTTTCAAAAAATTAGGAATTTTAAAGTTATCTACGGTGTTTTTGCCTCTTTTTATTACTTATTATGCTTTCCTTATATTCGTATACTTGATAGGCTCTCAGCGTATAGTGATACTGAGTCATTAAGTTGTAAGTAATTATGAATCGTTTACTTGCAACCGTTGGCGTAAACCAACGATTGAAAAAGAAATAAAGCTCCCATTTTGTATGATAATAAATTTAAACTTAAAAGACCGTAATAGGAGAATTATCAGGGCAGTCTTTATGCATAGTGTGTACTTTGCTCACAATTTAAAATTGCAATCTAAAAATCTTTTGCCTACAATACAAGAACAACCAGTAAAAGAAAATGTAATTATTTCTGAAGTTATGGATCTAGAGGAACCAGAAGAAGAAACAGAAAATTCCGACCGAACTAGTGTTGGTAGTGCTGATACTAGTGAATGTGGTACTGACATAGAGGATGAATAAAATTATTTTACCTATATAGATACATTTATGAATCATTATGTAAGACATTATAGGATTCAGTAAGATATAAAGCACACATGTAAAATGTAAGTTCCGTAAATAAAACTATAATTTATCAAATTTATTGTTTTCTAAAAAAAAAAAAAAATTTATAAATAAAAACAGGGTGCTAGGTTTATTTTTCATGTTTTTTTTTCACACAGCTGAAAAAAAAATTTTTTAATTTCCAACACTAATTGAGACCCTATTTTATATTCCTCAGATGCTAGTAGACGAGAGCAGGATAAGGAAGGAAAGGAAACGTCTAGGTTGGGCTATAAAGAAAGGTTATGATCACCGTATGAAAGCGCAGGCTATGGCTATACTGTGACCAGGGTAAAGAGCCCAGGAGAATGGATTTCTATCTTGTCAGCGAGAGCATACATAGCTAGAAGCCAACCAGTGGTGAGATTAGCGTCGGTTTAAGATGGTAGGGCGTAGAGAGTAGATTGTACTCGATTCCCCGAGAGTGTCACTTATCCAGGGTTGACTCGTTAAATTAGAGACCACTCTTGTCAACAGGTCGCCAAAACAGCAGCGGCGGAGAGCTTTTTAGGACGTCATCAGATTCACACCGAAATCTGAATCAGCCTCAAGGATGGTAGTTCTAACAAGAATAATAATAACGACTGAATATTACTGATGTTATTTTTTTGTATGTAGACACTGTTAATTTTATTTAAAAAGGGTAAAATAATTACGTTAACTTTATACTGGGTGTATGCCAATAATTAAAAAAAAATCATCTTTAATAAAATGCCAGGAGACCTCACCTCAATACATCGGCCATATTCGGTGAGTCTCGATAGTGGCCGAAGTGTTAAGGCGCGTTCCCACGATCCCTCGTAACGAAGGCGAGACGGGACGGGACGCCATGGGAACAGGGCCGCCTCTGCTAGCGGAGACGAGACGCAGCTACCCACTCTGTGTCGGTAAACATCACAGGCGTGTGTAGCGGTGCGCTGTTGCCATCGGTTTGCAGCAGCGGTGCGCACCCCTTCTGTTGCTGTAAAGTGCTCTGTGCCACACGACACTAGGCTACGTGGTGCGGAGGTGGCGGCGAGGTAAGCTAGGACTAACCTGCTGCCCGCGGTCGTCCCTACACTTCGGCTAATGAGGTCCGTCTCGTCTCGCCTTCGTTACAAGGGATCGTGGGAATGCGCCTTTAGACACACTACCTGCCGCCACAGCACTGCTTGGCTAATCAGCAAAATTCAAATCAGTAACGGTGTTGAATTTACTTACGTTTATACAGTAAGAAAGAATTGTAAATTTCAAATAAATAATTGAATTTGTTTTTAGTTACACTTTCATTGTTCAAGCAAAACGTAATATCGATGCCAACTAAAGATAATTAATTGTGTGTTGTGTACCAGAGATAAAAGTTATAATGCGAGGCACAGATATTTAAAAAATATAACATGGAGTTCGTTTAAACTAAATGTTTGCGCTGTATTCCCTGTAGCATCAACTGCAACCAACTCTAAGAATTTTTTTCACACAACATAAAAAACACGAAAATTTATTAAAATCCAGAGAAAGTTTACACGCAACGGAAGTATTCACGAAATATTTCAATCAAATAAATAATATTTATTCGTTATTGACATTACACTTAGAAACTATTTCATAACAACAAAAATTTCCGTCAAATAAAATCAAATGGAGCTATTTAAAATCATTCTAGCCAAATACCCCTAGAATCTAACCAGAGAAAGTTTACTAACATCGCGAAAAATTTCAAGGGGATTCTACGATATCCATGGCGCCGCAATTTGATGATGGATTCTTATGTAACTCCACGAGACAAGTTGAAAGTAAAGAAAAAATGTTTTGATATCTCGCTTACTTCTCGAGATATTGTACCTCAAAATTGACGTGGTTAGGTTGAAATGCGACCAGGACCAGAGGAAAAATTTTGCAACAGTGAAATTTGAATATGAATTCGTATTTAATTCGACGAGACAAATCGAAAATAGAGAATAAATTGTTGTGATATCTCGCTTGGTTCTCGAGATATTGTCTCTCAGAATGAGGTAGTTAGGGTGAGATCTGCCCTGGACCAGTGAGGATGTTATTTTGGCTTGGTGCGCTGAGTGGCAACTTACTCTAAATTGTAAAAAGTGCAAGACAATGAGCATAACTAACAAAAAGAATCCAATTGTTCAGAAATACGATTTAAACAATACAGTTATTGATATGGTCGATTCTATTAAATATTTGGGAGCAACAGTACAAAGGAATATGAAATGAGACATACACATTAATTCGTTAGTAGGTAGAGCTAATTCTAGGCTGCGATTCGTAGGTCGAATCTTGAAAAATTATAATGAACAAACAAAGGAGATAGCGTACAAATCTCTTGTGCGTCCACATTTGGACTATTGTTGTGCCATTTGGGATCCGTTTCGTAAGGGGTTGATCGAAAGTATAGAGAAATTACAGAGAAGAGCCGCTCGATTCGTGACCGCTTGCTACAGTCCTTATGAAAGCGTCACAGAACTGATTAGTAGACTAGGCTGGTAGTGTCTGGTAGATAGAAGACGCACGTTTCGTTTAAACTTATTGGTAAACATGCGTACTCCCAGTATAACTTACGAGTGTAGTGAAATACTTCTTCCACCAACCTATTTGAGTCGGAAGGACAGGAAAAATAAAATTAGAGAAATAAGGTGCCGGACTGATTCTTATATGAATTCTTTTTTCCCTCGTACCATTAGGGATTGGAATGCACAGCAAAGAGCTTAGCTTTGGTGCTGAGCACCCTCTGCCACCCACAATTTTGTGAATTGCAGACTATATATGTAGATGTAGAATCCACCAAACCCAACGTATCTACACGGTGGAAATGCACTATAGTTGTTTTATTTTCTTCCTATTGGTTGTTGTTAGGTTGAAATACGGCCTGGACCAGAAGAAACGTCGGCAAAAGTACAAGGAACTATACCTATAACTGATTTTTAACATGCTATATCTCGAAACCAAGCGAGATATAAAAAAAAAAAAAAAAAAAAAAAAAAAAAAAAAAAAATGTTTATTTTCGATTTGTTTCGTCGAGTTCTACAAGAACCACGGTAATTATATAACTGCTAATACCGAAATGAAAGCTAATAATTAATCGTTATTCCTCTATCTTCAGAAACGTTTCCAGAACAAGTTCCTACTCTCACCATAGGAGGCGTCCGTCATGTTGCACGGGTGATTCAGCTAGTAGATTCGTGCCGAGCGTTGCGGGTTACCTGTAACAGCCTGGTCTGGCCTTCGGAAGGGCGTGCGTTCAAACCTTCGATCGGACATCGCGATAACTGTTTTCCGTGACTCCTCGAAATCACTCGAGGCAAGTGGCGAGATGGTTCCTTCAGTAGGCCATGACCGCATTCCTTCCCGTTCCTTGCCCACAGTCATTTCCTGTCCCTAAAGACCTCAACTACAGCGTAAAGCCGTAAGAAAAAGAGTCATATTCAGAGGGAGAAAACAAAAATCCTACCTCAACCAAATCGTTTTTAAAAACCAAAATTATGAAATGTATTGAAATTTTTAAACACCCAAATTTTTTAACAAAATCAGAGCTACACATTGAGTCAGATGTGGAAATGTATTGTGGATAGACGCAACGGTTAAATAAAACAAGGTCGCTTGCTATGCATTAGTACCATCTCTGGAGTAGCGTAGACTCTTTGCTTGAAAACAAAACAATCGATCCAAATCTTTCTACAAACTGAGAAACTCTTTCGCGTGTATCATATGTCTCTTGCAGAATAAGTAGGATGGTAATTCAGTTGGAGAACATCCCAGGTGGGCATCGAAACGACGGTGACAGAAGAAAATAGCAGATCAACTCGTCGGGTACTCCAATCAACACGAGCCCTAGTACTTCGCAAAGCTTAAGACAATCGCGTCCTCATTTCTGTACTGCAGCAGATTATTAGCAGACTGAACGATCCACTTGCTGTCGTTCAGCCGACTGGGAGCATTGCATTTGATTACTGGTTCATGCCAGAAGATGCCCGAAGGTTTTGGTCGAAACGTCGCTGCTGGCAAACAACGCATTGGCATTTAAGGTGTGCGTTTCAACAGGCTAGCACACAAAGGATAATACACATACAGAGAGCGTATGCATTCTAACCCGCTGTCACCCCCAGACCTGCAGCTAGCTGATTCGTTTGGCGAGCGGCCAAAAGCCTCGCAAATAGTATCGTAACGACCACTCAACTCTCAGCGGACTTAATGGTATTGCGTCAACACTCCACCTGTGTCTGTTCGTAGCTTTAGACTGAATTTAACAACTGCTCTGAAATCCAGCCATTTATCAAGTTATCTTCTTTTTATATACCGGTACCGGTGGTATGTATCCATTTTCGAATTTTATTTTTCATTTGTTATATGGCATTGTTTCTGAAACTTTTAGCTCCACGTACACATATAAAATTTCCCAGGCAATGGCAAACCTCCTTTTAAAAAAAAAATTTATTCATTTTTTTTTTTAATAGGATTTTTATTTTACGAAAGTAACACAGTGACGAAGATCACAATGCTAGTAATTACTGTGATTGATGGGCTTGTTTCTCGTAGCAGGTTGAGTCGAGTTCAGGAGTAGTTTGCTCATGTCCAGTCTCAGTTCAGCATTGTCTGCGTTGGAAACTCGAAACAGCCAGTCAGCCGGCGTTACGTAAGTCTAGTCGCGAACCCCAAACGATCGACTCGGGAACACACAGGGGTTCGCGTACCCTACTATTTTTCCGTATTTCCGGCCCCCCCCCCCCCCCCCCGTCTGGTGAGATCTGGTTCGTGAGAACCACCCCACACTCACCCTCTAGTGATTGCCCTCGGAACTTTAGGAGACCCTTTTTTTTAGGTCTCATCCTTCTAAATCTGGTCACAACCCTACTTTTAGACGAAATCCCCCCTAAAATCGACTTTCGCGCAATTTGTAGACCTTTTTTTTTTTTTAGTTTTACAGTCTAAAACATTTTTCACAAAACCTCACGTGAGAATCACGTAGACCCCCCCCCCCCTCCCCTCTTGGTGATATTTGGCGAGATTTCGGTGGACCCCCCCCCCCCTATTTCACCTCACTTAATTTATGGATGCCCCCAAAGAAGGCTAATTCCTTTCTTGAGGAGCCAGCAGTTTAAAGTGGAATTAGAACCACGGAACGTCCCGGAGTAGATAACAACTCCTAAAAATTTCTACTCACCGCGGGATTTGAACCCGCGACCTCGAAACAGAACTTCCGGAAGTAAGCGTCTTAACCACTGAGCTACCAGACCGCCTTGCTCTGAAGTATACGTGTGCTAAGTATAGTCAAGATGAGATAAAAACGGGGTATTTGTGTGAACAACGTTGACAAAAATAAATGTGAGGGGGAAATGGAGGAGAGGGTTTAGGTTTTTGTACATGAAACGTACGCAGTATTTTTCTATTTCTTTTAAAGTATACGTATGAAAAGTTTCATGAAAATCGGATGAAAACTGTGTGCTTGTACAAAGATTTTGCGAAAAGCGTCCTGTGCGCATATCATACGCGCAACAGGTGGGCGTGATCTGACGCGCAACAGGTGGCTTCACGAACTCACAGCTAAACACCTCGCCTCACGCATCTATACAAAACCTTTTATTACAGAAGGACGTAAACAAAGTCGTAAAAATTATAAAACATTGGAATTTATTCACTTAATTGCGTACTTAGAAAACTGAAATTATCTGTCCGTGTATACAGTTTAGCCGCACGGTAATTGGTCAAAACAGCCGTTTGAGATTCACTCGACGTCTTCAAAGTAATACACTATTGAACGTTAATGAAATTCAAAAGTCGAATTAATCGATGGATGCTTCGTTACAATTGTTTCTTACTTTATATTGGTGTTCTAAATACATTTTTGTATGCTATTTGCAAAAAATTTTGGTTTTGTTAAAAAAATTATTGCTTTTCGCTCTAAGAGCGTCTATCTCAAGTATTTCCTTAGTTAATCTGTGAATTAAAATTCTACAATACTTCGTTGATAACAGCAGTGATATATTTCTGGCAAAAATATCAGTTTTTAAGTATCTAATACGGCATTCGACGCTTATTTTGCCATTACCCGCCTAGCACTCAACAGGTGTTTCGTAAACTTTCTTTGTAAATATTGCAGTTTGTCTACAGCTGAGTTCCTTCGTTTTTATAATTTTTTAAATGAGACCATTTAGCAGTATTTCCCTCAATTGAAGAAAAGTACAAAAAATCGGGCATAGAAATCGATAAGTCGAGATTTCGAGTAATTGGTGTATATTTCTATGAAATTTAAGTGGGAGTGGTTGGAACGGCACAAATCGGTTGCGATGTCTCCTCGTAATCAGTGAACAAACAATAAAAAATAAATAAATAAAAACAGTCGAACTGAGAACCTGGGTTTTTATATACAGTATATAAAAAAAATATTACTAGGCGACTGTTTGTTTACTATGTGAGACTCAGTCAGCACGAATTTACTTTACTTTCTAAAACTCGATTATTATTTTTTTTACATTTCCAGACAATGGATTTTCAATTGCTAGAGAAATTCAGAAAACAATGGAAGGAGTTCTCGGAAGTGGGACAGTGGAAGAAATTACAGTTCGAACTACATTGGATATTACGTCGAGAAAATTTAGTAGCAATCTGTTATCAAACCAAGCCAGGATGGCTGTAAGGGTTCTGGATGTTAGAAACGATTCAACTCTCATCCGAATGCGAACTAATAGGAATAACGTCAGTGTTTGGCCAAACAAACAATGGAACAGACTAAAGAATAGGCAGATTTTGCAGTGCCTGAAGATTATGTTCTTTATGATTTGTGACGAAAAGTTATCATAAACACTTTTTCTGGTCGTCTACTAATCGTGAAGAAATAATTGTGCATTGACATTGTACTGCCGAACGAACATGGCGCACTAAAGAAATCAAACTAAACTCAGTCAAACAAGTTTAGCAAAATGAAATAGGTTGGTCGCATTTGTGTAGGAGTTATGAATATAACTCATAAAAAATCAGATCTAATTCTTCAAACGTATTTGTGTAGGAGTTACAAAATTTGTGCCATAACATGAGTTTATTAAATAACTGACAAACAAAACAGCTACGACAGTATCTTCGCGTTGATAATTTTATCAGACAGACGTAATACATCGCTCATTGTATCCAAGTAGAATGCATTCTGGCGACGCATTTTTCAGAAATTTTCACCCACAGTGCGAAAATTATATTTTCTTTTCTCGTCGAATTCTCCGCAACTGAAACTAAATAATGTCCACTCTGTATCCGAGAGTAATAATTTGTCAGAGAAGGCTGGAAATCTGACACAAAACGAAAATATTTTTGACATTCGGCCGTAAAAATGGAATTTCGATCTCAGCGTCACTTCAGTACAAGAAGGTATCTCACAGACAATTTTAGAAATTACATTTATTGAGATGTTTACATCGCCATTGTGAGGAGGTCACGTGTCAAGAGTACATATATTTTAAAGAACTACACTTCTCCCCTCCATCTTCTTAAAACACGACTTGATGAGTTCCGCGAAATCTAATATCGCCATGTTGCTGTGACCCAGAAATGAATTGGGTTTGACGTGGATGGAATTCGTCGCAGCTGGCAGAACAGCTGTTCGGGGTGACATGTTGACCCCGAGGTGAGTGACCCCAACACGACGCCACGACCGACGGGGGTGGTTACTTATTTATTTACCGAGAGGAAGGTAGGTTTAAGTGGTTGGAGTGAGTAGTGGCGGTGCCGACACTGACCCCTGAGGGAGAGCTAGCTACTCACGCTGCGCGGCGGGGTGCGGCGCGTCCTCCATGGCACTGCCCGACTCGACTCGCTCAGCGACAATCGATACCGACAGCGGGCGCGCGCACCACTCGCCATGTCGTCAGACACACTGCCTAACAAACTCAACTCACTAAGCCCTGAATAGCGAGTGCATTTTACGTTCAGTTCATTATTGCTTTCGCGAAATATTCTTCTAAACCAGGGGTCCCCAAACTTTTTATCCCGTCGACCCTTTCATAGCATATTTGCCTACTAATCGACCCCCACGTTAAGTATTTAATAAAAACAACAAATTATGTTTAGAATTTCTAATGCTAAGCAATGACGAGACTTGCATAACGAAAGAATTTAGGACTTATAAGATCCAACCAATAGCATTAATAGAAGTAGGAGACGTTATTATTATTCTCGAATGATAAACATCAAAATACACAGTTTAAACATTGTGCAAATTAACACATTTCGCTGAGCACTTCGCAACCGCAAGTGCGTTCGATGTTTCTTGAAACAAATCATCTTTGTTGCAGGATGATGAGCACATAGGGCACTGTTAAAAAATAGTACAGTAATCCATTGTTTAAAAATAATAAAAAAATTATGAATTGATACAATTTGCGTATAGTTCTTAAACCGTACGTGTCATAAACCGCAAAATATACAATTACGAGAATTTTAAAAAAATTTAACATAAATTTTATTGGATGAAAGAAACGTGTTACTGTGATTTTGCAACTGCTGCTGAATATCTTAAAAATATGTTAACATACCTTTTTATCAAAATAGTTGATATTACTGGGGCGGATGTGTCTGGATACGAGCAGCAAGATTATTGATATTTGGTTGAAAACTGGTAAGTTTTAGTAGCAGCAAATCAGCACGGTTTACAGGTTCAATCTTTCCCTCTGTTTAGTCAAAATTGCGTTTGCGTGACTAAAACGAGCTTCTATCCCATATGAAGTTGCTAGTGCAAGTAAGAAAGGTTTGGTTTCTGCTATGAGCTTAGTAGCAATATCCTTATTGCTCAAAAATTCACTGAGGTTTTTATTTTTAAACAACGCTGTAGCTTCGAGATCTACACATATTTCAATCAGTTCGTCTTGAAAACCAGGTTCACTACCTTCACTATGTATTTTAACATCAAATTGCGTAACAAACCATCGAGCGTGGTCGGTGAGTGGTTAACGCTCTGGCCTCGCGTTCGGGAGGACGCGGGTTCGAATCCTCGTCCGGGCATCCAGATTTGGGTTTTCCATGTTTTCCCCAAATCACTCCAGGCGAATGCCGGGATGCTTCCTTTAAAAGGCCATGGCCGAATTCCTTCCCGTTCCTAGTCCCCATCCTTTCCCTCCTCTAATGACCTCGATGTCGACGAGGCGTAAAGCCACAGTTAAAAAAAAAAGTTATAAACCATTCGGGAACATGCATAAGGTCTTGCTATTTAGATTTTTTTTTTATTGGAATATTCCCTGTTTTCCCTCGACAGTATCACTGATCTTCTTTAGTATTAGTCGATCCACTTTCGACCCCCGTGTATTAATCGACGCCTAAAGAACTCTTATCCCCTTCGGGTCGATATCGAGCACTTTGGGAACCCCTGTTCTAAACAGTATACAGAGTTGTTGTTTTTTTCAGCTAATAGGTAAATGTTTTTTTCGCTTGTTGCATGTGAATGTGGAGAATGAAAGGAGGGGGGATATGTATTACTCGAATCTTGAAATGGACTGTTTTTGGCTAGGGGTGCAGCTTTGGATTTCAGATTCGGTACATGTTGATTTAGTGTGAACACCTGAGGCGTCATTAGTTAAATGGTGTGAATGATTCATTTCCCAGTCATTTCGGCGTATTTATTTTTAGAAAACGGCGCTTGCCATAAGCAACTGTCGAACAATGTGTTACGAGGTAGTCTGTTCTTCCCGACATTGTTCAGTAAAAGTTGGATTTAAAACTTTTAATGGTGGAAAAGCAATGCTTCTGCATTAGAATTATTTCTCAAATAAAATCGTAAACATACAGTAAAGGTTGAATGGATGCCTTTTCCCATATTTTATATCTTTATGCTCTACATCAATAGTTTTGTCGCAAATATTATTTGCCACACATGGTAGATACTGTATCCATTTTTTTAGTGTCAATTATTTCTTTGGAGAAAGGAGGTATGAAATTCTTCCTTTATCTGTAGTTGTTGAAGCTACTGTTGTCAATAAATTAGATCACTACGGATTGGCTATAGGAGCGTTAGCTCCATAGTAATTAAATTAATAATACAGAAATCTAACGCAAATACATAGGTTGAAAATATTTTAAAAAAATACATTTTCACTGCACATTTATTGCCCTACTCGCGGAATTATCTGACAAATCACGTAGGTAATATTCATTGCCAGATATGATGAAGTGTCAAAGTTGTTGAAATTGCCCATTTAGCTGTTTTCAGAAAATCGTGAACTCCGGCAAGGTCTCTACAGTTAAAACAATTTTTGGATTACTACGTTCTAAAATTAAGTGTAGAATTCGATTTTTTCGGATCAGAAAACAAAAAAATTAAAAAAATAATAATTTTTTTTTAAAATGCATTTGTCAGTGTGCAACACGTGCAACACGTGAAACGCGTATGTGTTAATCACACTTCTTTCTGCGTATTTTACTTGCAAATTTTTTGTGTTTCTCTCGTATTCAAGTGGAGAAATTTGATTGCATTTGTACGTACAACAAATAGCGACCTCGTCCAAGTTATTCTTATAAACAAATGGCAATTATTAAACAGTTAAAGCACACTTCGCACCACAAGGTCCCACAGACTGCAGAACAAACCAATATATACAGGGTGTTACAAAAAGGTACGGCCAAACTTTCAGGAAACATTCCTCACACACAAACAAAGAAAATATGTTATGTGGACATGTGTCCGGAAACGCTTACTTTCCATGTTAGAGCTCATTTTAGTTTCGTTAGTATATACTGTACTTCCTCGATTCACCGCTCGTATTGTGGACGGCTGTGATACAATACGCCATTCTCCAGGGCTGCATCAGCGCATCAGGGATTCCATGCGACGGAGGGTGGATGCATGTATCCTCGCTAACGGAGGATATTTTGAACATTTCCTGTAACAAAGTGTTTGAAGTCACGCTGGTACGTTCTGTTGCTGTGTATTTCCATTCCATGTTTAATGTGATTTGAAGAGAAGTAATAATATGAGCTCTAACATGGAAAGTAAGCGTTTCCGGACACATGTCCACATAACATATTTTCTTTGTTTGTGTGTGAGGAATGTTTCCTGAAAGTTTGGCCCTACCTTTTTGTAACACCCTGTATATATATATATATATGTGTGTGTGTGTGTGTGTGTGTGTGTGTGTGTGTGTGTGTGTGTGTGTGTGTGTGTCAGACTGTACTTGTGCAAGAAGTGAAACTTTTGTCTACAGAGAACAACTTGGAGAAGATTATCGGATAAACATTCTTAGCTGCGGAAAAAAAGTGGGGCACAAATTGACAGAGCTTTTCCCAAGAAGGTGAAGAAGAAGATGGAGAAGCAGCAAACAGAGCAGTATACGTTTCTACCACATGCCGGGGCAATTTGAGCTAAAATCGCCAGAATGTTAGACAAAGTCGGGATTAAAACTTTCTTGCGCCCACCTAAGAAGATGAAGGACCTACTGCGCAACATTAAGGACGTGTTGGGGCTTAGGAATCCCGGCATATACTCGCTTCCCTGTTAACGTGGACAACGATATATCGGACATAGCACACGCTACGTTTTCCAGCGGTGTTAAAGCACGCAAGATGTGTACCAAGTTGGCCGTGGCCTTGCGTAGTATCGAGGAAAGGCATATCTTTGACTTTGAGGGACAAAAATACTATCGTTTGCCAAGGACTTTTGGGACAGTGTGATTAAGGAGACTGTGGAGATTCGCCTCGCGGATGGAATTCTGAACATGGATTCAGGATAACACCCTAGCACGGCATGGAATCCAGTGATAGGTCATCTAAAGCCGTGTTCCCACGACCTGTTGTAACGGAAACGGCACCTCATTAGCCGAAGTGTAGGGACGAGCGCGCGCCGCAAGTTAGTCCTAGCTTACCTCGCCGCCACCTCCGCACCACGTTGTGTCGTTTGGCACAGAGCACTTTACAGCAACAGAAGGGGTGCGCACCACTGCTGCAAACCGATGGCAACAGTGCTCCACTACGCACGCCTGTGATGTTTACCGACTCAGAGTTGGTAGCTGCGTCTCGTCCCCGCTAGCAGAGGCAGCCCTGTTCCCATGGCGTGTGGTTGAGTATCGATCTCGTCCCGTCCCGCCTCCGTTACGAGAGGTCGTGGGAACGCGGCCTAAGCAGGCAGAGATCAAGGCTGCAAGGTTATCACCTCCAGCCACTCCCCTCCGCTGCGCGTACCTCTACCACGTCTCCGGCCTCACTACCAAGTCCTTCCCTGCCCCACCACCTGTGCATTGATTGGTCCAGACGCATGTGACTGACGTCACCTGGCAACCAAAGGCCTTATAAGGGACGACTCTTCCGACATCCGATACATCGCCGGAAGATGGAGCCAGATGCAGGCTCCGAAACGTCGCCTTGTACTTTTACTGACGCGCTATCCCGGTGGAAGGCTCGAGGCGATTTTACGTAAAATATTACTATTGGCGAAACATATTTTAAGCAAACTGAGTGTTAGTGTGGATTATAGTCCTGTGGTTGTGCGAAGCACTCGACTGGAATGGACGCATTTATTTATTTATTTATGATTTCAGCTGCAAGGGGTACGTCAGGTTGAGCTCTTTCTTGAAGGGGAAAACTAACTGGGAACAATCGGGAGGGCCGGTATGCCGGGACCAGGAGTCTAACCTGGTCCCGCAGTGCCTCGGAGACGCACACTGGCGGCTATAAGACGGAAATCGGCTGCAGAGTGACATGTGAGATCAGCACAAGGCCTCGCCAGCAGCCGCTTTAAAGGCGCTAGAATCCGTCCTCGGGGGTACCCGAAATAATTCATCTCCCCCTCAAGAATCATACTGCAACTATCCAACCACTTCACTACGCCCCCGCCGCGGGATTGGGCCTGGAAGATTCACCCCCCCCCCATCCGCCGTATCCGTTGGAAGGATGGTCCGGACTCTCGGAAGAAGCGTCTTTAGCGGGGAACCTCGCGGCTGCGACGCTGTCGTGATCTGGGGCCGAAGACAAACCCCAGTCACATTGACGTCCGTTATAATGCACTGAGAGACACAGGGAAGTTAATCTTCCCTGAACCAGCTGACATGGCCGCGCATTACTGAGCCCCACCTGCGTGGGGTTCGTTCCAGCATGCATTTGTGGTTTAAGTAGATTTCTCTACACCCTTGTTCGTAGAGCGCAGGTCGTGTTGTTTCTTCTATCTTCCGTCACCCCTGCTACTTTTTGTTTCTTCATCACGGTTTGAAGAGTCGATGTTGATGTCGCTTGAGGATCCCATCTTCTTGGTCTTGGATGCGACGCTACGTTGTTGACATCACTGACGAGTTAATTCTTGGTAGTGTAGTCGATGTAGGGTTCTGGTAGTCGAGTTGAGTGGTTTAGTCGGTGATCATGGTTGACCTTGTTATTCTCTCGGTTTCAAGTAGTTCGAACGCCTTTTGGGCAAATTCTGAGAAAGCGTGGAAGGTCACTGCATTATGGAGTAGTCTTCTCCTCCAGTTGTCAGCTTGAATGTCCACTGTTGCCCGGAGCTGACGACGAGCGCCCTCGTAATTTGGGCATTCCCTTAGGATGTGGTCAGCTGTCTCGATCTGGCCGCAGTGGCAGCGGTTTGAGGGCTCGATTCCTCTTTCATGCAGGTGGTTTAGGAGGCCATGACCCGTGATGAGGCACGTGACGGGGTCGGTCATTTGGGTGGTTCTTCTCCAGCCGCTGCCCCGTTCTAGTGTAGTGTCAATCCATTGCTGTGTGTGCCTGCCCGCCCGTCTCACTCTGCTCCCATCGAGCTTGCCAGCCTTCCGGTTGATGGCTTGCCTGCACCACTGTTTTACTAGTTCTGTCCCCGGTGTCCGAATCCAGCAATTTCCGCAGCCTCGCCGCGTCGGATGCTGTGACGCAGCGCTCTCTTGACCACTTCTAGGTCCGATGGCATGCTACTGGTGACTGTTTGAAGGGCATTGTTGTATATTGTGCGACATGCCCTTCCCATCATAAGCAAAGATTTTCTTTGGATTGAGAGGAGCAGTCGCTGTTGGTGGCTGTTCATTGCTTTTTGTCGCGATGGGAACACATATTGATTTACACATGAGGTTTACCACTCCTCTTTTTAACCCCCACTCCTTTCTGGTGATCCTTTGGAGACTGGCCGCTGCTATGGACAACTTGTCCCGAGTTTCCTTCAAGTGGGGGAGAAAAGATCTTGTATCGTCTAGTACTACTCCTAAAAACGTGAGAAAGCGACAAAGTCATAGATTTAGGAATTAAAGGTTTGTATTGAGTTGCGTGTCAGGGATCGTACGTGGCGATGACGCGCCAGCAGGCGGGGCACCTGTGCTCGACGACCATGCACTCCGTCATGAGGTACGGGATACAGCAGCACAGCCACAGTCTGAAACACACACAACACATTAACGTCACAATGCAACCCTAACAAAGCATCTAGGTCCTAAAGTTCCCGGCCTCACCTACGCGGATGGGTACAAAGGTTTGAGTTTCCGCGCTTCCAAGGTGAAGTCTGGAGACACTAGTGCCCATATTTGCGTTCTTCTCCTCAAGTTCGCGCGCGCCAGAGAGAGGACCAAACATAACCTGTACGCACCATCAAGTGCGGAGTATCGTGCACTGATAAAGTTTCTGACTAAAGAAGGCTGTCCGCCGTCTGATATCCATGTGAACGGAGACGCTTCTCCTTCGTATTGTACAGTGAAACACTGGGCCAAAGTTTCTAAATTTGGCAGAGAGTCCCTGGAAGATGACCCACGCTCTGGACTCCCGCCGACAGTGATCACAGATGAAAACGTGGCAAATGTGCTCGAGGAAGTGCTGGAAGACAGAATACTGAAGGCAAAAGAAATTTCAGAGAGACTGGGATTGTCAAAAACCACTGTCCTTAGAATTCTCTTGAACATTTGGGTATGAATACGGTCAGTCCACGATGGATTTTCAAAATTCTGTCTGCAATGGAGAAAGCAGAACGGGCTCGATAGATTTTGAAGCTGTGGCAAGAGGAGAAACATTCATTTCTGAATTCCACTGGTGATGAGACAATGGTCCTGTACTACGATCCTTTGTCGAAAAGAGAATCAATGGAATGGAGCCAGGTGGGGGAATCTCCCCCAAGAAAGGCGTCAGTGTGCCAGTCCACGAAGAAGATCATTGCGACAATTTTTGGAATAATGAAGGAATTTTATTGCTTGATTTCAAGGAAAGATACTTCAGTAAATGTTGTATACTATGGCAACTCTATCAAGAAACTCCGAGACGTCATAAAAGAGAAAAGGCGCGGTAAACTTTCAAGAGGCGCGAGGCTCCTTCATGACAATGCACCTGTCCCCAATGCCATGCATGGGAAGGCAGTTATTAAAGAAGGCGGATTCTCCGAACTCCCTCGTCCACCGTACAGTCCGGATTTGTTCCCGAGTGACTATTTTTTGTTTCCTAAACTGAAGTCTGACCTTCGTGGACGCAAGTTTCGCAACGATGAACACGTCCAGGCAGCTGTAATATGAACATTTTGACAGCAAAGATAACAAATATTTTTCTGACGGAATAAATATGTTAATTCCACGTTATGAAAAATGTATTACAATAAAGGCAAGTTATATTGAACAGTAATATATATATTTAATTTATTTGAATGTCCCTGCCTACTTAGGTCGCGAGCTTTTGGACCTATCCTTGTATAATAAACTTTAATGAAAAAAAAAATAGATATTTAGTCAGGCGTGCGAAAGCCTAGTATTGAACTACAGATTAGATAAACTGGTATTACTAAAAAGAAGAATCATGAGCAAAATCTTGTTTCCGATGGAAACAGCAATAGTACTGTATAAGAGCTAGCAACGTTTTCGATAAAGAATTTTAGGTCGTCCGGCTTTTTTTTAACTATTTCTTTTCTTATTGTAGTTGTGTATGGATGCGGTTCGTGGGAGTGGTTCTGTTTACCCTATGCGCATCCCTTCCATACAGCGAAAAATAGTGGGTTTTGAAATCACTTTAAGACAAATTTCCTTTTTTTTCATAATTTTCTGTCTTTTTAGCAATATAAATGTATAATTGCCAAACAGTTTTATCGTTGCTAAGATCTCGCCAGATGCAATTAAAAAATAAAATAATTTTCAGACCATTTTAGCATATTTGAAATTTTAATATGATTTAGTTTGTAATCAAAGAGAATAACGTAAATTAGCCAGACAGAAATTCGGTTGCTTAAAGTAAACTATGAGACAATTACGGTGAACCTTACAGTCCGTTATGACGCACCATTTAGTGAAAATGCTAAAATTAACAAACAATTAGTGACGAGATATTTGGGACAATAACCTCAGGCCAATCAAATCTATAAGGACGGGATTAAGGCAGGCAGGGCAGTAGGGAGTGTCTATACTATTCCTAAGTAAAACGTCTAGAGAATGTATAAGCTTCGAGAGGAAGTCGCAGATTATACAGCGGAAATGCTGGCCATCTCAAAAGCCATGGAATATGGATTACGGTCGCCCAGAAGGACCATTCTAATACAGTACTAACAGGCTCCAAATCGTCCCTGCAAAGAATCTTAGCTTCCAAAAATAATAATCGAAATGATTTTTTGATAATGAAAATCATGCAGACTTGCAGTCAAATTCCAACCTAAGGAAATAAGTTACATGGAAAAAAACACGTGGGCCTGCCAGGAAACGAAGAGGCAGACTGTCTAGCAAAGAGTGCCATGAAAAGCGGCGAGGAAGAGACAAAGGTACCAGGCCTAGGTACCACAAACTTCCTTAAGAGTAACTGCAGCGAAGAGTGGAATAGAAAATAGTCGGAAACGTCACAATCCAGAGATCACCACTACGCTTGCATGCACCCCTAGATACCAACATCCCAGTGGCGCTCCACAACAGGACTAATAACTAGAGATGGAACGAATAGCTGTTTGGCCGGATCCTACAAACGGCTGAATGTTGTTATTTGAGGTTAGGAAAATAAAAATGTCGTCAGTAAAGAATGGATCGCCTATTTGGAATATTTTGATATAAATAATGGCAATACGTTTTCGAGTTTGAATTTCTTTGGTGAGACACGTTTTGACACAATGGTTGAATCATTTACTTTTTCTCTTTATGGACTTAAAGAAAACGCAATGATGTATTTTTTTCTGTCTTCGACCAGATACCTCTGCCATAACAACCATTTGGGGAAAAAAAATTTATGGTGCTATCGCTGTTTCTGTGACTTCTAGATCTGTTTACACAACAATAAATTTCACAGCTCATGGGTATCTTCTGACGTCAAACTAGAACATGGAGTTATTGCTATGAAACATTTCCCCGGTTCTCACTCTGGAGAAAATAGCATGGGAGCTTCATAATATCGCAGATAGTTGGGCTATTTACCAAAACAAATTACATTTACTCATTCATCACAGTGTGCCAGTATGGCGTGGCTGAGTTGGCTTCTGCAAGATGTTTCATCCACTTGCTTCAGAGAACTTTAACAGAGCCATTGAAGGTCCAGCCCGAAGAAGCAAGAGTGATTGTTAGCGGCAGACGTCTCGTTACGGCCTTAATCGTTCGCGCTTAGTTCGAGAAAAATTATTGGCGATTCAAAGAGAAAATTTTACTCGTCAGCTGGGGCCAGATATTAGCACGAGATGGAATTCTACCTTTTATATGATAGAGTTTCCTAAAAGGGTTATAACGCTATATGTGGCTGATCGCGGAATACACGCTAATTTGACGAGTCAACAGTGGTGTTTGATGGTGAAGTGCGGTAAGCTATTGGAGCTGTTTGAAGAAATAACAAGTTCTGGTCTCTATTGCAATTCCGAAATGATATCACAATTTTCTGCACCACAAAAATATTTAGATTACGATGAAAAAGCACAAAGATCTCCTGCCTTACCATATATTAGAGCAGGGGTGCCCAACCCGCGGACCGCACTGAACATTTTTCTGGCTCGCGAGATTCATCACACTTTTACAAAATATATTTATTTTATAATGGGCAAAGTAGTGAAAACCAATGCATTAAAAAAATACATTATTTGTGCATCCATATTTTCAAGATTTATTTCATTTATATATTTTTTACATATATAATTCTAAGTGTTACATATTTCTTTAAAATGTGCTTTTAGTATCATCATTATTATATTATTTATGTTTACATGTAATAATAATAGTAAACACAATAATAATAACTCAATATGTTTCAATTTTTCACTACAAAAAAATTTCTGTAGTGGGTCTAAATCCAATATGGGGATATATATAGTTTTACATGGGGCCCGCGGAGTTATGATGCATTTCCAAAGTGGCCCATAAGATCATTTGGGTTGGCCATCCCTGCATTAGAGTCTGTTTGAAAACTGAATTAAAAAGTCGTTTCGGCTCCTTAAGTGAAGAATCAAACTACTTGATTGCTACCTTCCTAGAGCCAACATTCAAGGCAAGCTTTTTGGGGTTTGTTGAAGCTGGTCAGATGATTATATTGGAATCTGTAAAATGTCTAGCGAGGAATCTTCCGCCAGTAGCAGTTCATCCTCAATGGCTGTTAAAAGGAGTAGAAGAGACGAGACAGAATCAACTGTGACTCACGAAGCTCACGACACGTTTTGGAACTGTTTTAACGAGACAGCCAGTATCACGAACCAGACAAAAACGTGATTGCTAGCGAGATCGACTTTTATTTAATCCCGAATTAATGTAAAGCGTGACTCGGATATTGGTGTTCAGCTAATGCCATACAGTACCCGATTTGACAAAATTTCCTAGAATATATTTTTCATCGCCTTGCAGCATTGTATATAGCGAAAGACTTTTCTTTGAACATAGCCTTGTTTACGAGGAAAAGCAAAACTGACTACTATCTCCTATTACACAAGAACTTGATGTTCATTCAGCACAAGAACTAATTTTTTATGTTAAAAAATAATAAACGATATTTATATTGAAGACATAGTGTTTTTATTTGAGTTTGAACTTCTTATATACTTAGTAATTTATTGATAATCCTATACCCGCCAGATATTGGCCTGCTACCTGGTATCCGTCTGGATAGTAAATATTGGCCGAGTACCGGATATCTGTTTCATCTCTACTAATAACTATAGTGACTAAAGTTCGCCTAGAGCTTCTTTC
>CM061919.1:271206342-271230342 GCA_031002005.1 Vandiemenella viatica
TGCGCGGCGGGGTGCGGCGCGTCCTCCATGGCACTGCCCGACTCGACTCGACTCGACTCGACTCGCTCAGCGACAATCGATACCGACAGCGGGCGCGCGCATCACTCGCCATGTCGTCACACACACTGCCTCTCAAACTCAACTCACTGAGCCCTGAATAGCGAGTGCATTTTACGTTCAGTTCATTATTGCTTTCGCGAAATGTTCTTCTAAACCAGGGAACCCAAAACTTTTTATCCCGTCGACCCCTTCATAGGATATTTGCCTTCTTATCGACCCTCACGTTAAGTATTTAATAAAAACACCCAATTATTTTTGGAATTTCTGATGCTAAGCAATGACGAGAAGTGCATAACAACCCAAAGAAAGAATTTATGGTTCACGTGACTTATAAAATCCATCCAATAGCATTAATAGTATGCTCGAATGATAAACATCAAAGTACACAGTTTAAAAATTGTGCAAATTAACACATTTCGCTGAGCACTTCGCAACCTCAAGTGTGTTCGATGTTTCTTGAAACAAATCATCTTTGTTTCAGGATGATGGGCACATATGGCACTGTTAAAAAATAGTACAGTAATCCATTGTTAAAAAATAATAACAAATTTATGAATGGATAAAATTTGCGTATAGTTCTTAAACCGTACGTGTCATAAACCGTAAAATATACAATTACGAGAATTTTTTAAAATTTAACATAAATTTTATTGGATGAAAGAAACGTGTTACTGTGATTTTGCAACTGCTGCTGAATATCTTAAAAATATGTTAACATACCTTTTTATCAAAATAGTTGATATTACTGGGGCGGATGTGTCTGGATACGAGCAGCAAGATTATTGATATTTGGTTGAAAACTGGTAAGTTTTAGTAGCAGCAAATCAGCACGGTTTACAGGTTCAACCTTTCCCTCTGTTTAGTCAAAATTGCGTTTGCGTGACTAAAACGAGCTTCTACCCCATATGAAGTTGCTAGTGCAAGTAAGAAAGGTTTGGTTTCTGCTATGAGCTTAGTAGCAATATCGTTATTGCTCAAAAATTCACTGAGGTTTTTATTTTTAAACAAAGCTGTAGCTTCGAGATCTACACATATTTCAATCAGTTCGTCTTGAAAGCCAGGTTCACTACCTTCACTATGTATTTTAACATCAAATTGCGTAACAAACCATCGAGCGTGGTGGGTGAGTGGTTAACGCTCTGGCCTCGCGTTCGGGAGGACGCGGGTTCGAATCCTCGTCCGGGCATCCAGATTTGGGTTTTCCATGTTTTCCCCAAATCACTCCAGACGAATGGCGGGATGATTCTTTCAAAAGGGCATTTACCGAATTCCGTCCCATTCCTAGTCCGCATCCTTTCCCTCCTCTAATCACCTCGACGTCAACGAGGCGTATAGCCACAATAAAAGGCTACAAACCATTTAGGAATAAAGTCTTCGTATTTAGATTTTTTTAATTGGAATATTTCCTGTTTTCTCTCGACAGTTTGACTGATCTTCTTTAATATTAATCGAACCCCTTTCGACCCCTGTGTATTAATCGACCCTTAAAGAACTCTTATGGATCCCTTCGGGTCGATATTGAGCACTCTGGGAACCCCTGTTCTAAACAGTATAAAGAGCTGTTTTTTTTTTTCAGCTAATAGGTAAATATTATTTTCGGGTGTTGCATGTGAATGTGGAGAATGAGGAGGGGGGGTATGTATTACTCGAATCTTGAAATGAAGTGTTTTTGGCTAGGGGTGCACCTTTCGATTTTATATTCGATTCATGTTGACTTAGTGTGAACACCTGAGGCGTCATTAGTTAACGGTGTGAGTGACTCTTTTCCCAGTCATTTCGGCGTATGCCTGACTTTTTTTACTTCTTTTTAGAAAACGGCGCTTGCCACAAGCAACTGTCGAACAATGTGTTACGAGGTAGTCTGTTCTTCCCGACATTGTTCAGTAAAAGTTGGACTTAAAACTTTTATGGTGGAAAAGCAAGGCTTCTGCATTAGAATTATTTCTCAAATAAAAACATAGACATACAGTAAAGGTTGAATGGATGCCTTTTCCCATTTTATATATATTTATGCTTTATATCAATAGTTTTGTCGCAAAT
Source organism: Vandiemenella viatica (assembly GCA_031002005.1). Classification (NCBI taxonomy): domain Eukaryota; kingdom Metazoa; phylum Arthropoda; class Insecta; order Orthoptera; family Morabidae; genus Vandiemenella; species Vandiemenella viatica. The sequence goes on from CM061919.1 coordinate 271,208,443, forward strand.
ATTATTTGGCACACATGGCAGATACTGTGTCCATTTTTTTTAGTGTTTATGATTTCTTTGGAAAAAGGAAGTATGAAATTCTTCCTTTATCTGTAGTTGTTGAAGCTACTGTTGTCAATAAATTATATCACTACAGAATGGCTATAGGAGCGTTAGCTCCATAGTAATTAAATTAATAATACAGAAATCGAACGCAATTACATAGGTTGAAAATATTCATTGCCAGAAGCAGGTACTAAATTATGTTGTTGAAATTGCTCATTTAGCTGTTTTCAGAAAATCGTAAACTCCGGCAAGGTCTCTACAGTTAAAACAATTTTTGGATTACTACGTTCTAAAATGAAGTGTAGAATTCGATTTTTTCGGATCAGAAAACAAAAAATAATAAAAAATTTAAAAAATGCATTTGTCAGGGTGCAACACGTGCAACAAGTGAAACTCGTATGTGTTATTCACACTTATTTCTGTGTATTTTACTTGTGATTTTTTTTTGTTTCTTTCGCACTCAAGTGGAGAAATTTTATTGCATTTGTACAAGAAATATCGACCTCGTCCAAGTTATTCTTATAAACAAATGGCAATTATCAAATAGTTAAAGCGCACTTCGCACCACAGAGTCTCACATAGAGCAGAACAAACCAATATATATAAATTTGTGTGTCAGACTGTACTTGTGCAAGAAGTGACACTTTTGTGTGCAGAGAATAACTAGGAGAAGATTATCGGATAACCATTCTTAGCTGCGGAAAAAAAGTGGGGCACAAATTAACAGAGCTTTTCGCAAGAAGGTGAAGAAGAAGACGAAGAAGCAGCAAGCAGACCAGTATGCCGGGGCAATTTCAGCTAAAATCGCCAGATTGTTAGACAAAGTCGGGATTAAAACTTTCTTCCGCCCACCTAAGAAGATGAAGGACCTACTACGCAACATTAAGGACGTGTTGGGGCTTATAGTCCAAGATCCCAGAGCCCCCAGACCTACGTCATTTTAGCAAAGCTGAAATTTTGAGGATGACTAGAGTAATATGTAGTTAAGAACGTATGCGTACTCGCCAGCATGGAAGTGGGGCCCTTTCAGAGGTAGCGGGTACTAAAGGGCCCAAAAAATCTTGCTAACCTACGTCATTTTAGCAAAGCTGGTTTTTATATATGTTTTACAGGATATTGTTAAAAACCAACATTCATTATTGCCAGACACTTCCTGTGGGCCATTACTTGAGCCAGACGCTTTAAAGGTCGTAAAAAAAGGAGGTAAACTACGTCATACTAGCAAGCCTGAATTTTATATATGTTGCTCGGGGTACTATTTCAAGACATTTTGTAAGCAGCCAGACCAATCCGATGGGCCAAGTTCCTGCCAGACGCGATACATGTTCCGTTCTGAATATGAGCGCGTGGCCAGTATTCATGCGCATGAGCGCGAGTGAGATATCTTTGTGTCTTATACTCATGGTGTACCCTGTGATTATATTTGTGTATAACGTTTTTTTCAGTCTCTGGTCATGCTTCTGCTATTAAGTTGACATTTCGAGTGAGTGAAATAAAAATTTAAATAATTGCAGTGTTTAAAAATATATCATGGCAGAGTTATTAAATTGTGTTTTTTGTAACAATTCTAATGAGAATTTAATATTGTTTACTGAAGAGACGTTAACAAAGTGGCAACAAATTTTAAAATTTAGAAAGGATCATAATCTGAAATTTAAAGATGTTGTTTTTCCAGTTGAATTATTTGAAAGTGGTTATCATAGAGAATGTTATAAGTCATTTACAGGATTGATGAAAAAATATTACAAATCCAAATCTACAACAAAGCCTGCTCCAAAAAAGAAATAATCAAATGCTACAGAGGACCTATGTGCAACGTATTCATCGATACCTAACCTATGTAGACAATCTATTGAACCACTGTCATGTTTTTCACAGTCTTCATTTCCAGCAGCTACTCTTATACCTGACCAGATTAGAATACCTGAACCGATCGAACAGGCAACATCATTTTCTCAAGAAAATTGTGTTCCATTAAAAAATGTTAACATTACATCTGAAAGTAATACTGAGATTGAAAGTGATGTAAGTATTGAACGTAAAAATATTGTTTGCTTATTTTGTGACCAAAAGACCAAGAAACGTCATTCAAAAAGACAGCCTTTACATTCAACTGAAAAAGAAATTTTTTTTATCAAACATATCACGAGGACATGAAAATTATCCACACTTATTTAACAAGATAGTAAATCTTTCTCATTCAAATATTTACTATCATCATATTTGTCAAGTGGACTTTGCTAACAAAATATCATTGTTCAGTAAAAAAACAACTAAAGGTATTTGGCATGATCTGCGTCAGTGTCATGAAATGGCTTTTGATGAAATAAGTGCTTTTATTAAAGAAAATGTCATCGAAAAAGGACGATGTTATTTTTTGACTTATCTTCACAGATATTACATCGACTTTTTAGAAAGAATTGAAGAATAAAATGCTGAAAAAATTACAGTGAATTTTACACCACAGCATTTAGAAGATAAGATACTTAAAGCATTTAGCAAAGAAATTAATTTTTTTTCATTCAAAATAAAAAATTATTAGCCCAAAACATTTAACAACCATTGATGACCAATCATTTGAAAATTTAAAGGACGAAGACATTTTGCAAAAAGCTGCGTTGCTGTTAAGAAAATCAGTTTTGCACATTGACAAGAAAAAATTACCTGAAACTATATCAACACAAGATTTAAAGGAAGGAGAAGTATCAGTGCCATAAGATTTGTTAGACTTTTACTTTACTCTGATTGCCGGTAGTAATCGAAAACGAAGAAATAATCCAAAATGTATTCGTCAAGTGCGATCTTATTGTGAAGATGTCGTATATGGAATACACAATGGAAAAGTGAAAACGTCAAAACATATTATTCTAGGAATAACATTAAAAAGTTTAACCAGTAGTAGAAAAATTATTGATATTATTCATAGATATGGGCATTGCATAAGTTATCCGGGAATAGAAGAGCTGGAAACAGAAGCAACATACACTTCTATTCAAAAATCAAGTTTATGTCCTGCAACAGTTAAAAGTACCATGCTAATCTAGTAAACGTCACCAAAACTCATCCTGATTTGTTTGAAGAATTTACAAAAAGCGTTGCTTTAGCATTCAAAGAACCAATAAACCTTTCTCAAGACAGCCAATTGACTTAGTTTTGGAGCAAACAATCAATTCAGATGCTGCCAAGAGACTTACAGGTATTCAGTACTGAAAACAACATGATTTAATTAATTTGTAACTTCATTAAAAAAAAAAATTTATTTGAACTAATTAATCGAAAAATAGTAATTAACTTCATTTCAATTTACAACAAAACAAAACCGTTTTTTTAATAATTCACATCATCAATTGAAAATCAAGCTTTAATTAAATTTATTTCAATTATTTATTTGGTCATATAGTAAAAATAAATTAGCCTAGAACTTTAATATTTTTATTATCATAGTTTGGTATAAATTAACATTAAATGTAGCAAACTTTAAAAAATTACAATCTTTCAGGTATAACGCAATTTACAAATTCCATCTCAGCGCGGCAACGATGGGCCCGAAGTCATGATTTAAGGTCAACAGTTATAAGTTATGTTTATGAAGAGTTAGATTTGCAAAAAGAACAAGATGTTACAGCAGACTTAAACAATCTTAATATTAAAAATAGCATCAGGCAATTACAAAAATTTGTTAATACATTTGATCAGTTTATTAACCCATTTGACGCAGGAGTACCTAAAAATCTCTTAGTAAATATTTCATCTGGTAAAGCAGCATCAGATACAGTTGAAAAATTTCTCCTTAATATTGAAGAAAATGGAGATACTAAACGTAAAACCTTCATTGCAGAATGTGAAGCAGATATTGGTAGGTTTGAGAAGAGTATAAAAAAGCACCGTTAGAAAACTTTTCTCAAGATTATTCAAAAACAAAAAGTTTGTGGTAAAGTACAGGAAGTGCGTGTTCAAAGAGATTTATTTGGACGTATTCTTGGTATATCTGTTGATCATAAAGTCGATATATCTTATCCTATAACTTCAGTGCCTTTATCCATGTGTCATTTTGATGGTGCTATTTGTAAAACACAAAAATCTGCTTTGATGAAATCTATAGATAGACACATTGAGCATCATCCACCACCGTTCATAGATGTTTCAGTAATTGATGTGTTTTTTTTGTGCTACATACCATGAAAGATATTCCTAAAACATTTGGAAATATTTCAAAGAAAATGTTACAATTGGTAACACAATTAAATGCGACAAGAACTGACGTTATTTTCGATCAGTATTTTACTCCTTCAATCAAGGATTATGATTTTACTATAACTGGACCCAATCAAGTTCGACCTGCTGATTTTGGGAAAGAGTTGAAAAATTCACTTTTTAAACAGGCACTCGTAGATTTTTTTATTTTACATTGGGCCACTGATGAGATGGCACCATTCATTGGTAATAAACTGATTAAAATTAATTTCAGGCAATGTCATTCTTTTAGTGTCACTAATAACACAGTTGTGACTAGTATTGATGAAAGTTTATCGTGTCCAGAGCATGAAGAAGCTGACACAAAAATTATTTACCACGTATGTAATATCGATTCCCATGCAAACATTGTAATCAGATGTTATGATACTGATGTTGCAGCGATAATGCTGGGTAATATGCATCATCTGAAAGATGATATTTCACACATTTGGATACTTACTGGAACTGGAAACAACCAAAGATATATTGATTTGACCAAGATCTATGAACACTTGGGACAATCTTTGTGTAGAAGCTTACCAGGATTTCACGCTCTCACAGGATGTGATTACAATCCTGCTTTCTTCAAGAGAGGAAAACAAAGACCATTCAAAATATTAAAAAAACATCAGGAGTATCAACAAGCTTTTCTAAAATTCGGCGAGCTTGAATTATTTAGCAGTAAAGACATAAAACAAAATGTATTCAATACAATACAAAAATTCATCTGTGATGTTTACAATGTTGCGGGGATGGATGATGTGGATGCTGCTCGGCTTCAGCTTTTTATTAATACATATGCAGTTTCCAATATAAATGAAGAATTCAACCGTATGAGAAACTTCGATGCAAGTAATCTGCCACCATGCAAAAGAGAACTACTCCAACAATTCCGTCGAGCACGTTATATTGCAAGTATCTGGAGTAATGCTCATATCAAACATCCAACCACTTTCAGTCCTGAGAATAATGGGTGGCTACTGGAAGACAACCAGTATAATTTTAAATGGATCGATGGTGATCAGTTGCCAAGTTTTGTCAGCGAGTCACTTCAAACTGAATTAGGTATTAGACTTTCACTTCATATTATTTTCATGAATTTGTAGATATTCGCAACATAACTAATTTATTTGTATTTACAGGGGAATTAAATAACAATGAAGATGATATTGATGAATTTGATTTTCAGATCGAAGATGGGCTTGATGAGGAAGCAGAAAATGTGGACAGTGATGACAATGAAGATTAATTGTTCATAATATAATTTTAATATTAATTTTTCATTAAATTTGTATTTAAAACCGAGATATATTAAACCATCCAACCGTTTGAAGTTTATTTTGCATAATTGTTTGGTTCGTTATTAATTTTATAATTTGGCATTGAAATATTATTGGATCAATATAAAAAAATCATAAACACAAATGAAGAACCAAAATTCCATACAGCTGACTTACAAAGCCAACTAATGCTCTCACTCGTGCTCATGCGCATGAATACTGGCCACGCGCTCATATTCAGAACGGAACATTTATCGCGTCTGGCAGGAACTTTGGCCCATCGGATTGGTCTGGCTGCTTACAAAATGTCTTGAAATAGTACACCGAGCAACATATATAAAATTCTGGCTTGCTAGTATGACGTAGTTTACCTCCGTTTTTTACGACCTTTAAAGCGTCTGGCTCAAGTAATGGCCCACAGGAAGTGTCTGGCAATAATGAATGTTGGTTTTTAACAATATCCTGTAAAACATATATAAAAACCAGCTTTGCTAAAATGACGTAGGTTAGCAAGATTTTTTGGGCCCTTTAGTACCCGCTACCTCTGAAAGGGCCCCACTTCCATGCTGGCGAGTACGCATACGTTCTTAACTACATATTACTCTACTCATCCTCAAAATTTCAGCTTTGCTAAAATGACGTAGGTCTGGGGGCTCTGGGATCTTGAGCTATTAGGCATCCCGGCATATACTCGATTCCCTGTTAACGTGGACAACGATATATCGGGCACAGCACACGCTACGTATTCCAGCATTGTTTAGAGCACGCAAGATGTGTGCGGTTGGGCCTTGCGTAGTATCGAGGAAAGGCACATCTTCGACACAAATACTATCGCTTGCCAAGGGCTTTTGGGACAGTGTGACTAAGGAGACTATGGAGATTCGCCTGACTGATGGAATTATGAACATGGATTCAGGATACCATCCCAGCGCGGCTTGGAATCCAGTGAGGTCATCTAAAGCCGCGTTCCTACGACCTGTTGTAACGCAGGCGGCACCTCATTAGCCGAAGTGTAGGGACGAGCGCGCGCCGCAGGTTAGTCCTAGCTTACCTCGCCGCCACCTCCCTACCACGTTGTGTCGTTTGGCACAGGGCACTTTACAGCAACAGAAGGGGTGCGCACCGCTGCTGCAAACCGATGGCAACAGCGCTCCACTACACACGCCTGTGATGGTTACCGACTCAGAGTGGGTAGCTGCGTCTCGTCTCCGCTAGCAGAGGCGGTCCTGTTCCCATGGCGTGTGGTCGAGTATTCGTCCCGTACCGTCCCGCCTCTGTTACAAGAGGCGTGGGTACAAGAGGTCGTGGGAACGCGGCTTAAGCAGGCAGAGATCAAGGCTGCAAGGTTATCACCTCCAGCCACTCCCCTCCGCTGCGCATACCTCTACCACGTCTCCGGCCCCACTACCCGGCGGGCCAACCGGGTCCTTCCCTGCCCCACCACCTGTGCATTTATTGGTCCAGACGCATGTGACTGACGTCACCTGGCAACCAAAGGCCTTATAAGGGACGACTCTTCCGACATCCGACACATCGCTGGAAGATGGAGCCAGACGCAGGCTCCGAAACGTCGCCTTGTACTTTTACTGACGCGCTATCCCGGTGGAAGGCTCGAGACGATTTTATGTAAAATATTACTATTGGTGAAAATATTTTAAGCAAACTGAGTGTTAGTGTGAATTATAGTTCTGTGGTTGTGTGAAGCACTGGACTGGAATCGACGCATTTATTTATTTATTTATGATTTCAGCTGCAAGGGGTACGTCAGGAGTCTAACCTAGTCCCGCAGTGCCTCGGAGACACACACTGGCGGCTATAAGACGGAAATCGGCTGCAGAGTGACATGTAGGATCAGCACAAGGCCTCGCCAGCAGCCGCTTTATAGGCGCTAGAATCCGTCCTCGGGGGTACCCGAAATAATTCATCACCCCCTCAAGAATCATACTGCAACTATCCAACCACTTCACTACGCCTCCGCCTTGGGATTGGGCCTGGAAGAATCACCCCTCCCCTCTCCGCCATATCCGTTGGAAGGATGGTCCGGACTCCCGGAAGAAGCGTCTTTAGCCACCCTTGCGGGTGCCCACGGGGAACCTCGTGGTGGCGACGCTGTCGTGATCTGCGGCCGAAGACAAACCCCAGCCACATTGACGTCCGTTATAATGCACTGAGAGATACAGGGAAGTTAATTTTCCCTGGACCTGCTGGCATGGTCGTGCATTACTGAGCCCCACCTGCGTGGGGTTCGTTCCAGCATTAATTTGTGGTTTAAGTAGATTTCTCTACACCCTTGTTCGTTTGAAGAGTAGATGCTGCTGTTGCTTGAGGATCCCATCTTCTTGGTCTTGGATGCGACGCTACGTTGTTGACATCACTGACGAGTTAATTCTTGGTAGTGTAGTCGATGTAGGGTTCTGGTAGTCGAGTTGAGTAGTTTAGTCGGTGATCATGGTTGACCTTCTTATTCTCTCGGTTTCACGTAGTTCGAATGCCGTTTGGGCAAATTCTGTGAAAGCGTGGAAGGTCACTGCATTATCAAGAAGCCTTCTCCTCCAGTTGTCAGCTTGAATGTCCGCTGTTGCCTGGAGCTGACGACGAGCGCCATCGTAATTCGGGCATTCCCTTAGGATGTGGTCAGCAGTCTCAATCTGGCCGCAGTGGCAGCGGTTTGAGGGCTCGATTCCTCTTTCATGCAGTAGGCTTAGGAGGCCATGACCCGTGATGAGGCACGTGACGGGGTCGGTCATTTGGGTGGTTCTTCTCCAGCCGCTGCCCCGTTCTAGTGCAGTGTCAATCCATTGCTGCGTGTGCCTGCCCGCCCGTCTCACTCTGCTCCCATCGAGCTTGCCAGCCTTCCTGCAGTCGGGAATCCAGCCGCCTGATGGGTTGCCTGCGCCACTGTTTGGAAGGTGCGCTGCCTTTTACTAGTTCCGTCCCCGGTGTCCGGAATCCAGCAATATCCGCAGCCTCGCCGCGTCGGATGCTGTGATGCAGCGCTCTCTTGACCACTTCTAGGTCTGATGGCATGCTACTGGTGACTGTTTTGAGGGCATTGTTGGATATTGTGCGACATGCCCTTCCCATCATAAGCAAAGATTTTCTTTGGATTGAGAGGAGCAGACGCTGTTGGTGGCTGTTCTATGCTTTTTGTGCCCATGCTGCCGCTCCGTATGTCACGATGGGAACACATTTTGATTTATACGTGAGGTTTACCACTCCTCTTTTTAACCCCCACTCCTTTCTGGTGATCCTTTGGAGACTGGCCGCTGCTATGGACAACTTGTCCCGAGTTTCCTTCAAGTGGGGGAGAAAAGATCTTGTATCGTCTAGTACTACTCCTAAAAACGTGAGAAAACGACAAAGTGAGAAATTTATAAATTAAATGTTTGTATTGATTTGCGTGTCAGGGGTCGTACGTGGCGATGACGCGCCAGCAGGCGGGGCACCTGTGCTCGACGACCATGCACTCCGTCATCAAGTACGGGATACAGCAGCACAGCCACAGTCTGAAACACACACAACACATTAACCTGACAATGCAACCCTAACAAAGCATCTAGCAGGCGGGGCACCTGTGCTCGACGACCATGCACTCCGTCATCAAGTACGGGATACAGCAGCACAGCCACAGTCTGAAACACACACAACACATTACCGTGACAATGTAACCCTAACAAAGCATGTAGGTCCAAAAGTTCCCGGCCTCACCTACGCGCATGGGTATAATAGTCTGAGTTGCCGCGCTTCCAATGTGAGTTTTGAGACACAAGCGCCCATATTAGCGTTCTTCTCCGCAAGTTCACGCGCGCCGGAAAGAGGACCATCCGTAACCTGTACACACCATATCAAGTGTGGAGTGTCGTGCAGTCATAAAGTTTTTGACTAAAGAACGCTGTAGATCGTCTGATATCCACGTGTATGGCGACGCTTCTCCTTCGTATTCTACAGTGAAACACTGGACCGAACTTTCTAAATTGGCAGAGAATCCCTGGAAGATGACCCACGCTCTGGACTCCCGACTACGGTGATCACTGACGAAAATAAGTGTGCAAGAGGAAGTGCTGGAAGACAGAAGACTGAAGGCAAAAGAAATTCCAGAGAGACTGGGCTTGTCAAAACCACTGTCCCTAGAATTATCCAGGAACATTTGGGTATGAACAAGGTCAGTGCACGATGGATTCCCAAAATTCTGTCTGCAGTGGGGAAAGCAGGACGAGTGACTGGGCTCGAGAGGTTTTGAAGCCGTGGGAAGAGGAGAAACATTCATTTCTGAATCCCACCGGTGGTGAGACCATGGTCCTGTACTACGATCCTTTGTCGAAAAGAGAATCAGTGGAATGGCGCCAAGTGGGGGAATCTCCGCCAAGAAAGGCGAAAGTGTGCCAGTCGACGGAGAAGATCATGGCGACTATTTTTTGGGATAGTGAAGGAATTTTATTGCTTGATTTCAAGGAAAGAAATACTTTACTAAACACAGTGTACTATGGCAACTTGATCATGAAACTCCGAGACGCCATATAAGAGAAAACTCGCGGTAACCTATCAAGAAGCGTGAGGCCCCTGCATGACAATGCACCTGTCTACACTGCCATGCATGGGAGGGCCGTTATCAGTGAATGCGGATTCTCCGAACTCCGTCATCCACCGTACAGTCCAGATTTGTTCCCGAGTGACTATTTTTGTTTTCTAAACTGAAGTCTGACCTTCGTGGACGCAAGTATCGCAACGGTGAAGACGTCCAGGCAGCTGTAATTGAACATTTTGACAGCAAAGATAACAAATATTTTTCTGACGGAATAAATATGTTAATTCCACGTTATGAAAAATGTATTACAATAAAGGCAAGTTATATTGAACAGTAATATATATATATCATTTATTTGAATGTCCCTTCCTACTTAGGCCGCGAACTTTTGGACCTATCCTTGTATAATAAACTTTTGAAAAAAAAAATAGTTATTTAGTTAGGCGTGCGAATGCCTAGAATTGAATTACAGATTAGATAAACTGGAATTACTAGAAAGAAGTATCATAAGAAAAATCTTGGTTCCGATGGAAACAACAATAGTATAAGGGAGCGTGCACAAACCACGTGGCTCGGTCCAGGGGGAGGTGAGGGGTTGGCTGGAAGGCTACGGTGGGCTACATGGGGGGAGGGGGGGTTCCGAGCCAGGCCACGTAGCTTTCCTTTCATAACATTTTTCAGTTAAAATGAGGAACAGAACACACAACACCATGTGAATATTTATTTCCCTCAGTTAATTATCTTTTTATATAATTTACAATCGTCTGACGAGAGAAAACAATATAAAATGTCTTCTGGAATCAAAAGGGAAAAAAGCTACATGCTACGTGGGAGGGGGGGGGGGGGGTAGAGGCAAAAGCCACGTAGGGCTACGTGGGGGGGGGGGGGAGGGGGGTTCACAATAGGCCAAAATGGAGCTATGTGGTTTGTGCACGCTCCTTTAAGAGCTAGCAACGTTTTGGAGACAGAATTTTAGGTCGTCCGGCTTTTTTAAAAATATTTCTTTTCTTATTGTAGTTGTGTATGGATGCGGTTCGTGGGAGTGGTTGCGTTTGCCTATGCACATCCCTTCCATACAGCGAAAAATAGTGGGTTTTGAAATCACTTTAAGACAAATTTTCTTTTTTTTACATAATTTTCTGTCTTTTTAGCAATATAAATGTATAATTGCCAAGCAGTTTTATCGTTGCTAAGATCTCGCCAGATGCAATTAAAAAATAATTTTCAATCCATTTTAGCATATTTGAAATTTTAATATGATTTAGTTTGTATCGAAAGAGAATAACATAAATTTGCCAGACAGAAATTCGGTTCCTTAAAGTAAACTATGAGACAATTACGGTGAACCTTACAGTCCGTTAAGACGCACCATTTAGTGAAAATGCTGAAATTAACAAACAATTAGTGACGAGATATTTGCGACAATGGCCTCAGGCTACTCAAATCTATACGGACGGGGCTAAGGCAAGCAGGGCAGTAAGCTGTGCATATACTATTCCTAAGTAAAAAGTCTAGAGAATGTATAAGCTTCGAGAGGAAGTCGCAGATTATACAGCGAAAGTGCCATGGAATATGGATTACGGTAGCCCAAAAGGACCATTCTAATAGTAACGGACTCCAAATTATACCATCAAAAAATAACTTACTTTTCGAAAACAACAATCGAAATGATTTTTTGATAATGAAGATCATACAGACCTGCAGTCAAATCACCAACCTAAGTAGATTAAAACATCATCAAAAGTAACCGTGTTGCAGTAAAATTATTTGCTTATCGGTCAAAGAAGTTGTATTTATATGGATAAAAGCACACGTGGGCTTGCCAGGGAACGAAAAGAGGCAGACTGCCTAGCAAAGAGTGCTGTGAGAAGCGGTGAGGAAGAGGCAAAGGTACCAAGCCTGGATATCACAAACTTCCTTAAGAGTAACTGCAGCGAAGAGTGGATAGAGAATAGTCGGAAACGTCACAATCCAGAGATCACCACTAGGCTTGCATGCACCGCCAGATAAAACGATACCATTGAAGTATCGATACTTTTACTCGATACAGTATCGGTCGTGCAGTATCGATACTTATTCGGTATCCATTGAAAAGTATCGACTGATTTTTCGTAGTGAAATTTGGAATAAATAAAAAAACAATATCTAATAAGTGATTTTGTTGTTTTCGCAGGCGTCATATTACAAATATAAATGCTTACGGGATTATAGCTGCGTTGTTATATTCTTCTTTTCCCGACGTTTCGACCTAGTCTTCGGTCTTCTTCAAGGGTCTTGTGCCGAATCTGCTAAAGATTGTGCTCTTCTGGAGACCGGCGTGGCTAGTTGTTCATTTGTACTCTCGATTGTCTGACTATCCAGAGATGTTGTTTACAATGTTATATCTGTGGGTCCAGAGATGGTGGTTATGGTCATAGCCAGAGTTTTTTTTTTTTTTTTTTTTTTTTTTTTTTTTTTTTTTTTTTTTTTTGCCGGCCGGCCGGCCATAGACAAACAAGTTTGCCAACAACACATACTTAGAAATACAATGTGTTAAAAATATGCAATAATGACAACCAAAAAAATATTCTTTACAGTGTAGATAAGTTTAATGTATCAATTAACGTGTTAAATGAAATCATGATATTGGTGATATTGGTATACACACCGATACGAGTACTTTTGACCGATACCTACTTGATACTTATTTTTAAAGTATCGATACAAAAAGTACTTGGTATCGGAAGGAATGTATCGAGTAAGTACTTATATTTACTAGTATCGTTTTATCCCTACAGATACGAAAATAAAAATGTCGTCAGTAAAGAAAGGATCGCCTATTCGGGAATATTTTGATATAAATAATGACAATAAGTTTTCGAGATTGAATTCCTTTTCGTAAGACACGTTTTGACGCGAAGTTTGAATAATTTCCTTTTTCTCTTTGTGGGCTTAAAGAAAACACAATGACGTATTTTTTTTCTGTCTTCGACCAGATACCTCTGCCATGACAAACCATTTGAAAAATACAAACATTTCTGGTGCTATCGCAGTTCTGTGTCTTCTAGATCTGTTTACACAACAATGCCAGCTTCCTGAATTTCAAAGTTTATGAGTATCATCTGAAGTCAAACTAGAACATGGAGTTTTTGCTATGAAGCATTTCCTTGGTTCTCACCCTGGAGAAAATATAGCAAGAGAGCTTAATAGTATCGCAAATCATTGGGATATTGACCAAAACAAATTACATTTACTCATTCATGGCGGTGGCGCCAATATGATAGATAGATAGATAGATAGATAGATAGATAGATATGTTCACTTTGATCCCATGTGAGAATAATCTCGGGGATGTGGAACAGTACATACACTTATTTTTAATGTCAATATTACTATATAATTGATAATGTTATTATATATTGACAACAAGTTAGCTACAACCCATTAGTATAACCAATATCTCCTGTTATCTACAAATACAATCCCGAGTTAATTAATACTTATTATGTGGAACAGTGTATACACTTGTTACCAGCATCTAATAATCAGTTATTTTCTTGCAACCAGTAACCATGATAAGTTTCACTGTAATTTGCGACTACATATTATATCATGGTAGTTGCTATTTATTTGGAACAGTACACACACTTATTAACAATATCAATTATATTACCAACAACTCATAAGCAGTCAATTACTTAACAACCTGTTAGTATGATAATTTTTCACAGCAGTTTTTGAATGCATGCTATCCCATGTTAGTTACCATATATGAGTGGAATTTTGTAAACACAATAATTACTTAAATTGTCAAAAGTTTCAACAGAAAGAAAAACCATATATCATTTTAGTAATTGTGGACAACTTTGTCACCTTCCCCTTCCATACACCATATATACTATTTTATCAGTCATTCTTAGTTACCAAATTCCAAGAAGAAAATTCTTTCACAGAGTAAAATGGGTTCTGAAGCAGAAACTCTTTCAGTTTGGACTTAAAGTAGTTGGGTTTTTGTAGGTAACATTTAATTTCTGTTGGTAAGACATTGAATAAGGAAGCTCCAGTAAATGTTAACCCTCTCTGTACAATTGACAGTGATTTGTAATCCTTGTGAATATTATATTTATTCCTAGTATTATGGCTATGTATGTCAGCATTAAGATTGAAGTGTTCAGGATTTTCCACTACAAATGATAATACAGAGTATACATACTGCGCTGGCATGGTTAGAACACCCAGGTTTTTAAACAGATTTCTGCACGACGTCCATAGGTTTGCTCCACAAATAGTTCTTATAGCACGCTTTTGTAATTTAAATACCCTTTGTGCTTGTGACGAGTTTCCCCAAAATGAGATGCCATAAGTGAGCAGGGAATGAAAATATGCAAAATATACTAACTTTCTGGTTTCTATATTAGCTATTCTAGATATTACCCTCAGTGGGAATGTTGCAGAATTCAGTTTTTTAATAAGTTGTTGAATATGTTGTTTCCAGTTCAATTTGATATCTATATATACACCCAGGAATCTTGTGAAACTGCTTTCATTGATTGTTTTCCCTTTTGATATCACATTATAGCTGTCATTTGTTTTATTTTTTGTAACAAACTGAAGTAACTGTGTCTTTTCTACATTAAGTATTAGTTTGTTGGCATTAAACCACCTATTAATTTTCGTTATAGCATCATTTGCTATGTTTTCGAGGTTTTGTGCTGATGGATCTTTCAACGATATGCTAGTATCATCTGCAAAGAGCACTATGTATTCATTATCACCTAGCATATGTGGAAGATCATTTATATAGATTAAGAACAGCAGAGGGCCAAGAATTGAACCCTGAGGCACACCACATTTAACTATACCCCATTCTGAGTTTATAACATCTCCTGTATTAGCATCTTTCAGTGATACACATTGCTTTCTATTTTCCAGGTATGATTTAAACCAAAGTCCTGGCTTACCACTAACTCCATAGTGATCTAATTTACCTAGTAGAATATCATGATCAACACAGTCAAAAGCCTTAGCAAGATCACAGAATATACCTAGGGAATTTAGTTTTTTATGCATTGATTCCAGTATGTTGTTTACAAAAGCAAAAATTGCTGAATCTGTTGAAACGCCTTGTCTAAAACCAAACTGTACTTTACTGAGTAGGTCATTCTTTTGTAGATGTGCATACACCCTTCTGTACATTGCTTTTTCAAAGATTTTTGAAAATGCTGGTAGAAGTGATAATGGTCTGTAATTCTCAATCTTTGAGGTATCACCCTTTTTATAAAGCGGTTTGATTATTGACTTCTTGAGTGAGTCAGGGAAGATACTTTCTTCAAAAGAACTATTACAAATGTGACTAATAACTCTTCTAATGCTGGTGTTACATTGTTTCATTACATGGGTTGAAACCTCATCATAACCAAATGAATTTTTATTTTTGAGGGATTTAATAATTTTTTCAATTTCATTTTTACTGTTTGGAAATAGAGACATAGGTGCTGCTTTTGGTGACAAGGATTTAAGTATTGCTATAGCATCCATATTCCCAATACATTTTCCTTATATTTTTTCAGCAACTGTTAAAAAGTATTTATTGAAAGCACTTCCTACATACGAGGGGTCATTTACAAGTTTATCATTAATGCTTATAGATATAGGTTTATGTTCAAGGGATGATACAGTTGTTTCTCTTTTAATAATGTTCCAAACACTTTTTATCTTATTATCTGAACTACTAATCTCATCGTTTATGGCCAAACGTTTAGGAGTGGCTGAATATGCTTCTGCAAGATGTTTCATCCATTTACTTCAGAGAACTTTAACTGAGCCATTGAACATCCAGCCTGAAGTGGCTGGAGTGATTGTTACTGGTAGGCGTCTCGCTGCGCACTTTAATCGTTCGAGCTTAGCTGAAAAAAAATTTACCCTACCGTCAGCTGGTGCCAGATATCAGCACGAGATGGAATTCTACCATTTATATGATAGAGTTCCTGGAACAAAAAAGAGCTATAACGATATATGTGGCTGATCACGGAATACACACTAATTTGACGAGTCAACAGTGGTGTTTGATGGTGAAGTGCGTTGAGCTATTAGAGCTCTTTGAAGAAATAACACGTTCTGGTCCCTACTGCAATTCTGAAGTAATATCACAAGTTTCTGCACCAAAAAATATTTAGATTACGATGAGAAAGCACAAAGATCTCCTGCCTTGCCATATATTAGAGCAGGGATGCCCAACCCGCAGCCCGCCCTGAATATTTTTCCGGCCCGCGACATTCATCACACTTTTAGAAAATATATCTATTTTATAAAGGGCAGAGTAGTGAAAACCAATGCATTAAAAAATACATTATTTGTGCAACCATATTTTCAAGATTTATTTCATTTATATTTATATATTTTTTATACGAGGCATGTTTTTTTAAGTAAGTACCGTTTTGAAATTAAAAAAAAGACGTGCAAATATATATCAATAATTTTATTTTTACATGAAAGCCTGTACCTAACTCTACTTTTCTACATAATTCCCTTCAATACTGAGGCACTTGTCATGACGTAGTACCAATTTTTGAAAACCCTCCTCATAGAAGTCTGCCGCCTGAATTGTTAACCACTGCATCACAACTGTTTGACTTCGTTATCGTCTTCAAGACGCTGACCGCCCAGGTGTTTCTTCAAGTGCAGGAACAGATGGTAGTCACTGGGCGCCAGATCAGGGCTGTACGGAGGATGATCTACAGTTTCCCATCGAAAAGATGTGATGAGATCTTTGGTCTTTTTAGCCACATGTGGACGGGCATTGACATGCAGCAAAACGAAGCCCTTGCTGAACTTCCCACGTCTTTTGTTCTGAATTGAACGACTCAATGTCTCACAATAAGCTGCTGCATTGATTGTCTCATTACGATGCAGAAATTCCACAAGCAATACTCCTTTTCTGTCCCAAAAACCTGTGCACATGATTTTCCGGGCAGAAATCGTTTGCTTGAACTTCACTTTTTTGGGTGAATCTGAACGCCGCTGTTCCATGGACTGTTGCTTTGATTCAGGTGTGCCGTAGGCCACCCATGTCTCATCGCCCGTAACAATTTGGCTTAAGAAATCATCACCATCGTTGTGGTACGGCTCAAGGAAAGTCAATGCACTGCCTAAACTTTTGGTTCTGTGCACATCCGTTAACATTTTCGGTACCCAACGTGAGCACAATTTTCGGTAATTCAATTGCTCGGTCACAATGCCATACAAAACACTACGAGAAACATTAGGAAAGTCATCACACAACGAGGAAATCGTAAAGCGTCTGTTTTCTCTCAGCTTATTGTCCACTTTCTGCATCAAACTTTCATTAACGACGGAAGGACGCCCACTCCGTTGTTCATCATGCACATTTGTGCGGCCATCTTTAAATGCTCTCACCCACTTTCTCACCATTCCATCACTCATAATGTTTTGTCCGTAAACTGCACAGATCTCACGATGAATATCGATCGGTTTTAGGCCTTTAGCACAAAGAAATCTTATAACAGCCCGTACTTCACAGTCGGCGGGACTCACGATTATCGGAGGCATCTTAAACACTCAGTGAACAACGTAAACAATGTAGTGAGAGTGGTTTAGGAGGGGAGGGGGATTTTATAAATTTTTTAAATTATTATAAAAATCAATTATTGGGTTGGCAAGAATCTTAACCTTGCCAGATCACAATGAAACTGACATTGATAATTTATTATATTCAATTGGCTTCTACACCGCTAGGCATATTTAAGTCTACCATTAATACAATAATCACTAGGATATCAAGCAAGCCTAGACGTTACAAATTGGCCGATTTACTCAAGCAAACAACTGTATGAATTTACTTTAATCTTAAATCGTCTGACGAAGTTAAAGTTATTGAACGATAACAAATGTTCACAATATGCAACAACAAGAACAGCCAGCAATTAAAACATGAAAATGAACATGCATCTCGGGCGCCGTTAAATAAAAGAAATACATGGAACTTGCGATTTGCAAGGCTTCCACAATGTTCAATAAAATTCCAGCTAGCTCAGGGTCAGATTTGCTTAAAGAGCACAAGTTTCTTTCTCAAGGCGTTTACGGGTCATTTGCAGTCTCATAAGAACACAATAATTCAAGACCTGGCGTTAACACATTACCCTCTCATAGGCAGCAGCACTGGTGTTAGTCGCACAATCAGTCCCAGTGCGATAGAAGATCACCGGCCTGTGACCATAGGCGGGTCAGTGAACTACACCAAGCACAACCGTCCTGGATCGAAGCCCAGCCAGAAGTCTCTCCTTCCTCTTCAGAAAAGATGGCCTCTCCTCTCCGCCAAGGAACATGCCGGGCAGAAAAGATTTTACTTATGAAGACCCCTGTCGATGATTTTTATTGGCAGGTTGGAAATCACGTGGTATCGTCGCACATTCAGATTCGCGGCATTTTGCCAGCGTTCTCGCGCGTCCATCTTTGGTGGGGCGGGGGAGAGCTGACCTTCACAGCTTCGCTGTGCAAGCCGAGGGACGACGAGGTGGCCTTGACCGGCGAGTCTGCCGGTCCATTGTCCCTAGTCGTCACAGTGGTGGCCTAACGGCACTTTTTCCGCCCCTTGCTTTTAAACAGAAATCTTACATTCGCATATTTGCGCTGAGTCCTCTCAAATAAACACCCTTGCATGTTAATTTAAACATATACAATTTGGGCTGCCCCAGATCAATTTAATTTTTAAACTGAATTTAAAAAAAATTAAAATTAAAAACAACTGTAAAAAATCCAAATTGTAGCGTGGCGTGATAACGTCCCGTTACAACAAGGAAGAATTAGACTGTAATGGCGTCAGTGCGTAGGCAAGAGATGCAGGTACCCAGTGCGCATGCGCGGAACGCTGACCGTAGCGCTGCAGCCACGGTGTGACAAAACGGAACTTACTTAAAAAATACGCTTCGTATATATCATTCTAAGTGTTATATATTTCTTTAAAATGTGCTTTTAGGATCATCATTATTATATTATTTATGTTTACATGTACTAATAATAGTAAACACAATAATAATAACTCATTATGTTTCAATTATTCACTACAAAAAAATTTCTATAGTGGGTCTAAATCTAATATGGGGATATATATAGTTTTATATGAGGTCCGCGGAGTTATTATGCATTTTCAAAGTGGCCCACAAGATCATTTGGGTTAGCCACCCATGCATTAGAGCCTGTTTGAAAACTAAATTAAAAAGCCGTTTCGGCTCCTTAAGTGAAGAATCAAACTACTTGATTGCTACCTTCCTAGAGCCAACATTGAAAGCAAGCTATTTGGGGTTTGTTGAAGGTGGTCAGATGATTATACTGGAATCTGTAAAATGTCTTGTGAGGAATCTTCCAAATCTTCCACCAGTAGCAGTTCATCCTCAATGGCTTTTAAAAGGAGTGGAAGGGACGAGACCGAATCAACTGCGACTCACGAAGCTCACGACTCGTTTTGGAACTGTTTTAACCAGATAGCCAGGATCACGATCAAGAAAAAAACGTGATTGCTAGCGAGATCGACTTTTATTTAGAGTCATCACGGATTGGTCGGAAGCGTGACCCATATGTCTGGTGGTCGGCTAATACTATACAGTACCCGACTTGACAAAATTTGTCAGAATTTATTTTTCAACGCCTTGCAGTAGTGTGTATAACGAAAGACTAGGAGTGGAAGGGACGAGACCGAATCAACTGCGACTCACGAAGCTCACGACTCGTTTTGGAACTGTTTTAACCAGATAGCCAGGATCACGATCAAGAAAAAAACGTGATTGCTAGCGAGATCGACTTTTATTTAGAGTCATCACGGATTGGTCGGAAGCGTGACCCATATGTCTGGTGGTCGGCTAATACTATACAGTACCCGACTTGACAAAATTTGTCAGAATTTATTTTTCAACGCCTTGCAGTAGTGTGTATAACGAAAGACTTTTTTTTTATTAACCTGGTCTTGTTTACGGGCACAAGCAAAACTGACTACTATCTCCTATTACAGAGAACTTGATGTTCATTCAGCACAAGAACTAATTGTTTATGTTAAAAAATAATAAACGGTATTTATATTTGAAAACATAGTGTTTTTATTTGTGTTTAGACTTATTATATACTTAGTAATTGCGATTTTAAAGAAAATTTTATGAAATTTTCGTAATTTATTGAGAATCCTGTACCCGCCGGATATTGGCCTGCTATCTCATATCAGGTTGGATAGTAAATATTGGCCGGGTACCGGATAGTTGCCGGATATCTGTTTCATCTGTACTAATAACTATAGTGACTAAATGACTAGATTAAAGTTCGACTAGAGCTTCTTTCCCTCGCATCTATAGAATCAAAGCAATCGAATCACCACGGTGTGATTGTGGAGAACCACATGTTTTCCGGCTGCAAGAAATACTGGAACATCATCGCAACCATTATGAAAGCACTTTCACGAGAGGGCATTCAGCTAAAGGTTAACATGAAACATTTACTGGCCACAGGAAATATTCGTATATATTGCCTACTTCTAACATTTGAGAGAAATGATAACCTATAAATTTAGGATCTGTATCACTGAAAGGTTAGATGCCAACATTTTTTTTAAAAAAGCGTTGTTAAATTGAACCAGCAAATTTAAACTCTCTGTGAGGTTTGTAAATATATCTTATCTCGTCCCCATAAGAAAATCACTGATTTTTCAAATACATTTAATATTCGTGAACCCACTTTCATCCTTTCTTACCCACTGAGATATATCATGTGTGGATCTAAACATTGATAACATCCAATATGATAAAAGAATTTGGTTCTAATAGATATATTCAAGAAACGGGAGCGGACTAACAACCGAAACTACCCCAAGATTTATGAGAAACTTTTGGAGATCAGAATCAGGAGATTCATTGGAGGATAGAAGGAGGATGGAGAGAGTCGTGGGAGTGTACAAGGTCTATACTGATGATGAAGCGTGGAAAGATATTGGTGGGAAAATTAAGAGAGGTGCTTGGAAGGGTAAGGTTGCCATAAGTGCAAGCTGACTTGCACTTAATTTCAGGCATAAGAGTGTGGGAAAATTTTGTTTCGTAGGAAAGGGAGTGAGGGACTGGAATAAATTGCCAAGAGAAGTGATGAATAATTTACCGGAAACACTGAAGGAATTTAAAGTAAAAATTAGTAGAGGGCAAAAGTAGGTTGGAAGAGGAAAGGAGAGAGGGGTGTGTAGGGACATTGCCACCGGAGCGAGCGCTCCATTGCAATTTTATCAATTATTATTATTATTAAAATTAATATGGATTTAGACAAGGAAGGTCAACCGATAGCCTCATATTTGCAGTAAGGCAACTACAGGAGCTGAGTATGCCAAGCATCTGGTGGTGTCCTTTCTGGACAAAATGCGTTTTACAACCTCAGCTAAAACAGGGTGCGTGAAGCAATGGGAGAAAATTCAGTGGAGAATGGGATAGTGGAAAGAGCGAAGGATGTGTACAACGGGTAGTAAAAGCTGTGTCAAAGTGGAAATGGACAGGACCGGATGGTTTCAGTTGAAAAATGGGCTGAAACGAAAAAGTGCCCTCTCACCTATATGGTTATGGACGAAATGTTGCAGAAGGTGGTACAGAACTTTGAGGGAAGAACATCGAAAGCAATGGATTTGAGGAGAAGACGGAAGAGAAGTGTAGGATCAGTTTAATGTGTGGGAGAGAGTAGTTGCATCACATGGCATGATGTTCTCTGCAAGAAAGAGTGAAGTGGTGATCACAACAAGAAAGAAGAGCACTAGGAGGAGAGCAATTGAATAAAGTGGAGCGTTTCATATATTTGGGA
>CM061919.1:271231342-271341670 GCA_031002005.1 Vandiemenella viatica
AAGAACATGGCGACAGGCCGGTCCTGGCAGTGTAGGGGCTAGCACGCTGGCCTCGCATTGCAAGGGCCGCCGGTTCGAGTCCAGCCTCGGGCATGGGTGGTTTTAATTAAGTGTCGTGTTCGTCTTGTGCTGTCCTCACTGTAGTGTCGTCAATATCATAGTGAAAGCCTGATACAGATAAACAAATTGGAACTGGCTAAATGGTCGCAAAGGCCGAAGGCCATATTAAACAACAAAAAAACAAAAAAAAAAAACATGGCGACGGAGTGAACACGCTGCTCACCCGAGAAGACTGTGAATTCCCAACGCCGAGAAAAAACTTCGTTCTTAAAGTTATTCTCAGTCCAAAACCTATATAACACTAGGGCGGACTCTCTTAAGTATATCTTAAGTTGGCTGTTGTAGTCGATGCGGCAGTGTCGTTTGGTTGCAGTCTCGTATCGGGAATGAAGTGAGTGGTCACGTGACTGCGCCAATTGAGCGCCGATGCGAGTCTGCCGCGTGTGGTGCGACCAGAGATGAAACTAGAGAGAGGAGACGGCACACCGCCAAAACTGTGAAGGCTCCTGCGTGCGCATGCGCGGCGCCATATTGCTTCTCCCAAAACATCGGCCTTCTAGCATTGTGTTTGCTGCTCGCAATATTTCATTTTCTAATACTCGAAAGTTTTATAATGTCAGCTTGCGTTGCATATGTATGCACAAGCAGATCAAATAGGAAACAATCTCGAATATCATTTCAGAACTTATTCACATAATAATTGTTGTTGTTGAAGTGTTTAATACGATATCTGTTAGAGTAGAACTTATCATTATAGATTTAGAATAGCTGTTAAAAAGTCATAGTTCTCGATAGAATTACGTTGCTCTAACAATTTTGTTGGCGTAGTGTAGACAAGTAACATATGTTATGTTTTTTTTAATATTTTGCACATTATTGGCTAGCCTTATTCTAAACCAGTCTTGAAAGTCTAATTTTAGATTCGGACTTTTGATGTATGGCAAGAAGATAAATTCACTGATGCTGCTGCCGAGTTTATGTAGGCCTATTTCTAATTACTGGAGTATCTCCCGAATAAGCCTACAGAAATTGACTATAACCATTAATACGAAGCATATGAGTTAACATAGCGATGCACTGAATTTATTATTACGCGTGCGTTAGTTTATTTGCAGTTTGCACTGAAATTGTGATAATTTATGCACCGTGAACTAGGAGCCCTGATGTTGGCAATATTGTTACTTGAAATGTAGTTGAAAATGAATTTAATGTGTTCACATTGGCACTACTTTCATGGTGATGAAATTTGACGATTGATTCTTATGTAACTCGGCGAAAAAAATCGAAAATGGAGAGTAAAATGTTTTGTTATCTCGAGACATCGACTATCAAAGATTAGTTATAGGTACAGCTCCTAGCACCTTTGGCGACGTTTTTATTCTGGTCCAGGCCATGTTTCAACCTAACCAAAACGGTACTAAGAAAAATGCCTGTCCAGCGTGCAGTTCCTAGTGGATTTGGCGAGATTATTTTTTGGTGCAGGCCTCATCGCAACCACCTCAGTTTGGAGACAGTATATCTCGAGAACTAAGCGAAGATATCGAAAATTTTTATTCTTTACTTGCGATTTGTGTTACATAAGAATCTATTATCAAATTGGAATTTGGCGAAGTTTTTATTCTGCATTTCAACTCGTAACACCTCATTTTTGAGACAGTATATCTCGAGAAATAAGTAGAATATCAAAAAAAATTATCCTTGATTTTTTATTTGTCTCGTCGAGGTACATAATAATCCATCATAAAATTGCGGCGCCTCGGTTATCGTAGAATCCTCTGGAGGCTGTCATCATAGTCCCCGTGTTTGTGGGGAAATCCAATATGGCGACCTGATTCTCTGCAGTGCGCTGTCTCCGCTCTTTCCTTTGCTCCGTGGGTGAGACGCTGCAAGTTCTGCGTTCCCTGCTTCCGACAGTCCGTCCACCGCCCGATCCAGTGCTGACGCGGCGTCCTGTTTACTTTCCGTTGAATCTATCTTTAGCTCCGCAGTCAGGGTGAACTTTGAATACACTCACCAACAGCCAACTTGCCCTCTTTGCAGTGTCTCGGTAGCTCCATTTTCGCCACCTGTGACCCCCCCCCCCCCCACGTAGCGTTTTCTCCTATTGATTCCAGAAGACATTTTCCCTTGTAAGACTACCGTAAATTACATACGGAGATAATTAAATGACAGAAATTAATATTTACATGCCGCTGTGTTTTCTGTACTTCATTTTAACTGCGACAAATAATATAAATGGAAAGCTATGTGGCCTGGCTCGGAACCCCCCCCCCCCGTCAACCTAGCCCAGCGTACCTTTCCAGCCAACACCCCCCCCCCTAGTCCGAGCCACGTAGTTATGGAGTTATGGACGCTCCCTATGCACAGACCCACTATAATCTTCTACCGCTTAACCGTTTCATATATTCAAACCTTTGTGTTCTTCGAACCGTTTCCTCCACCAGCAGATTAACATATTCCGCGTGTTCAAGATTTGGCCCTATATCGTCTGCAACCTCCGCAACGCGTTCCTTCAACATGTCTCTCTCACATCCGTTTCAAATACTCGTATTTTCGATTTATTTGCTTTACTTATTTTTCAGTCGTAGATCTGAAATTCAATTACTTATTTTTTTCGATAAGTATCTTTTTGCTAGTTCTATCCCGTACTCAAGATTGCTGTTGGTTGAAGCAATGAGCTACTATTTCCACTGCAAAAGCAACAGAGTTGGTTTACCTGTTTGACTATGTTTGACCTTATTTTTATATTTAACTTGCTGTTACAGTGTAGGCTACACTGGGTGTTTATGTTCAGTCCACTGCTTTCTGCATGCCGTTGAGTAATGCCAAATGTGCTAACATTTTCTGCTAACAGGAAGTCACGACTCGCTGTTCGTTTCTAGCACTAAATCGAACAGCTGCTGCTACTACTTGTTTCACCATTTACTTGGACTGTTATTTACACATTATTGCCATGGAGCACATGTTGCCATGGCAATTTCCGTACTCATATGTTCACCCCTTCCTTCTTATTATATTATTTTTTATTATATTATACACTTTGACTGTACATTCATCCAGTTTTTCGCTTTCTAATATTTTTTCAACTGTTTTGGAAATTATTAATCATTTCTCGTCGTAATTTATTACAATTACACCCTTACATAAGATAGAAAACTTTACCACAACTTTTGCCTGTGATCATACTCATATTATTCCTTCCATTCACAATTCTTAATACTTCCATCAATATCTTTCCATGCCTCATCATCAATATACGCCTTGTACACTCCCATGACCCTCTTCACCCTCCTCCTATCTTCCAATGAATCCCATTCCTGCTCTTTTATCATATCAGTTACTGATTGTGTTCTGTAGTAATTTCCAGAAACAAATCTAGCAGCAATTTTTTGCACCCTCTCCTAACTCTTGTATTTGATTCTCAAAATGTGGGTCCCATACTACACCACCATATTCAAGCAATGGTCTGACCAAAGTTTTGTAACCAAATTACTTTACTTCTCTCGTACCTTACGTCATTAGCATCCGTATTGAAAGATTTGGAAAGTTCCTTCTACCACTTGTCTAATGTGTCCTCCCCGGTGCAGTTTTTCAAATGTTAAGCCAGGGTGTTTACATTTTGTCTTCCAACAAGTACTTCGTATTCAGGAGTACGCCGGTTTGAATCCCCGTCCGCGCATCCAGATTTGGGTTTTTCGTGCTTTCCCCAAATCACTCCAGGATGCCTCAACCCTACCTTTTTTTTTAAAAAAAAAAAAGGCTATGGCCGAATTCCTTCGCGTTCCTTGTCCCCAGTCCTTTTGCCGCCTCTAATGACCTCGAAGTCAACTAGGCATACAGCCATAAATAATTCAAACAAGCATATTTTTTTTTACGTTTGTTCCTCAAGTAAGGTACGTGAACCCTTAGGGGTTCGCCAGTTAATCGTAGGGGGTTCCCGGCAAGATTTACGTAATAGCGGACAGTCTATCTGAAGAGCATAACACGCACAATGGTGAACATTGCTCATTGTTGCCAGTCGCGTTTTTTTTATTCTGTTAAGGAGGTTCGCCATTGCCTGGGATATTTTATAGGGGTATGTGGAGTTAACAGTTTGCGGAACACTGCAGTAGAGAGGATTGAGGCATAGTACAACAGTTGTGCTCGCAGGGAAGACTCGCGAGGCGGTGTAGGAGCGAGGCTCTCACGTCCGCCGCCGTGACCGGCATGTTGCCGAGCCTGGCGCAGGGCTGCCAACCTGCGCGCGCGGTTGGCAGCGGGCCGTCCTTGGCGGAATTGTTTACCGCGTGTTGCAACAAAGCGTGTCGCCACAGCGAGAGAGTCGCGCCGCCGCGGTTTTCTCTGCGCGGCGGTGGAGGACCTGCTCCGTGGGGGCGTGACCACCACGAAACACTAACCACGCACACCTCAACACCAGAGTCGACGCAGGGGCGAGACGAGGGAGCCACTTCAACACTAGCGGCCGGTCCCAAGTTCACGAGGTCCCCGGTCTGCCTCTAGATCAGGGGTCGCCAATCCTTGAACATTTTTTCCGGACCGCGAGATTCATCATACTTTTACAAAATATATTTATTTTATAATGGCCAAAGTAGTGAAAAGCAATGTTTTAAAAATACTTCTGCATTCATATACTGGCCACCACGGCAACAATCTCTTGGGTTACAATGTCCCTAGAGTTCAGGGAAGTTTTTGCGCTGAGCGCATCTCCTTCAAAGTCATGTGAGGTTGTCATCAGTGTAGGGCTAGCGTTGTTCGACTTGCCAGGTCGTATTTGGTTGCATAGGTTCAATTTAGAGTTTCATCATTTACCAGTTTTACTGGCCATCTTGTGTTTTTATTGTACTGAACGTGGGTGCCCAGCTGTTTTATCAGTGGGTTGTCGTGATTGGGCACTGCATGTATAACTTCTTTGCAGTAGTTCGGAAGCGTTCGAGCAAAGTTGGAAGTCCGCTGATTCTATGTAGTTCAGTTGTCGGGGTGTCCCTTGGCAGATTACATGCAAACCGTAAGGCACGGTTTTGAACTCGTTGAAGTAGTTTTATGTTTGAGGGAGAGGCGTTGCCCCAAACAGTAGATGCGTATTCGAGGATGGGTCTGATTGTTGCAGTGTGTAGGGTAACTGCGGTGTTAGGATCTAGAGGTGATTTTGGATTTAGCACCGGATAAAGCTGCCTCATCCTGTTCAAGGCTTTGGTCCGAGTGTTTTTTATGTGAGTTTTCCATGTTAGCCGTTTGTCAATCGTGACGCCAAGGTAGAGAGCCGTGGGTGACCATTTGATACCTTCGCCGAAGAGTTTCACTGATTTAAGAGGAGGTACAGATCTTCTGGTCACCATGACAGCTTGGCTCTTTGCCGCATTAAAATCCAAGCGCCATTTCTTTGCCCACTTCTCTATATTGTTGCAACCTCTTTGCAGTTTAGTGACGACATGGGTTGCCCTGATGCTCGTTTCGTCCCCGGGTCGTAATGGTGTAACCATGTTTCGTCTCCTGTCACACCTTCATTCTCGTAACGCAAGAGGAGTTCCTGGCAGATTTCAACTCTGTTCGCTTTCATTTCAGGCGTCAGCATCCGAGGTACCCATCGTGCACAGGTCTTCCGATAGCCAAGCAAAGCAATAATGTGACCCACACGTTCTTGTGAAATGCCGATTATGATTGCAATTTCTCTCTGAGCGATACGACGATCGTCCTGAATCAGAGTGTCAACTTTTTTTTTTTTTCAAACTCGGTGGTTGCTGTCACAGGACTTCCAACTCTTTGTCTGTCACGCAAGTCAGATGTTCCCACCTCAACATCTTTAAACTTACTCGTCCAGCGACGCACAGTACTCACATCGACACAATCACTATAAGCAGCTTGCATTTTCTTATGAATCTACTTTGCTGTCAAGAATTCAATGACTGCACGTTGCTCAAATCGCATTGACCGACCGCCTGCGCAGGGTTCCATACTCTACACTGTAACACTACAACCGTTCAATGCTGAAGCTTCCCGCCAACTGGAGCTGTAGAGGAGAGTCTACAGAACAAGCCAGTACCTGTCGCATACCAGTGCTGCCATCTGTTGAGGAGTTATGAAGGTGGTGGCATTATTTATCATTTAACCCTCATATATACTTGGGTCCGCTTTCGTTCCCTTGGTCTTTTTTTTTTCTCTCCTGCTAATCAGTATAAGGATTGATGATGATGCTTGCAAAGTTAATCTTTTGGTGGAAGAATTACAAGTTGTGCATGCAAGGAAATAGATGACCATGAGCACAGGCTGGCACTCTCTTTCAGACATAATAGAGTGGGGACATTTTCTTTTGTGGGTAAGTGGGTCAGAGAGGGATATATCGAGCGTGCTGGGTGAGCCGTAGCGCTTTGGCGTCGCATTCGGGAGGACGCAGGTTCGAATCCCCGGCTGTCAATATTTCGCTTCTCCTTGGCTTCCCTCAATCGCCCTTCACGAGTGCCAGAATGATTCCTTGAAGAGGCAGTGGGCTCATTCCATGCCAAATCACCTAGTGCCATGTGCACTTAGGTCTCCGATTTTTTTCATATTTTTTGTATGTATAGATACCTTAGAGATAAGACCATAAGAATTTTTTCAATTTTTTATCTCAAAAATTGGCTTCAGAAAAAATATTTGAAATTCTCACATTTCATGCGATTCTTCCCACGATTGTGTTGGCATCAAATTGCATAAAATGTTGTAACCCGCTTATTTATGGAACAACATACATCATTTTGGTATCAAATTAAAGCTAATTGTTGATACTTTCTAACTAAGTAATAATATTCACAAAACAATTGTTATAAAAAATTTTGGGAGCCCTCAAAATAAAAATTTTGGTTTTTAAAAGTATTGCAATAAATTTGCAATAACAGGCAAGTACCAGCAGACACTTACTTTAGATTTTAACAAAAGCTCAATCTCAACATGTGTTTTCAGCTGTAAAAAAACTAAAAGGGTGTTTTTTGTGGTTGTTAAATAATCCAAGTTTGTTGTTCTCTGCTGTTTAACGGTGATTATGATTTTTTAGCTGTCACTAGACCTTTAAAAAAAGGGTTGAATTTTAGAAACAATGTGAAACAATTTGATATTTAGGAAACATATGAATAGACAAATAATCCTATGCTAAGCTATTAATTGTTTAACCACTTTATAAAATGAAACTTTTAATTCAAATGCACTGTACACTCCAAGAAGAACTACTTTGAATGTGAAACATGAAGTTTACAATAAAATATCATGTAACAGATGATGACTCAATGGATCAACATGCAAAAGAGTATTTAAAATATAAAAAAATTTACATTTTAACATTTAATGCCTGTTGTATGGGTGCTGATTTATAAAATGTTCTTAACTGATTCTAAAATTAATTGTTGAATATCTTTTTCCAGGACATATGTTCTGCCTGATGAAGTTGAAGCAGGCACTGGTACTTCTTGTATAATGTTTTCAAAAGGTACCCAACATCTGTCAGTTGGTGTTGGCCATATAAATGTTTTTGAAGGTCCACAAGGGTGCATGAATTGAATTTTTGCATCCCTCACATTCAAAGAACATTGTTGCACTTTCCCTATCCACCATTTTTCTCCGTAAATAACTGCATAAAATTTTTCTGGCACTATTTCCATAAGATCTTCTTTATTTTCCCTACCAACATAAGTTTTAAAAGATGTTTGAGACGATGAAACTCGTTTTACTAAAATAATTGTCTTATTCATTGGCAGGAAGTAATGATTTTCCCTTGTTCCGGGCACAGTTTTAGCATTAGCATACCGTTCTTCTAAATATTCATGGTACATACTAATATCTCTTGAAGTGTTATAGAGTGTTTTGATCCCTTTTATGTTTTCAGAAGAAAATTTATACAAGTTATTCCATGATCTTCTTTGTGAAAATTATACCTGAATTTTACAAGATGCTGCACGAGGCTTTCATTGGCAAAATATTCAAGCAACCGTTCATCCTTTTGTTGTTTATTTCAAGAATGAAAAAGAACTTAAATCATTATCAATGTGTTTCATATCTAATTGTCTAAAACATGATACTACTACATTTTTTGAATTTCAAAAGACAGCCATTCAGTACATTTTAAAGGAAATACCTAACATGACCCATGCCATTTACTTCAGTGATGGAAGTGCAGCCCAGTATAAAAATTATAAAAACTTTATAAATTTATACTATCACAAAGAAGATCATGGAATAACAGCCGAATGGAACTTTTATGCAACCAGCCATGGTACAAATGCTTGTGATGGTGTGGGTGGCACAGTTAAGCGATTGGCGACAAGAGCAAGTCTTCAAAGAACTACCGATAATTTTATTTTAAGTCCTGAAGACTTGTATAAATTTTCTTCTTAAAACATAAAAGGGATCAAAACATTCTATAACACTTCAAGAGATATTATTATGTACCATGAATATTTAGAAGAACGGTATGCTAATGCTAAAACTGTGCCCGGAACAAGGGAAAAATCATTACTTCCTGCCAATGAATAAGACAATTATTTTAGTAAAACGAGTTTCATCGTCTCAAACATCTTTTAAAACTTATGTTGGTAGGGAAAATAAAGAAGATCTTATGGAAATAGTGCCAGAAAAATTTTATGCAGTTATTTACGGAGAAAAATGGTGGATAGGGAAAGTGCAACAATGTTCTTTGAATGTGAGGGATGCAAAAATTCAATTCATGCACCCTTGTGGACCTTCAAAAACATTTATATGGCCAACACCAACTGACAGATGTTGGGTACCTTTTGAAAACATTATACAAGAAGTACCAGTGCCTGCTTCAACTTCATCAGGCAGAACATATGTCCTGGAAAAAGATATTCAACAATTAATTTTAGAATCAGTTAAGAACATTTTATAAATCAGCACCCATACAACAGGCATTAAATGTTAAAATGTAATTGTTTTTATATTTTAAATACTCTTTTGCATGTTGATCCATTGAGTCATCATCTGTTACATGATATTTTATTGTAAACTTCATGTTTCACATTCAAAGTAGTTCTTCTTGGAGTGTACAGTGCATTTGAATTAAAAGTTTCATTTTATAAAGTGGTTAAACAATTAATAGCTTAGCATAGGATTATTTGTCTATTCATATGTTTCCTAAATATCAAATTGTTTCACATTGTTTCTAAAATTCAACCCTTTTTTAAAGGTCTAGTGACAGCTAAAAAATCATAATCACCGTTAAACAGCAGAGAACAACAAACTTGGATTATTTAACAACCACAAAAAACACCCTTTTAGTTTTTTTACAGCTGAAAACACATGTTGAGATTGAGCTTTTGTTAAAATCTAAAGTAAGTGTCTGCTGGTACTTGCCTGTTATTGCAAATTTATTGCAACACTTTTAAAAACCAAAATTTTCATTTTGAGTTCTCCCAAAATTTTTTATAACAATTGTTTTGTGAATATTATTACTTAGTTAGAAAGTATCAACAATTAGCTTTAATTTGATACCAAAATGATGTATGGTGTTCCAAAAATAAGCGAGTTACAACATTTTATGCAATTTGATGCCAACACAATCGTGGGAAGAATCGCATGAAATGTGAAAATTTCAAATATTTTTTCTGAAGCCAATTTTTGAGATAAAAAATTGAAAAAATTCCTATCTCTAAGGTATCTATACACACAAAAAATATGAAAAAAATCTGAGACCTAAGAGCACATTGAATTCTTTATTTTGGGTGATTTGCCATGGAATGAGCCAGTGGGCGATTTCCTTCCCGTGTCTTGCCCCCAGTGCTTTCCTGACTCTAGTAATCTCGACGTCGATGAAGACTATTAATATATGTGATGAATTGGAAGAACATTCGTAAAGGACAAAAGTAGATAAATGGCAAAATGACAAAGACATGCGGAAGAATATGTGTGGGATATCCTCCTCAGTAATGTTTTTTTTATCTTTTAACTGTTTACTTTGCCGGCACTGGAAGGTTGGTACGTGTCAGCCAGTGTTCCAGCACGTCAACAGAAAGTCGCCTTATGATGGGCTTTGTCGTTTGTAGCGCCATGAATGTTATTGCCAGGTCTCATCTCGTGTTTATGTCGCGTTTCCTCTCGCTCATAACTTTCCGTTTTTAATAGCGAGAAGTGTGACCAATGGCAGTGTCGCCTTAGACTGTCGCGGCATTCAACAGTACTGCAAGTGGAAGGTGACATCGGAAAACCAGACACGAATAACAGATTTTACAAAGTTTCAGACTTTTGTTTTCTCTGTCTGATACTGTGCTATCTTCTTTTGACACTTTCTGAGAGCGCCGAAATATTGTGTAATGACAACACTCCTATAACTCGGCTAGTCACCCGAGAACAATATTTATATTGCCAACGCCGAGAAAGACTTCGTAATTATGTAACATTGTTTTAGATCAGGGTCCCCAAACTTTTTACCCCGTCGACCCCTTGATACAATATTTGCCTTCTTATCGGCCCCCACAAGTATTTAATAAAAACATTAAATTATTTTTGGCATTTCCGATGCCAAGCAATAAGGAGGCCTGCATAACAACTCAACGAAATAATTTATAAAATCCACCCAATAAAATTAAGAGAAAACCGAGATACTTTCCACTATTATTACAATCTCAAAAAATAGGAACAAAATTAAGGATACCTGGAATAAATTTGAAATAAAGACCTGCCAAAAAGAACAGATGGTTGTTGCACTGTTTTAACTTCTCACATAGCGATGGATCCATCTTATTAAGGCATTCTTCATATGACTCTCTGCAACTATCACCTCTTGACAACCACCTTACCTCAGTGAGCAAAAGTAATTGGTTGAAAGTTTCATCATTTACTTCACATGACTTCACAAACAGACGAGAATTGAGAGGATAAGCTTTACTTTTATTTATTGACCTGACTTTTATTAAAACATTCCTATTATTTCCTGTACAGTTTAATTGATCCTCTTTACTATTAATCGACCCCCTTTCAACCCCTCTGTATTAATCGACCCTGGGAAATCTCTTATCGACCCCAAGGGGTCGGTATCGACCACTTTGGGGACCCCTGTTTTAGATGATATCTTTGAGTAAATTAAATAAAAAAAAACAGTGTTCAAAAAGTCTTAATTTGTGGAAATTGCATTGAATAAACTGAAAAAAGTCACATGTTTAGAAAAAATATTTTAAAAATTCATTATCTGTAAAATGGTGATACTTTTACTAAAATAGAATTTTTTCATATAGTAGGACTTATCTGCGGTTCCAGGATTATCGTTTCACTCGTGAACGCCCTGTGTACTCCTTACAGCATGGCGTGACTAAACTGCATTTAATCTCGCGGTGGGCAGTGGTTGTGATGTTTTAGTTCATCGGTGTATATTTATATTGCTTGTCGGAAGTTATGGTTTACCGTTTATTTGAAAATAAAAAAAATCGTTCCGATGTGACTTACTTTCGTTAGCGTTGACAGGCTTGTGTTTTGCCTCGTTACGTGAAAAGAAATTTTTCTCTTTACAATGTACCGACGAGCATAAAAGCACTGTGCAGATCAGTGGACGGGTGCTTTGCGGTGGTGCGTCGAGGTCAGAACGCTTATTTCTCACGCCTTTCGCTGGAAGGGTGCGACATCTGATATGCGTCCAATCCAAGGGAACAGAAATAATTATCCTCGTGCGTAGGCAGAATTAATTACACCTGGTGTTGTATTTGAATATTCGATACACTGACGCATTTGCAAAGCGTCTAAATAATTATATATTTATTTTTCCATCTCCGCTTCCGTAAAACATAGCCGTCCGCGGGTGTCAGGCACTGCAACTCTGTATCTGCAGAGATGACTTCGTTTGAACCCCAGTTCCGCACTGTTAAGCGGCCTGTGGACGATCAAATTGTTTGTCAAACTTTACGTGTTTGTCAAATTATTTGATAATCTGCGGCATTGTTTGACGCGTTTGTCAAACAATCGACGCTTTTGACGTGTTTGATGGAAATTTTGATTGACGGCGTGTTTGTCAAATAAGTTTGAAGGTGTGCTGTGGTGTTTGTCAAACATTATTTCATTTATCGCCTAGTGACCATGGAGAACGCATCGCCGTTCGCCAAGTGACAACAGCAGCAATGATAATTGGCTGACGAAGGATTCCTTTTACAGTTCATGTCCATATATCGCGATCTGCCGGTGCTATGAAAATAAAATCTAAAGAATCGAATAACTTCAATATTTAGCCAAATTTATCAAAAATGTTGAAAGAATTTAAAGTTAAAATTTGTAGAGGGCAAAAGTAAGAGGATGCAGAAAAGGGGGAAGATGGGTGTTTAGGGAAATTGTCACCGGAGCGTGGGCTCCATTACAATTTTATTAAATATTAGCATCTGGTTTGGCTCATTTCTCCAAGAACCCTGTCCATAATAGTCTCCATATCTTCCATGTCGGATGTATTTTTTCCCCTTAGTAAGTAAATTGTGTAAATGACAACACGCCATTATGTTGATTTCTAAAAAAACCTTAAAATTACATGCGAAAATGCCAAATACTTTTTCAATAACCCGTGCGAGATAAACGATAATTGACAATTCTTCTGCTATCATTTACACAGCTGGGCACAAAACAGTTAATCCGTTAATCGTTAATTAACGAAGTTAAAAAAATTGCGAAAATTTAACTTTTAAGTTAACCTAAAAAATAATTAACGGTCTTCTTAACTTCCGTTAAATTGCACTTCCGTTAACTTTAGTCCGTTACATAGGTTGTTGACGTCTTTTAGTTTGTTTGAACTGTGCGCCACGCCACCACTCGTATGCAGGGCTGCCAGATTGTATAATTGGATACAAAACTTGTAAAATTTGGTTACCTCTTGTATCCTGTTTGTATAACAGATTGCCTTGTATAATTGGATACAAAAACGAGCACTTAAAAGTAAAGTACATTCCAGCACCTTTTTGAAAGTGTTTGCCCTTTGTTTCATTGAGTTGGCAACCCTTCCTGCATATCCATTTCCTTTTTGTTATTAAAAATTTATCAATGTATACATTGTTTACTTTTCATGGACTTTTTTTGCTCCCAGCACTTTCACTCACGTATGTAATCATTGGATGACCCCTTTGTATAATTGGGTTTCATTCTGTATAATTTCACAGAGACAGCGGTATAATATAAGTTGGCTGTACTGCGCTGCTCGTATGTTCGGTGTAGTAGTGGGCGCCGCCTGTTAAAATCTTGGCGGCGGCGTAACGCCGGCGGTGTGACTATTTTATATTGTGAATTCTGCAAACGTAAATAAACTAAAAAGCGTCATAACCTATCTTCTTGACAAATGTGTATCTTTTTATTTTTTTAAAGTAGAAGCTAGTTTGGCAGTTTCGGCCGTGTAATGTAAAAGGATGTCGCTGACTAACTTCCGTTCTATTTGTTCACATAAAAACATGTAGGCCATGATTTAGTGAAACCAGGCCGGATCGTCTAAAGGGGCCTTTAGGTCACAGGTAGGCCGTGGCACAAAGGTAACCGTAACAGGCATTGGTCGTAGATTTTAGGTTGGCCGCAAATTTCACTGGTTGCAGTTTTCACATATTCAGGTGTCCCAGTCCAACTTGTTTTCTATAATATTGTTGCTTTTCATTCTGCATCCATGTTTTTTTTAACTACTTTTTTTAAAAGTCACGAGTACCTTAATTGTCTCTAGTAAGACAATTTGCAAGTGTTATGTTGATCACAGTCTCAACAAAGATAAAAAGAGACAGGAATACCACTTCGTTGTTGTGGCGATAGCGTAACCACAATTTGTTAATTTTTATAAATAAATCCACACTTGCATCATGGTACATAACACCTTGAGATAGAGAGCAGTTATACCTACCGTACTATAATACTAATACATCAGTACAACTTTTGACTAGTTAACTTTTAACGGATAACTTTAACTTGCGTTAAATTTATAAACATTTAACGCTTTAACGATTATCGAAGTTAACTTTTTAAGTAGCGGAATAATGATTAACGAAGTTAACGTTTGGATTAACTGTGCCCACCTGTGCATTTAACACTTGTTTATTGTAAGGTTTCATAAAACTTGGTAGCAGCTGGAAAGCTTCATCTCCTACAAATACGGAGGGCATTTTTGTAAATTAGTATTCGGCAATTCATCTGGAACTGATTATTTTCAAACAAATTCCAAAATGTTGTATTTTTAATCACTCCTTCATCTGACGCTCTGAAATTTGTACCGACATCAAACGTAAGAAATTCATAATTTGCACTGGCCATAATCATTCAAAAGTTTTATGTTCCATGAGCAGGAAATTATTGTAATCATCTGGTTCCTTGCGTGATATTTCTCGTAATAAATTTTCATGTGTATATCTCTCTTAATTTCAATCATTCTCTATACCAACCTCTACTTTTTTTCATAACACACAGTGCTAGCTAGAGTGAACGCTAGAAATGCATTGTCTTTATTCCTCATTGCGGCACGCGTCACGTTGCGACAAGGCAACAATCGAAACCGAAGGCAAGTTTGACAAATTTGTTTGATCTCAGGTTTGAGCGTTTGCGCTGTTGTTTGATGAAAACGTGATGTTTGACCAACAAATTTGTCAAATAAATTTGATCGTTACAGCTGGGATCCCCAAACTTTTTACCCCGTCGACCCCTTCATTTGATATTTGCCTTCTTATCGACCCCCACAAGTATTTAATAAAAACATTAAATCATTTTTGGCATTTCTGATACTAAGCAATAAGGAGGCCTGCATAATAACTCAGCGAAATAATTTATAAAATCCACCCAATAACATTAACAGAAAAACGAGATACTTTCACTATTATTAAAATCTCAAAAAATAGGAACAAAACTATGGATAGATGGAATAAATTTTGCACTGTTTTAACTTGCCACATAGCGATTAATCCACCTTCCTAAGACACTCTTCAACTCTCAATACTGTATCACCTCTTGACAACCACCTTACCTCAGTGAGCAAAAGTAATTTGTTGAAAGTTTCACCATTTACTTCACATGACTTCGCAAACAGACGAGAATTGAGAGGATGAGCTTTAATTTTACTTATTGACCTGATTGTTA
The DNA here is from genome assembly GCA_031002005.1 of Vandiemenella viatica. Lineage (NCBI taxonomy): Eukaryota > Metazoa > Arthropoda > Insecta > Orthoptera > Morabidae > Vandiemenella > Vandiemenella viatica. The sequence continues at coordinate 271,246,451 of CM061919.1, forward strand.
GAAGAGCATTCCTATTTTTTTCCTGTACAGTTGAATTGGTCCTCTTTAATATTAATCGACCCCCTGTATTAATCGACCCCGGGAGATCTCTTATCGACCCCAAGGGGTCGGTATCGACCACTTTGGGGACTCCTGGTCTACAGTCACTGTTAGGCTGTGTGTGTTGGAGCTCGCGGTAGGTGTGTTGCAGCTGGCTCCGTCGCCAGCGAGCAAACACTCATTACTGGTGTCGTAACTGCAGGTGACTTTCCTGGAGTGCCCGAGGGCACGGGACATTCCGTCAACACCTCGACAACGGTACCTGCCACCACCCCATACCAGCAGAGCTAGTTGGCGTCGATCTACCCGTACACCGCAATGAAAAAACGTGTACGAAGTTTCATACAATTCCCGCCATCCATTTCCAGAATTAAGGGCACACAGTCGCGAACACGCTAGGAAAAAAAAAAAATTTTTTTAGACTTGTTGAATGCTCCAATTATTTAGCTACAAAATGCCGTCTGTTTCATGCAATTTTGACACTTAGATTCGGAGTTATTAATTTTTTCGTGGTGTGTGGTAATAGTGTGTCTGCATTGTAATGTACATTAGTTTCTTGTACGTATGTAAAACTTCTAATACAGTTTTTTTTCAAAACTACATTTTTTGATCTTCTGGTACCCTTTTGTCAAAATTAAGACTGATAAAGACATCAGAGTTTAACAATGTCTTGTTAATAAAACGATAATTAATAAAGTAAAAAAATGGGACCTGTCTTAACAATAAGAACAAACTTACAACCTCCAAGGTATTTATAAAAGTTATAATCTTTTTTTCTTTTTGATCAAAAAATCGTTACTCATAAACTATATAAAATATAGTAACGAATCTTTGTGATTTGCAGATGATATTTCATCTGTATACTTAAAAAGTTTCAGGTCTGTATCTCCATTAGTTTCTTCAGAAAGTGTACCTGAACTCTGCTTGTTTTAACACTGATTTCTTATGGGAGGTTCGTCGCTACTGTGTCCCCTTAAAGCAAACCTAGATTCATGCGCCCTCTACCAAGGAAGGAGTGGGTGAAGTTGATTCATCCGCCCCCTACCAAGGAAGCAGGGGGTGAAGCTGATTTACCCGCACAGTATTTTTATTCATCCGAAAACATTCATGGGTACAAAGCTCGATTGATTTCCGATACTAAACTAAGAGGTGATATAGCAGCACAGTTCTAAGGATGGAGTCGTTTGGATCCTTTGATACGGAATGTCAGTTTTCTTTTAGCCCAGGTTACATTTCAGCCTAATTACATCTACTAATGTTGCTGCTCCAAAATCAAAACGTTGACCATACGCGCATTAATACAGACCACATACATAAAAACGTATCTGGAATGTCTCTCTTTATTACGGCATCGCACAGAAAATACAGATTTTGAATGGATTTTCAGAATTTGAATGCTTGTGCTCAAAGCAATACTTAACGTATGTCTTAAGACTCTTATTTTACGAATAACGTAGCATTACTGTACCTGAAAACTGTGGACTCTACTTTGACCTAGTTTTCACTGTATCAAACATTTGATGTGTTTGTCTCAATATGTTACTTCATCTGGTACTGGAGATCAAAATTAAAATATATTCAGTTCCTGTAAAAATATTCTTTACTTTCGATTTTTTCAGGTAGTTACAAACTGCGGCGCGGTTTATTGTGAACAGAACTCTAAAGACGATTGCCAGAGACATTGTAGTTGTCCTGACAGAGATTGTGATCAAAGAAAATATCTGTTTCTTCGTTATTATTTTCTCCTGTTCAATACGACCATCTATGGCGTTTAAAAACTGAATATTCCGATTTAAAGAAAAGAATATTTGAAGTTTTGTTTAGTATGAAAAATAGTTATTATTGTAAAGTGATTTTATTGCTTTCGTTAAAGGCTATGGTCAGACACATTGTAGTTATGTGTTTAGTGCGGAGTATGCAACATCTAATCGTTCCGTATTTGGTATTTGTCACCATACGTTCAGAATTTCATGTAAAGCTCTTGCGTTATGTAACGTAGAAACATAAGACATACCAAACAAATCAATTGATATTGTAAGCTATAAAACGGTGAAAACCGCATCGAAATCTGCTCAGTAATTTCCGAGTTTTTATACCACAATCTTATCCGGTTTTCGCTTTATAGATACAGATATAAATCTACCACGTGTTTGGCAATTCCAGACATTCTAAAAATAAAATGGGTAAAAGTTACCTGTGCACGAAATTTTGTTTCGTAAACAATAATCGCAATATACGGCACTGATGGTAGCGACGCCAAACCCATTTGAACGGAACTAAGCATAATGGTAACTTACGCCATCGACTAATTGTTAGGCTACTGTTTATCCCGAGTAGCACCATAGCAACCCGTGACACACAGCCCAACGAAACTGCAGACGGCGTTAGCAAGTGTCCGAGGTCCGCAAATCTAATAGACGACCTGTCTATTTAATACTACCCAGCGCCATAGTTCTGGCAGTAGAGATGTTAACAAGTCCACAGTATTAGGCGAGTATTGCTGGCTTAGGCCTAATTCCGTTTGGTATGTATATAGATTAGTTGTTCGGTTTTATCTTCCATTTTAATTAAGTAGATGATAATTTATTTTAACAGCAAGACAACGTTGTAATTTCTTCTTCTCTTCGATATCGGCCATCTAAGGACCACGAAAAGTAATCCCGTGCATTTATTTCAATCCTTCTTTTCTTGACTTGCAATAGTTCTTCATCCTCTCACTTTGCTGTTTCCTCCTTTCTTCCGTCCATATGTTACTACATTTCCTCTTCTCCTTCTCCTGGAAACCCTTGAAATTTTGAATCAATCCCCTAAAAGTTGCTCTATCTTGTACTAAATCTTCTGTTATTCCGATCTCAATCATATCTTTCTTTACTCCTTGGATCCACTGGTTGCCCTTCTTACTCTTGTAAATAGGGTTGAAAATTCTTTTTGTAAGTCTGTTGCTATCCATTCTCATTATGTGACCAAAGAAACTGATTCTCCTCTTTCTGACCGTGTCTGACATCCTTTCAATTTCTTCTCCTTTGTATAGATCTTTATTCCTCCGGTGTCTAAACTCACCATTTTCAATTTTTAGTGGTCCCCAAATTTTTCTCAAGATCATCCTTTCCCTTTTCTCTATGATTGTTGTAATTTATAGAAAGAAGATACATGTGTTCAAACTCGTGTGTTCCGACCTGTACAATATGAAATCTGACTGCGGGATCCTCCTTCATATTGCGCTGTGCTAGGTATGATCTACCAGCCTGACCCAGTTGCACAGAGGTTCTTTGTGCGTGCGTGCGTGAGTGACTACACATTGTCAAGCGCTCAGGTCAGCAAATCTCTACGTGCCCTTTAAGGCCGGTCTACACGTAACGTCTCGACGCACGTTTTACCTGAACAGACAAAACATAGTGTGTGGGCAGCGAAACGGACGTTGTACCTGAAATGAACGAAGACTGACGACTTCCACAAAACGGACCGGCGCGGAGGGAGCATTGTTTTCGGTCTTGGCTGATGTTTTCCCTTCCGTCTTTAATCATTTCTCTGAGCTTGAGCGGAGTTGGAATAACTATTTTGTTTTTCTTTTCGAAAACATTTTACGCGATGGACTTGCCGAATCTACGATAGTATTCAGATGATTTGTTTACGGAATTCGTTGAGTTGTATCTTGGAGAAACGAAGCAAAAGGATGTGAAGAAATAAGCAATCCTTTTCGTTCAGTGTTTCGTATAGGGCCGCTAAAAATTAAGCAGCTGGCACGTTGTGGTGCTGGTACCGATGATATTTGCAAATCTTCTCCGTGAAATTTCTACCTTCTTTTATTATTAAATTATAAAGATACTCCAAGAGAAACAATTATTAATACAGAGGATGATTAAGAAATTGAAGTAAGGTGTTAACCGCTGCAATTAACAGAACTGTACATAGAAATGTACGTATAAAAATAGATTTATTTAATAGCTACACAGTAGTAGTGCTAAATATAAACGAAAGAAATAATTATTGTCTTTAAAATTATTTTATCTTATTAAATTCTCCTAAAAGAGTTACGGCGTTCTCCTGCCAAGTCATGATCCTTGATTATCAAAGTACATCTTGACTGCATCCCTCACACTTCTCGCATCTTCCAGAACAAGTCCACGTCTTCGTAATAGAATTTCCTGGTTCCAACATTTCGTATATAACTCACACAGACGAATGATGAGAAGGCATAATTGTGTAAATATGATACAGGCAAAACATGCTTTGTATAAGGAAACGGCGATGCGCAGCTGCATACCACAATAACAAATGTAAATAATTCGTCGCTGATGATGCCTCGACGAGAGGTGAAACGCGTACGACGCAACAATAATTAAACAGTTGCATTGGCGTTATCATTCAACTGTGGAAACATGTCCTGCAACAACATTGCATTTTTTATTGTTATGTTTGCTATTATTCCTACATGTAAACATAGATAATATAATATTAATGATACTCATAATTTAGGCAGATAATTTTTGAATATTTGGATGAACAAATAATGTATTTTTAAATTTTTTTTTTAATGCGTTACTTTTCACTACTCTGGCCATTATAAAATAAATATATTTTGTAACAGTGTGATAAATCTCGCGGGTCGGAAGAATGTACCAGGCGGGTCGCATGCGGCCCGTGGGTTGACAACTTTGTTTCAGTTGTTTATTTACCCAGAATTTAATCTTGCTGATATCTGTCTCCTGCCTTCTCTGCGCATTTCTGTTCATATTCTTGTTGTAGAATTCTTAAATCACGTTCCTCAGTGGTTTTGTTTTTTTGTTTTTGCAAAATCCAATCAGCCTGCTTCCTCCGTCTTTTCTTCTTCCTAGACCGATAGGCCTATTCCCTACAACAGGGGTCACCAATTAGTTTCGCTCGGGGTCCGTTTTAAGAAATGAAGTGACCAACACGGTCCGCACAGCATTTTATAGAAAAAAAAAATATTTATTAAACAAATGTAATTACAGAAAAGACAAGATTTTTTTACATATAAATGAGAAAAATGACATTTTTTGTTGCGAACTATCTGTCGAAAGTTTGGAGTGAAATTGGTACAAGCTATTGACATTAAATCCTGGAGATGTTCATCAGTAAGTCGAGATCGAAATTTATTCTTAATGTTCGTCTTCGAAAATGCCGCTTCACAAGTATATATGTTGACCCACACAAAGTAAGAAGTTTCAAAGCTAATTTTTGTAGTTCTGGATATTTATTACTACCCACAAATTTTACCCAGAACTCTTCACTGGAAACTTCCGCATGTTTGTGTTTTCTTGGAAATCGATCATTTCCATCTGCCGAATAGCTTTATCATTCCCGAAAACAATTGCAGCTTCATTGCTCCATTCACCGTCAGGATGCAGACAGTAAATGCTGCCGCTGAGGATTTCTACAACATTCTCAATTTTCTTAAAATCTGCGAATATGTTTTTAAATTCCGATTTAAGATCCGTAATAAACGTCTTGTATTGGCCGACGTCAATCTCGTTGTCACTGCTGATTATTTTATTTAAATTGGGGAAGAGTAAGCATTCATTACCAATATCATTAATAAAGAGATCGAGTTTCCGTGAAAAACTTTTTACTTGTGACATTAGCTCCCATACAAGCTTTCCCTAGTCTTGAAGTTTAAGGTTCAGGTCATTGATATGTTTGAAAATATCCGTCAAGAATGCAATGGCAGCTACATTTTCTTTTTCGTTTAGAGAACTTAAGTAGGCGGTTGCTAAAGACTGATCACTGTTGAAAAGATATGTTTTCAAGTGTTCTAAAATGCTGAAGAATCTTCCTAAAACGCAGCCTTTGCTTAACGATCTCACATTATTATGCAACAGTAGATCCTCATATTGTAGGCCCTTCAATATTCCCTCGTCCCTGGTACCGCGTTCCCATGGGTCTTTTCACTCCCCAGGTATGTTATCCAGTTTGTAGTTTCGGCATGTGTTATGTGTTTGAAATATGCGGCTCTAATGTGGCTGGAGGCTTTCATCAAAATAATCCTGTCGCATATAGAAGTTTTCACTTTAAAAAAATCTAAGTAATGTAGTTACGGTACTTTCGGTTGTATTTCTCGAACGTTAGATCAGAGAGCTGTATGACAATGTTACGGTATGACTGTCGGCTAAGGGAGCGTTCATAAACTACGTCTCTTGGTCTAGAGGGGGAGGGGTTGGCTAGAAATCTACGCTGAGCTACGTAGGGGGGGGGGGGTTCCGAGCCAGGACACGTAAGTTTTCATTCATATTATTCGTCACAGTTAAAATATAGTACAGAACATACAACAGCATGTGGATATTTATTTCCGTCGTTTAAATATCTCAGTACAATTGCAAGGAAAGGGAAAATGACTCATCACTCACCAAAGTTGAAGGCAGCGACGAGAGAAGAACATATATCACCAACACACAAATAAACTCAATATTTCGGTTATTAAACCTTATTCATGACGGAGAAAATGATTCATGAGGCTCGGGAGGTGTGGTGAGTGATGAGTCATTTTCCCTTTCCTTGCAATTATATTGCCTAAAGCAGTTTCTTTTTTCCTTAGTGTATATCTAAGTACGTAATTTACAATATACTGAGAAGAGAAAATAGTACAAAATTGCTCTGGAATCAATAGGCGGAAAATCTACGTGCTTAGCGGGCGGGGGGGGGGGGGGGGGGTAGAGAGAAAAGCCTCGTCGGGCTCCGTGGGGGGGAGAGGGGCACGTACTGCAGTCGCTTGGTTTGCTGTTGGTGTTTGTTGTCTGTAGACTCTTGAGAAGAGGAAGACCGCGTCGCCCGCTGCGCCTGGGATGGAAATTAATGTTCCGCGTTGCATAAGGACTGTCGTAAGCAGTCGCTCGCTACCAGTTTTTGTGCGCCTCGACTGTACTCGAGGCACGTGTCAAACACACTCAACACCGACAGGTACCTGCATGCGATGCTCAGCAAGACAGGTTGACAAGCGTAACGGGTGCGGAAATTTAGTTTTGCGGGAAAAGAAGTAAACGATTGGAACGATTTGAATCATTCACTAAAATCGCTGAGAAAATTAGAAATTCGGGAATGTGGAGGAAAGCGAGACTCTGGTTTTCTATGGTTTCCCCAAATCCCTCCAGGCGTGTATTGGGAAGTGTAATTCCAAAGGTCATGGCCGAATTCTGTCCAGTTCGTAACTCTAATGACATCGTCGTAAAGCCAGAACACACACACACAAAAAAAAAAAATCAACGTATGGAAAGTAAAGTCTGCCCCGTTGTCTCAGTTGGTTGCGGCGCCGTGATGGTTAGCAGAGGTGGTGGTGCGTGATTGCTAACCACCAGAGTCGTGGGTTAAACCTCTCCGCAGTGCGTATGCAGTGACGTCATACGACTGTTGATGGTGATTAGCCCGTCGCACACAGGGGTATTTGACACAAAAAGTCGATCAAAATTATTTCTACGTAATTTGGATTTTTGTTTCGCTTCTTTTGTGTATTAGAACTTATAACTGTGAAGTAGGAGTAATAATAAAGAACACGTACTGTGTTCATATACGTTATAATATATTAAGCGAATATTTACAAAATATCTAAACAATAATCATATATGTACATTAAAATATCATTCTGACGAACCGTCCCATCCTTCGTCGTCGGAACCTTCACCTTATGGCTCGTTCTCTTCTTGAGTACTCAGGCCCCATTAAAGTAATAGTTTAGAATTTTCTGGATTGAATGATTTAGATGTTTTTGGGATTTTGTGCCTGATGAAGCTCAAATACTGATCCTAAGTTAATGAAAGCCTATTAATGACATCTGTGTTGCTCTACACCCAACTAAGTTTTCTGGAGTGTCCTCCCTAAATCGTCGAAAATATTTGTTTCTAGCTTCTGGTGCTGCTTCTGACAGATTGCCTACAGGCAAAAGTGCATACTCTGTTATAAGTGGGCCCTCAATCAATACTTCTTGTATAGGTGACATTGGATGCCACGAGTACAGTTCAATGTACAGTACATTTTAAATTTTTCTTGGCAGTGGGGATTAATTTTTTTTAATATCTATCTTGTGCTCACTATATATTATTCAGATAATAGTATAAAACCTGTCAATCAATGTTTTGTTAATACCTATTATCTCTGCGGACATCATTTGCTAAAATCGGTCAAATCATCGAAAGATTTTATAGGCCAATCCACATTGGTCGGATTGGATTTTATGGCAATTTCGATAGATCTTTTGAACCAATCATGGTATTTAAATAAAAATACACTCTCAATTCTCTTAGCAGCGTGCCATTTTCTTTTAATTTCCAATTTAAGCCTTGAAAACCTTTGTTCGAACTGTTGCCTTTGTTCGACCGTGAATGTCGGTTGATTTAAAATATTTTCCTCGACTAATTGCAACTTTTGCACGAAATAATTTCCTTTCTCGTGTTTAATCATATCATAAATAACTTATCGGGTCATGAGCATGATACCAGAAGAGCCCATAACAAAGAAAATCTTACATGAAAAAAAATGTGACCGAAAAAAGTAAGTTTGATTCATTGTAAATAATCTAGAATATTTTCGAATAAATAGACGTTTGGCACTTTTTGGCACCCAATTTTCAATGGAACACCAAGATAGTACACTAAACTAATACCATATAAGAAATCAGACTCGGGAAAGGTCCGGAAATATAACAAATCACTCTTTAATACTTTAAGTAATAAAAAAATCAGTACAAAATGAGTCAGCTTACAAAACTGTACAGAAATAAAGTTGTGTGATACCTTTGGATGAATGTTACTATTATTTCAATTCTAGGCACCTGGCTGAACAATATCCATGATTAAAATCACCCCTACTCACTTAACATCACTCACAAATTAAAATGGTACAACTTATAATTTTCTTGTATTTGCTTCGGATCAGTACGTGGGTCTTGCAATGTGCTCAGAAGATGACTGTTCACCGGGTGGGGAATGGAGCTTACCTAAAAAACATAGCTGATTGTTATTCTATAGACATTTGCCTCCAGTCAGGTCGATACGGGTTCTTTGAATTTGCTAAAAAAAAATTGACTTTTGATCGGCTTTTTGTGTCAAATACCCCTGTGTGCGTCGGATGGTCGGTCGAGTAGGCGTCTTTTGGAAGAGCAGGCCGCCACCGGGCATCACCCTCTCGCTTCTTCCATTTCTCATACACAACACACACAATATTGTACAGTGAATTCACGCACGGGCACCACACATAGAGCGACATACCACACAATACTTCGTTTTTTATTTTATTTTTCGCTTCTGTGAAACTTGCGTTTAGTTACACGATAAGAACTGCTATTTAATTCTACTACTGTACTTTCCTGTATAATTTGTGTTTGACTGATTTCTCTTTTGTGTTTTTCAGGTAAGTGGGCCGCCGCTAGCAGCTGCCTCCTCGCTGGGTGAGTTTTTCCGTTTAGTTCGACAGGCGAACGGGAAGTAGCTAGCGCTGACTACCTGTGGCGCCTCTAGCGTTTAGGTACGCGCCTAGCCTGGTCACGTGATCCATGGCACGGCGGGGCGACTGTTAACAATGCAACCAGTTTGAGCCTATTCAATAATAAACACCGATTTCACACCGCTACAGCATTGTTGAGAGTTGTTGCCGCAGATTTCACTGGTCGCAAATTTCACTGAGCGCAGCTTTCGCGACACCGTGTTCAAACGTTTGCGACAGTTAGTCGCAAATCCGATTGTCGCGAAGCAGTTGGATTATTGTTTCAGTTAGCTACACCATGTGGAAGACGGAACGCCGTAAGCTTACTCGTTTTGTTCGCGGAGAGTTAAAGAATGAATATTGTTACAAATAAATTAATGAGTGAGTCACCAAAGAAAATACAGAAACGTTACCGCCGCTCCAGAGACGAGTGGTTGTCAAATGAAGGGTTTAACACTCGGCTGCATAAGGAAAACCATTGCAGCGTATATTTTAAAATATGTAAAACTACTTTCACTGTTAAATTTGATCGCATAGAGGGCGTGAAATGCGGTTTCTTTCGCAGAAGTATTTGTTATTGTCATAACAATTATTTTCAAAAATAAAAAATAACTGCCCCATAAATTTTAGTTTTTGTAACATAACACTCCCCCCCTCCCTTCATACCCCCACCCCTCCCCCCTGATTCCGCGGGCAAATTTCTGGTCGTGGATATCTGAAACTTTGATATTTGTCGTGTCGTGGAAATCTGAAAAATTGGCAAACCTATTTGCACACTACTTTATGGACGACCTGTGTCGTTTAGGACTGCCGCCGTGGCGTGACAGATTGGACTAGCAGCCCCTTGTGTCTGTGTAGTTGTAGAGTGTAGAGTGTAGTGTCTATGTCTGAACCGTCGCGCTGCTAGGAGTCGTGCCGAGTTGGCGTGTGTGTTGTTACGTGACGCATTGTGAGCGGCGCTTGTTTTTCCCAGGAGGTCTGTTCCATATGTGATGGCCATTAGCGTCCCGCGCTTTACAATTCAACACCGGCCACACTTTATTCCGTCCTGGTGGAGGGTCACCTCTAAACTCACCGACCAATCAGTCACTCGGTCGCTCCGTGGCTCCTTCGCGGTCAAGAAGGGGTCTCAGAATCCTTCATTTGTTGGGTACAATGATCAGAAGTGACGAAATTGGGTTAAAAACTTTCGTCAAAGAATTGCTCGAATATGGTAGTGTAGTATGGGAGCCACATTTTGGGTATCAAATACAGGAGTTGGAGAGGGTGCAAAGAAGGGCTATTAGGTCGGCCTAGGTAGCGTAGGGGCTGGAGTGCTAGCACCGCTTGCCGAAGGTCGCCGGTTCGAGACCGTCCGCGGACATGGGGGTTTAAGTATTGTCTCTGTGAATGTCATGTCTGCCCTGTAGTGTGTCTAATTAAATGGAAAAATTAGTATCTAGCTGGCTGTATGGCCTAGATGCCGAAAGTCATCGAGAAAAACAAGGGCTGCTAGATTTGTCTCCGTAAAGAGGAGCTGGGATGGGATTCATTCGACTTTTTTTTTTAGTTATGGCTTTACGGCTCGTCGATATTAAGTGTTACACGTGGAAGGATATTCGTTGAAGAATTACGAATAATCGGCGAGAGGTAATAGATGAGAAAGACCGCAAGGTGGCACTCGAATTCAGGCATGGAGGAGTCAGGGATATGACTGTTGATAATATATCGATATATCGATATATTTTTGAAGATATCAATATTTATGAGTGATATTTTTTATGACGATATATCCATATTTCTATACTGAAATCTGGATATCGGCTTCGACAGCCAATATTGATACTTTTTAAAATATCGATATATCGAAAATCCGATATTTTAAAAAAAATATCAACAGCCCTAGTCAGGGATTCGAAATATTACCGAAGACACTGAATCGATTTACATTTGTAATCCGTAAAGCTCGATTGTAGATGGAAAAATTGGAGTCGAAAGAATTTCCGATGAAAAACAATGTGGAAACAGGTGGCGAAGGAGACGCACCGGAGCAAGCGCTCCATTGTTGGTAACAACTAGTGTTGCCAGGTCCGGTTTGCTAAAAATCGGGACAGAAGACCAAAAAAATCGGGATTCAGTGTTACAAATCGGGACAGCCAAAAAAAAGTTTTTTTTAAGGTAATTCTAGTTTATTTTTATAATTTAGACAGAACAGAAGAAATTTCTATAAAGATCTATCTATCATATGATAGGAACTTACGAACGTTAATACTAAAATTTATAATAATAGAATTGTTGACTAGCACAATTAACAAAATATAATGCAAAACAGTATATTCTATAGTTTAATTTTAGGTAATTATTTATGTTATACTTAAGTATATTTATTTTTTATTAAAATTGTATTTTGCGTTGGATTTTACTGCTTTTAACATAGCTTTGTTTTTTACAACGTAGTTATAAAATTCGATACACGACAAACTGAAGTTGGTTTTAATTTGTATTTCTGCTTTGACATGTTCCAGTGATAATCGGTTTCGTCTGGGAAAATATCCTTTCAGCTGCCGCGTTTGAAACCGGTATTGATGCCATGAAAGCAAATAGTTTTTGCAGATTGACGAGATCTTGATTCTGAAATATGTTGTGCCATTTCTGTAGCGACGTTAAGTCTTTATTCTGCACTGCTGCCTTCACTACGTCTTTCACATTACAAACTTCCTCATAAAGCTCATCCATTTCAATTTTAGTTTTTCAATTATATTAACCATTGACGCTTAAGTGAAAGAGTCATCTTGCAAAGAAAGTGGCTTGAATATGTCGAATTTGTTTTCACTGAATTCGTATTTGGTTTCTATGTAATTTAAAACATTTCTGTACCAAGCACAGCAATCTGTTTTCATTTTTGAAACTGTTTCATCCGGCAACTTTTTGAATAAATTGCCGCACGTGAAGCCAACAAATTCATCTTCAATCCTCTGTTTCAATTTCTTAGCGAGTCTGACCATTATATCGTAACCTTCGAAACACAGCAATGTTTCGTTTTCAAGACTCAATACGGCATCTTGTAGGACCTTCAGTGCATTTTGGAAGAAAGCCAGGTAAGGTTCTATTTCTTCAGAATTAAAGAATATCCAGAGCGCAGTAGGACATTCGTTTTCTCCCATAGAAATTAAGTAATCTTTCAGGATGTCGAATGATTTCATAGCACGTTCAACAGCGGGGAGAAGTGACAACCATCGCGTTTTTACATGTCGCAATACTGGAGCAAATTCAGATTCATGCGTCTCATAAAAGTCTTTTAAAGCTTGAACTCGTTTTGCATAGTATGAGAAATGACTATGCAGCTTCAGGATAAAATTCTCCAAGTCAAATTTACTCAAACCCAAAGCATGCTTTACACTGTTATGCAAAATGTGTGCAGGACATCCCACTGACAAAATTTTGCCATTATCATCGCGTAGTAACTGAAAAACTGAATTGCGACACCCAAAGTTCACATTTGCGTTGTCTGCACAGTAACTAGTTAGATTTTTAGTGTCAATATCGTGCTCCTTCAGCCGTCTCACTATATTTTTATACATGGCTGACGCAGTTTCATTCGCGTCTTCATAAAAATCAAGTACGCAAGTTTTTAAATTTGTAGCTGGGCTGTAAAATCTTACCATCAGTGGAAAAATTTTTATTCCACCATGATTGGAGGCGTCTGTAGCAATACTATAAAATGTATCGTTTTGGAGAGCTTCGATCGCTTCTTGAGTAGATACCGGACCCAAAACATTATGTGCAATCCCACTGGCCTTTGTTCTTCCAAGTGATAATTTCTCGGCGATTTTCGAATCGTTATACAAAGTACGATCGAGTTTTGATTCACAATCGAGTGAATTGAATGACAAGGTATGCTTGACCGAGAGGTATGTCTTTGTGACTTCAGCAGATATCACTTTTTCTTCCTGGGTGCTCATTTGATCAGTGTTCAAAAATATTTTCAATGATGTTGTTAAACTGACACTCCTTTCTTTTTTCTTGTGTTCGTTACATTTCTGGTGTTTTTCTATATCATTTTTGCCACCATGAGATATGCTGAACTGTTTTTGACACAATGTGCAATATGCTTTAAATCTGCTGTTTAAGGCTGGTTTGATAAATGAATAACTTTTTATCCAAATATCAAGAAAAGAACACATTCTCCGTTGTTTTTTCTTCTCGGAGTACTCGTGGCAACATCTGTTTTTGAAATGGGATTGATGTCCGAATCGCTCATTTTGATGGAATTCTGAAAACAAAAAATTACCTAGCACCAACAGACGTAGGTACATATCAAATTGGCACACAATACAAATGAATCGCTAAGGTCAGAAATCGCATGTGTCAACCTTATTCTCTTTTTTGCAAAACTCGATTATTTTGATATTGATAGCTATATCCGTGTGTCCAGAAAGGTGTGAGTATTCAGTCAAGAAAGTATCCCTATTGTGCGTAGAAAAATCAAATGAGTCAGATATGTTACTGGAAAGCACGGAGCGGTGATTGGTCCTAAACGGCCTCTAAATTCACCTTGGAGCAAAAACGCCCACTCTTACCTCTTTAACGCCCACCATTGGTCGGTGCCGCGCCCTGTTGGGAACTACTAGATTATAATTTGTGAATTGGAAGGGATATTTAATATCAAAATACAAACAGGCCCCCTGATTGTAAGTCTGTTAATTTTTCACTTTTGCGTTTGAATGTTTTAATTTTTTTTCTTGTAAAAAGTAATAACCTTGTTAGTGTCATAATACTAACGAATTAAAGTTGTCACTATTAGTAACTTATAAGTTTCATTATGAAGTGATAACATTGTATGCTAAGTATTAGTAGTACTTATAAAATGCAATATTATTACAATCATAATAGTATACTGTAAATTATTATTTAAAAAATCTTGTATTACCTATTAGATAACGTTATTTGCTGTCAACACCATTTTCTGTACCTCCTAGCAAGCTGAAACTTACTATGGAATGATTATTTTCGTATTGCTGTAACAGATGCCCATGGAAATGCTATTCGTGTTTCACGGAGCAACAGTGAGATCATTGATGAGGTGCTTTGACAGCAAGGCTCTGCAAGACGTTTACTTACCAACAGCTCATACAAACTAAAAGAATGTCCCAGAGCAAGGAGATTTCATTATTGTGTCAGCAGATAGACAACGTACGAGAGTATGCCGAAAAGCTTTTGACGGCTTGCATGGGACTATTGTGATTAATAATTTTAATTGCGATGGAGCTAACGCTCCGGCGGCAATTCTCCTAGTCATCTAATTACCCCTTTTATTTTTTCTATATATAATTATAGTGTTAAATCCCTCCCTTTTCCGATTTACAAATTTTAATTTTAAATTCCTTAAGAGTTTTTAGTAAATTATTCGTCACTTCACTTGGCAATTTGATCCAATCCCTGACACCCTTACCAACAAAAGAAAATTTTCCCACTCCCTTATGCATGAAATATCTGATAAAAGAATACGATGCCTCTCCCATTTGCTTCTACGAGGTGAATTCGAAAGGACATTATTGGTATCAATTGTCCCTGTGGTAATGTTAATTCACTTTCTGTTTGGGGGATAATTGACAAGCACATCGATTCATTTAACGTGTAAAAATAAATGTTAGTTTGTTTCTCTTCTATACATTCCTACACAACTCACCCGATTACGATTAAACTTACGTGAGTTGTTGTATGCGCACTTATGAAGGTATCTGACAATAAACAATTTTTTTTAAAAAAAAAAACTCACTCCCTCCTCCCCGCCACCCTAATTCAAGTAAATTTACAGTTTTTTTGCAAATATCTCGAAAACAGTAGGAAGATCGGCTAAAGTGGATGGTGATATTCTGAAAGCTCATAAAATTTCCTGTTTATTGGCTCTGGATTGATTCCTATTGGAGAAGTATTAACGAGAAATTTGAACTAGAACTTTAAAAATTGCTTTAAAGTTTTTGCGGCGACATACATGCTCGCAATTTTTATTCGATCTCGATGAAACATTGAACACGTGTATGTTGAAAAAAATAGAGAACAATACTGTCTACATTTGTTTGCAAAAACTCAGCTCCTATCCCCATTACTTTCCCCGTTAATTTTAGCAAATTTTCTTGATAAAAATCCATAGCTTTCATCCAATTTCGATAAAACTTTGCACACGTGTACTTTAAAACAAAGAAAAAAAATACTGCCCATTTTTGGTTTACAAAAATACATCCTATCATCCCCCTTCACCCCCCCTAATTTTTTCAAATGTTCTTTATTCATATCCACAGTATCGGCGAAACTTTACACACGTATACCTTAAAACAAAGAGAAAATTGGCTAAATGTGGTTTACAAAAACCCGCTTCATCTCTTGCATCATCTTCCTAAAAAAGGGAAATTGACACGTGAAACTATCCAGTTTTTGCTCTAAAACGTTGCGGAAATCGGTCAAAGTGGATAGTGATATCTGAAAGCCCAGAACATTTCCTGTCAAACAGCGTTGGACCGATTCCGATCAAACAAATGATGACAAAGAAATCAGAACCTGAAATTTAAAATTTTGAAGTTAGTGTGGCGACACAGAAATCTAGTTTTTATCTGATCTCCACAGATTTTTGAGAACATGTGTTTTTAAAAAAGATGTAAAAACAATGTTAACATTTATTTTACAAAATTGCACCCGCTCTACTCATTCATCCCTCTATAGAAATATTTACACAATCATTTTTTTTATTTTTTTAAAAGTTTTTTAGTGTTTTTCTTCAAAACGATAGGAAAATCTGGCAAAGTAGATGGTGATGGAGAATGTTTATGACAATCCGATCAAAAGGGATAAATCCAGCCAACAACTCAGGGCCGCCTACAATAAAGCTCTGATGAGGAAGGCGACTCATTTTAGTTTTCAAATAATTTCATGTTTAGAAATAATTGGCAAGCTGCTGAGTTCCTGCGATTTTATTCTTTTCTTTTTTAATGTTGTGATAATTTCTGTTTTTTTTAAAGATTACCATTTGTGTAACTGTATGCCATAATTCTTCATAATTTCTAATAATCTGATGTTATAATAATTCATATGTGTATTCCACCAAATAAGTACCACTATTAGTTTGGTTGGATTTTTCAGTGATCATTTCCTATTTTACAACTACTGACTGTCAAAATAGTACAAATTCAAAATTTTAAATTTGTATAAATTCATAAACTTTCCACTAAAAATTACGTTTAAGGTTTCAAATTGTCCATTGCGTGCATCTCTTTCTATGTATGCCAGTAACTTGCTTATTCCCGTTTTTGGAAGAAGTATAAGCTGTTTTATGTCTCCCCTGTAAAAGTAATAAAAGGTGACTGATGCCTTTTCTGACCTCTGCAATTCAATTAGATTCACACTTTTCCCCCCCCTTTCCTGCCGTTCGTCAGATTATTATTATAACTTCGTCGAAAAACCATAAAACTTATTCAGTCTTTAATTATATTAAGTAAAAGCGCGCAACTATATAAAAATTACTAAACCAAAGATAATAAACTCTCTACCCGAATACTAAACTTCAAGTTACCACGAGTAAGGTGAAACTTAAAAGCACATAAACAAACTTAGTATATGTGGATGAATGTACTGTATAAATAGTTCTTTCTAACACTTACCTACAAAGAAACGTTTATATCCCGTACCGTGACTAGTTGAAACTGTAATATGTACGAAACTCAAGCGAACTCAACCACTGAATAAATGAGTTAAAAGTGCGATCGCATCTCCAGCAAGCAAGAGCGAGAGATTCGACCATGTGAATGCGTGGCAAGAGAGAACGGGTCAGCAAGAGCGCTGGGGTATACACAACAATGTATTACGATACAGACACAACAATAGCGAAACGGCGTGTTTAACGGTGGAAAGGATAACAGCTTGGAGACCTATGAATCTACCATCGACGCTAGCGCTCTATTAATTAGTTAAGTGAACTATTACCACGCTCAAGGTAAGCAGTGGACAGTTGTCTCTGGTGGCCAGTGGGCTGCTGGTTGGGAACGATGCGTCTCGACGTATGACACGCGATTTCATTTTTTGCAATGAATGATAACTTTTTATCACTTGGTTCAAAAATCGGGACATTTGGCGTCCCGATCAAAGGTAAATCGGGACGCATCCCCAGACCCCCGAAAATCGGGACGTCCCGCGCAAATCGGGACACCTGGCAACGCTAGTAACAACTGTCTTCAAGACATGTAATTATCGTCGTTTGTGATCTTCTGAATCGTCACAATTTGTTTAAACGCTTTCTTCTACCTGAAGGCCACTGAAAGCTGAGAGCCGAAACATACAAACTGAGTTGAGGGTACAGTAAAGTTGTTTGTCGACGACAGAGCGTAAATTCGCGTTTCCAATAAATACACCCCGCTAAACAACTGAGCAAATGAAAAGTCTTGTTGTCTCGGCTGATAAATGTCGTGAGTAGTAAAGTACAGCAAGAAAGAAACTAACATCGCGGAAGAGAAGCAATGTGTGCAGTACGACGCAATGAGCAGAGAAATCGGAAATTGTAAAGTATCTTCGGTCTCCGACGCTGACGTAGAAATCGCAAAGTGTAGGTGCCGATAAAAATCTAACTATGGGACTGAAGAAAAATGATAGGGAAAATTGCAAATATTGGCAAGTGAGATGCGGTGTTAAAAACAAGAACGCGTTTCAAACTGCTAACCGAACATATCCTGCAAGACACTAGTGGAGAACAGCCTAATGGAATGTTACAAGTTCCGACATTGGACGTTGATTACATCGGTGGATAATAGGAGCTATATCCGATCCAACCGATCACGTTCTGTGGATTGTGGATTTTTTTTTCCTCATGTCATTAGTCTTTCTACTCATTTGTTGCAATCCTCCATCCCTTCCTATCTTGTGCTAACCTCTTCATTTCTACATACCCCTTACAACCCACGTCCTCAATTATCTGCTTCATATATTATAATCTCTGTCTTCCTCTACAGTTCTTACCTTCGACTGTTCCCTCCACCAGCAAATTAACCAATCCAGCATGTCTCAAAATATGACCTACCATCCTGTCTCTTTCTGTAAGCTTCTTCCACAAACTTCCTACCTCATCTATCATTTCCAAATCTCGTTCGTTTTGTATTTTATCTGTCCACTTATTTTTGATCATACTTCTATAGCCCATTTACTACTCTTCAGTTTTCCTTGTTTCTGCTAGATTGGCATCACTGCTGACTACTCAGCAGGTGTCTGGAGTAGCAGCGACTTCTGGATTTACAACCTGCCTGTCACTGCTGAAACAAATGTGTGTGTGTGTGTCACAGAGCTGCGACTAGCTATGTTATGGACGTGTGTACCTGTAATATCCGCTGTACAGTGGTTGAGGATTGGAATATAGTGGACATTCGAACTAAAATCATAATATCAATCAAAAAAATGCTTCAGATAGCTTTTGGTTTGCTGATCAAAACTGATGTTCAATTTTTGAAAAAATGAGTCCTTCACACTTGAAACCTTTTCCTACCACCTGTCCAATGTGTCCTGCCCAGTTAAACTTGTTATCAAAAGTAATGCCAAGATATTTACATTTCAAGTCTTCAACAAGCAATTCTTTTCCCCACCTTATAATCATAATCAACCTTCAAAACAACACGCTCAAGGCTGACTTCAAGACTTGCAGCTGCACCTGAAGATGGCGACGGAGATAAAGTCGCCGAAATATTGTGCATTAATAACAACATCACTCGGTTTGTTTCCCGAGAAACATTTATAAATAAACAACGCCGAGAAAGATTACATTCATTTAATTTTTTTATTCGTATATCTAATAAGCTGACTTTTCTTTTTATTTATCTTCATCCCATGTTTACCAACCCAACTAGATATCCTGTCCAGATCACCTTGCAGCTGTTTACAGTCATCTACCGTTTTGATCCTTTTATATAGCACTAGCTGGTACCCACGACTTGGTTCGTGTTTGTAAAGAAATTGTATTGACAGCTACCGCCATCTAACAACCATAGTGCACGATGGGAGACGCGATGCTATTACCACACACAAACATCAGTCATCTGCGCTATGTGGTTCAGGCAACAAAGTAAAATTTACGGACACACATGTCTTTGGATGAAATACGAAAATATCCTTGATCTACCACTTTCAACCACCATTTCTCCCATACTCCCACAATTACCGAAACTCGGCCAACGTCGTGATCGATGGGCGACTGTGTTACTACCACACACAAACGCCAGTGATCTGCGATAGATAGTTTTCGCTGAAAAGTGATACATCATGACACACGTGTTTGGCAGAAATATTAAAGTGCCGCAGGTTGACCACTTTCAACCCCCATATCTCTCACACACCCAGGGCTACCGACATCTAACAACCATAGTGCACGTCAGGAGATCGATTCTACTGCCACACACAAACACCAATGGTCTATGCTATGCAGTTGTGGCAGGAAAGAGAAGTATAAGGAGACACTAATTTTTGGTCGAAATATGAAAATGCCCTGCATCGACCACTTTTAACCATCATATCTCCCACACCCCCACAGCTATCGACATTCAGCCAACGTTGTGCACGACAGGAAACTCCATGCTACTTCTACCCACAAACACCAGTGATCTGTGCTAGGTAGTGGTGGCTGAAAAGTGAAATATATGAAAACACACGTCTATTTATATATATATATATATATATATAAAGATTATGTCGTCTGCAAACAATGTAATTTCTTATAGGAAACAATCAAAACAATTATTCATTAGAATAATGAAAGCAATAGTCCCAATACGCTACCCTGTGGCACTCCAAGTTTTACTACCACTTCTTTTTGATACTGCATTTCCTACCCTAACTTTGTTTTCTACCTTTTAAAAATTCTTCTACCGAGCGGGAGCGTGTGATCAGCGCGAGGAAACAGTCGTGAGCGTGTGTCAGCGTGTGTGGGGTGGTGTGTGTGACAGAGAGAGATGCGTTCCTCTCGCCCCGGCTGACAGGCAGGCGACACTCGTCCAGATTCAGACGGATCGCCGGTGCTGCTTGCCGAGGTCGGGTCACTGCACGCGAGTGAACGTAGGCTGCGAGCAGAGTACTGCACGCACAAACTCGGCCGTCAGTGCGATTGCAACCCTCCATGAACTACGTGGCTCGGTCTAGGGTGAGGGGGGGTTACTAGCCTAGCCAAGTAGCTTTTCATTCGTATTATTTGTCACAGTTAAAATGAGGTACAAAACACACAACAGCACGTTAATTTTTATTTCCGTGATTTAAGTATGTCCGTATGTAATTTACGATAGTCTGACAAGAGAAAACAGTACAAAATGTCTTCTGGAGTCAATAGGGGAAGAAAGCTACGTTGCACGCGGGGGAAGGGAGGGTAGAGGGGAGGTGGAGTGATAGAGGCATAAACCACGTGGGAGGGAGGGGGAGGGGGGCGTTCGCACGAGGGGAAAATGGATCCACGTGGTTTATGCACGCTCCCGTACTGTTGACGAGGGCTCTCTTACTACACAGTCCAGTCACATTAATGTGACCACCTCTCAAAAACCAGAATAACCACCTTTGGCAGAGGGGACCGCTGCGAGGCGTGCAGGAAGAGAGTCAATTAAGTTTCCGAAGGTGTTCACTGGGATGTTGAGCCATGCCGACTCCAGTGCCGTGGCCAGCTGCGCTAGATTACGCGGTTGAGGATCCATGGCGCGAACAACCCGATCGAGGTGGTCCCGGGTTTAAATCCGGTGAGTTTGCTGGCCACGGGAGTAAGTTAAACTCATCCTGGTGCTCTTCGAACCACGCACATACACTGCGAGCTGTATGACACCTCGCATTGTCCTGCTGGTAGATGCCATCATTCCGAGGAAAAATTATTCGCATGTAGGGGTGGACAAGGTCCACAAGGACAGATACGTACTTGTGCTGATCCATCGTGCCTTCCACAATGATGAGTTCACCCAGTGAATGCCAGGAAAACATTTCCCAAACCATATTGCTCCCTCCTCCATATGCGCCAACGTCCGTCTGTCGCCACTCTGTGGACGTCCAGTTGCGGTACTGGCGTGCAAATTCCAGCCTTCGTCGCCGATGAACAGCAGTCAGCATAGGTGCATTAACCAGGCGTCTGCTGCGGAGGCCCATGCGCAGCAACGTTCGCTGAAACGTTGTTGAGGATACACTCTTGGTAGCCCCTTGGTTCATCTGGGCGGTCAGTTGCTCAACAGTTGCACGTCTATTTGCCCGAACGCATCTCCGTAGCCTTCGTTCGCCTCTGTCATCTATAGTCCGTGGTGCACCACATATTCCGCGCCGCTGATTTTGAATAGTGCCATTTTGCCATGTACGGTATACTTTCACCACGGCGGCACGTTAACAGTTCACAAAATTAGCCGTTTCCGAAATGTTTCCACCCTTGGCCCGAAAGCCAATAATCATGCCCTTTTGGACGACGGATAAATCGCTACGTTTCTGCATTACGCCAACGATTGAAATGCTTTCCGATGCCCTAGGACATCCTTTATATACACTCCACTGTAATGTGCTGCCACCTGCCTTCTGTGATTGGTTATTTCACGTTGACGTCGAAAGTAGGTGGTGGTCACATTAATGTGACTGGACTGTGTAGTATTGATGACAGTGAGACTTTGTCGTATGCGCAGTCTTGGATTCTGAAGGTCCTGGGTTCGAATCTTGGTCTCTGCTATAATTTTTACAGCCTTTAAAACTAGCCTGTCTCACCGAGCGTGGTCGGTGAGCAGTTAACGTTTCGGCCTCGCATTCGGGAGGACGCGGGTTCGAATCCAGGTCCGCGCATCCAGATGGTTTTGGTTTTCCAGGGTTTCCCCAAATCACTATAGGCGAATTCTGGGATGTTTTCTTGAAATGGCCATGGTCCTATTCCTTCCCTTCCCTTGTCCCCAGTTCCATCCCGCCTTTAATGACCTCGACGTCGACGCGTAAAACCGAAAGTAAAAAAAAAAAAATACTGACCTTTAGTTCACATAAAGCTTTGTTTGGTTAGCGTGAAGATGCTAGGACGCACCGCGGTTGGGATTTTCCGTCAAACTGTAGGCTCGTATACCCGACAGGACTACCGGATTAGGTTGTGTGGTTAGGATAGGGGTGTACTGCGTAGTCGGTAAGAAACTATCTGACCAGGGTTTACGAACACACGCAATCGTTGTAGTGGTTTGGTAGCTGCGTTGTTAAAGCGCTTGCTTTCATAGTTAGGAGTCCCGGATTTGAATCCCGGTGGAACCAGCAGTCTTCTCCTTGGTCTTAGCATGAGCTGCGCCAGGCGGCCTGTGGTTCAGATTCCACCGTAGCTCCAGCAAACGACAGAGGTGGATTGCGCCGCAAATTGAAATTCTGCCATCAGGTGCAGAGATCACACGAATTTGCCGGCAGAGTGCTTCGTCGGGTCGGTCAGTTTGTTGCAGTTTGAGGGCCATTCTCGATCACCACTCACAAGCCATGCGACTAGAGACAAATGTAACGCCGCCTGTGCTCTGTAGAGTGCTGAGTGCAGCACTCAGTAGCAGGGTACGAGCAGTTGATACCCGCTGTCGGACACTAGCTCTCATCTCTGTACGTTTATCCCTCGCAGCCGTAACACGTGCAGACAGCTGAATTATTTCCTTCTGCCATCGAAGCACTCTTCAGCACATCAATCACTTTAGTTTGTAGCCATTTTTGCTGCTGTTGTTTTAAGTAGCATATTGTTATATATCTATTATCTGACATTAGCTCACCTAAACTGTTCTGCAAGAGGCGAGTTACATATAACGCGTAGCCAACAACTTCTATAATCACGTTGAATGGTAAAGCACTTTTCATTTCAGAACATAACCTTGTATTATGTCGTCATTACCCTACTAAAACCATTTAGAAGGGGTAAAATCTCATATAGTTATATACTAAAGAACTTTTATAACCATTTTCTTAACAAGAAGGCACTTTTTAAATCAGTTCTGAAACATTTTTATAAAAGACATAAGATTCAAATAAAGTTGTTTTTCAGTCATGATGAATTTTGTTGCATTCATTTCCACTAAGACAGAGGAGAATGACAATGACTTTAAGGTGGTTTTTGTGTGCTTTTAAAATTTATGTAAGGAGATATTTCAAATGAAAATAATTCGATATTTTTAGAAAAAAGAGCTAGAGAAATAAAAGTATGTGTAAACGAAAGAGAAAAATTCAGTTAGTAACAAACATATAATTGTTCAGAGGTAACTTGATGTTTAAAGTAAGAAAAACGAAGTTTTAATGTTGACATATGATAGCATCCACATGTCTTACTTTCAGAAATTAATAGCTCTTAAACAAGAATAATTATGAGAAAAGTAGTCAAGGCCAAAAAGATTCGGAATAAATTAAACTATAACATAGTAAAATTTCGCGGAAATCCGAGTAGAATTAGTGTTCTACAGGAGTGGGGGCTTTTTCTAATTCACTAAAGAATAGTGTTTCCCCGCGGGAAAACACCGGTGTTCCATGGCAATTCAGCAATAGATAAGCCTAGCCTATAAAAAGCAGAGCAGCGCAAGCAGTCGGGGAATAGTTTTTCAAACAGTTTTTCAAGCGGGCGTTCGAGGCGATAACAGCTATGTGAGGGGCAGCGAACTACGAGGCTGTGGACTTTGAAGATTTTTAGTAGTGGTGAAACGGGGAGCTTAGAAAATTTCAAGTTGTTATAAAGTTTACATTAACGGTCAGGACAATGGACTCTGACGCTATTCCGGGATTCCTTAGGATGATCTTTCGAATTTGCAATCTAATTCAAGGAGACGATAGTTCTGATGCTTTATCATTCTGGTACCTCAACTTGTACTACCTAAAATTCAAGAATATAAACTTTGTTTATGCACGAACTTTTAGAATCAATAAACCTTTATCTCCTCTGGTAATTACGGGGGATTGGCGACCGTTTAAAGAACCTATACAAGCATCCGTAAAGGTACCAACCAGCACGATCAATGTTGCATAATCCCAATGCACGTTGTGTTGCGACAATGTTGCTTGGTGCTCCTGTTTGTTTGCTGTCCTCCAGGCGCAGGACTTCTCCCACCGAGCGTGGTGGGTGAACAGTTAACGCTCTGGCCTCGCATTCGGGAGGACGCGGGTTCGAATCCCCGTCCGGGCATCCAGATTTGGCTTTTCCATGGTTTTCGCAAATCACTGCAGACGAATGTCGGGACGCTTCCATTAAAAGGCCATGGCCGAATTCCTGTTACTCGTCCCCCCCCCCCCCTATCCTTTCTCACCCCTAATGGCCTCTCGAAGAGTCGTGAACAAAAAAGAGGTTCTCCAGTCCAGTCCAGTTCGACTAGCTGCAGTTTAGTTTCTGTTATCAACAACTGCGGTTATTCATCGAACGAGGCTCATTGAGAAGCAGGTACGCACTGCACACTATCGTTTGTGAAAATTGCGACACCAGGAAGGACACATTTGATCGCAGTGAAATTTATTCCAGACATTCGGCACATGGCAGTAGAGAGATGATTAGAATTACAGAACTGTAGAAGCACTACGAGCGTGAGAACTCGGCACGGCGCGAATGCTCCAGGTGTTGCAATCAGCGCCTCCATACGACCTGCTTTAGTCCCAGGATTGCTCCTGCCACTGTTGCCTCTCGTACGTTTATTGACGTGGCTCTTGTTTAAGTCAGGACTTGTTCGTTGCCTGAATGGGCAAAACCCGCCTGCCTTTCTTTAGGCCGGCATTACACTGTAAAAGATGTTTATCAAAGATCTTTGATAAAAGATATTTTATCAAATATTTTGCAGTGTAATGGGACATATTTTATAAAAGATTTCTTTTATGAAATGTAATAAGTTGGCATTGCATTTTATAAAAGATTTCGAAGTAAACAAACAAAATTACGCAAGCAATGTTACTGAAGTTTGCTAGGACTGCCGAATCCATGATAATGTTGATTTCTGAGTATATGGAGAAGAAAATGTTGTACAATCACAAATATATAGACTACAAGAATAGGAATAAAAAGGCGGACACTAACGAAAAGATTTCGAAGTTAATTAGTTCTATTAAAGAAAGCTGTGCTGTCGATGACATGAAAAAGAGAATTAATGGATCAGGAAGCTAGTACTTGACAGGTTTCTGGAATAGTAGCTGCCCAGTACGGGTGCCATACTGCAGAATTGTGCAGATCCGCCACCAGCAATAGAGTACAACCCATTGCACATACACTGTAAAAATAGACACCCAATAGTAAGAACATATCGTTAAATTATGTGGCAATAATTCTGATATAGAAATTGTTGAAAATATTACGGTAAGAATTTGTTGGACCTAAACTGCAGCTTCGACCATAATTTTTATATGCTGTCACGCCCTCACATTGCAACTTTTTCAGTAAACTTTGATGAATTACTTTCGTACCAAGTTTTTCAATCCACGATCTAACCCAAATACGTTTACTTTTTTTCTTTTTTTTTTCCTCAATGAAACACGCATTGTGTCAGCTGCACGAACTGCGGCTGCGCAAGCATACGAGTTCACTCCATTCATTTCACAGAACTATGATGAAAAATTTTATCTAGTTCAATGTGCTTGATAAAATATCATAAAATATCTTTTATAAAATAAATATGATAAAATCTTTTATAAAAGATCTTTGACAAAGATCTTTGACAGTGTAATGCCTGTCTTAGCCAGGGTTCCTATTCGTTTAAATAAATCTAATTCTCTAATTTTCCTACCTCTGGTATGGTTTTTTGGTTTTTGAAAGGTTGTGATTTTTTTGTGTTTTAAGCCTAGAGGGGGGACTATTTACATTGACACATTTACAGGGTAATCTAACTTAATTGAGTTTAACCTAATTATCCTAACGGAGGGTAATATGTGAGTGCAGTGGCCTACTTATAACTATTGGAGCGGTTGTCTTTGTTTACACGTGTGAATGGTGGCCTATTTACAGATAATGGCGGACCTGGGGTTTGTCAGTTGGGGCTGGAAAATACGATATTGCCTCGTCAGGGCTCTGGACATGTTGCTACAGGGAACACACTGGCCCGTGGTTTGTAGCCGCGTCCACAAAGCACCGACCTGAGGACCAGAGCGAACGAGGTGCCTCAGACCATATCCCGGTCGTCTTCGGTACGCGACAGGTCAGGGCCAGTGAAGCAGTAGTACCCGTCGTTCTAGGCTCGCGCATTCCTCCCCACATATGGCCGGGCATTGTGGAGCTCCTGCAGCAGGGGGATCTAAACCTCCCTGCGGTAGCGGTCGCTGTTCAGATTGTCCTCAGTCCCATCTTATGAAACGTTTTTTTTTTTCCATCGTAATAAATTTTCTCCTGGCCCGTTCTATTGTAGATTTGATTTATTTCTTGCAATCACACTGCTCATCCATCAGAGTGCCTCAGTATTTGAAGGAGGATACTGGCTCGATCTTATTGACTTTTATTGATAGGGTCACCTGAATTTTTCTATTAGATAAAACTACAACGTTGGTCTTGGAAGGGTTGACAACCAGACCAAACTCTCCACTGTGCTGTACTAAATTGTCTATCGTGCGATGGAATGCAGATACTCCTTCATCCTCTGGTTCACTCTTGCCTTTTCTTCGTCTTAGAATACCCTCCTTTTCCTGACTGATTTTCCTTCGGACTGATCCTTTACTTCCGCAATTTTTCTTCCTAACATTTCCCAGCGTTCGATGTCTTCCTCCTTGATTCCACATCTTCTCAGATCCTGATGGACCTCCTTCACCCATGGAACTTGAGTCTTCCTGTTCTGTTCTGCTTCCATTCTGTTGATGTGGCCATAGAAAACTGATCTCCTTTTCTTAATTGTGATTGGTATCTTTTCAAACTTGTCGTATAATTATTGGTTCGATCCCAAACAGAAATTAGATTCTCTTCCTGCCTCTTTTCTGGCACCAAGATCTTCCTTTCTTTCTTTTCTATTTCTGTCATTTCCTTTCTGGCTAGAGTTTCTGCCGCATGTAAACATTCTGGCTTCACTACCCTACTATAGTGCTTTTATTTCTCCTGGTGGAGAGTAATTTTGATTTGTATGTCTTTTGACAAATCCTGAAAGCTGTTTCCATCTTTCTCGCCCTATCTTCAACTGCAGCCTTTTCATTGACATTGGGAGTCAAAATGTTACCAAGGTATTTGAACTTCTCTGTTCTTTTAATATCATCATATTTAGTCTTCATTGTCCGTGTCTGATCTATTGTATCTATGTTCACATATTCAGTATTCTCAAGCGAAATGTGCAATTCTGCCTTCTGAGCTGTTTCCTGCAAGACTTCTGTCTGTTTGATTGCAATCTTCGGATCTCTTGCTTCTTTTTTCTACAGTAAGAATTGACCGAAGTTATTTTAGTAGCAGTGAAGTTGCAGTTTATTATTCGCTAACTGAGTGACTTCACACTGCTGATTCTCTTCACACTCTCATCGTTTTTCGTAGGTCTGTTTCGGTCGAATTCACTCGGTCTGCTGAAGATGAAGCCTCAACTGATTCTCCACAACTTTCAGATGTGTCGATGATTTGTGAAAAACTTGTCACTTGAATTTGACTTAGGTTTCTCAAGTAAGGAACTGCAGGAGCGGAGCGATGTTTTGGGTGGTGGTGTTGGTAGCCCTGCTGCTAAGTGGTGGCGCCGCGCACTGTTTATCACGTCGTGTCTGCAGCAGTCGCTTTCTCTCTCCGCACCGACTTGACGAGTGTAGGCAGACACTGGGCTTCATCCCCCACACACCTTCACCCTGACCACTCTCCACTGGTATTCTATCCACGAAACAGGTTAATGTAGGGAACAAGTGTGCGTTCAGACCCTCGTAAGTGCAAAGAGCCTGCTGCGAACCCCGTCCCTCGCGCACGGAGCAACCTGAACAGAAGTGATTAAGGACACAGATCAAAGGACGCGGGCGGAAAAAAAATCCCTGGACGATAGTGACTTTTTCTTGGACGGTGTAATGGTGTTGTGGAATAGTATAAGAACGTTCCGTTCCGTGTATTGTTTACTTTACTCGAAATAATTTTCGCTTACTTTATTGGTATTAACAAGTATAATGACCAAAAATTAAGTATGCCACTTTACAATAAAGTATGGTTGGCAACCCTGGATCTAACCGCGACACGTGATTAATGCCTGGTAAATCGAGACTCTACACTGCAGCAGTGTTTATCAAACTTTTAGCTGCACGTACCCCATAAAATTCCCCAGGTAATGATGAACCCCCTTAACAAAAAAGTGTGGCCCTTTTTTTTCACTCCACTGTTGGCAACAATGAGCGATATTGGCCATTGTGCGTGTTATACGTATGAGATAGCCAGTCCGCCATTACGTAAATCTTGCCGGGAACCCCCCTACGACCAACTGGCGAACCCCTAGGGGTTCCCGTACCCCGCTTTGAGAGACACTACTGTAGACTGAGACAGTAGTTACTATACCACGTTGCTTTTTTTACTGAATTTTCGTGAAATTTGATGCTCGTAAGTTTTGGTCAGAATAACATGAGAAGCATTTGTAGTTGTGTGAGGGCACCGTTTCTGAATCTTTTTCAGTAAGAGGACCAGTGCAACGTCAGAAGTAACTCACATGAGCCTATTTTTACGCCCACGATAACACACATTGGTCATAAACGTAATCCTTACGCCGCCCTCTTTGATGTCTGCTGGATAGGTGTTATATATTACAGTAACAACGCAGCCGTATCTTCAAGCCCGAAAATTCCAGATCGTTGAAATATTGATCACTTGTAGCGAGTTGGACCTTCCCCCCCCCCTCTGGTGGGATTTAATCGGAACCCCCCCCCTCCCCTCCAAAGATGACGTGATATTTTGACGGAGACCCCCCCCCCCCTGCTAATCGACGTCGTAGTTTCCGCGTCGTGTACCTCCCCCCCCCAAGTCGATATTCGCATCATTTTTAGACTTTTTTTTTTAGCTGTACTATCCTTCCCCCCCCCTTCTCCATTTCACCTCACGTATTTTTTTTTTTTTAATTTCATTTGTCTTCTCTTAGCAATACAGTCAGCTCAAGTATTAGTTTGTTCAACCAGTGTTTTCAGTTTCTCCATGTGAATATTATCTTTTCAAGTAATTCTAGAACACACCACACCACAGGACGGACACGACAAGCACACTCACCCTCGGCCGAACTCGAACTTGTGACCTACGGCACGTGGGGCAGTACTCTAGCACCTACGCTACCGAGGCCAGCCACGTAATTAATGTAAAAGTAGATAATGAATCTTTAGAAAATGACAATGAATACATTTGTCTTGGCCAGCTTCTAAATATGAGAGGTGATGTAAGACCCGAAATTTTCCGTCTCATCAAGCTGGGATGGGAATCATTTGGGAGGCATTCTATTATCCTGAAATCTAAAACGCCCACAAATCTAAAGCTAATGGTCTATGACCAGTCAGTGTATTCTATCTGTGATGACATACGGCTGTGAGACCTGGGCCTTAAATGAATTTACGAAAGGTAAACAAGGACTGCCTAAAGAGCTATGGAGAGGTCAATGATAGGCTTAAATAGAAAAGACAAGAAAAGAGCCACAGACATTAGGTCAGTTACAAAGGTCACAGACATCTTGGAGAAGACAGCATCCCTAAAGTGGCAATGGTCGGCCATATTGCGCGGAGAAAAGACCAGAGGTGGATAGAAACAGTGTTGGAGTGGAGCCAAGAGATCAGCACAGACCAGAGGAAGACAACCAGACCAGGGGACAAGGACACACGCAGGGTTGAACTGGCAGAGGATCACACAAGAGCGTGCGACCAGGAGGAAAGGATTTACCGGGCGAGTAAACTTAAAATCCGACAGGAGTAGCTTTCGATAAAGCTGTCTGGCCATCCTGATCTGGGTTTTCCCAGATCATTCCACGCGAATGCTGGGATGGTTCCTCCCAATATCCCATGGGCGCCTCCTACCATATCCCGTATATCCCTTCCAAACTATTACCCTTTCGGATAGGTTCAATGCACCCTCTGCCACACACTTTTAGTGAATGGCAGAGTAATAGTAATAGTAAACTGCTCAAGTTCTACCTGAAATCATGACTCTAAGAAGCCACATCAGAAAATGATTGAACTGGCTGATAATGATGAATTAATAGACGCCGCCTTGCACACTCCTATAGCCTAATAGAGTACTAATCCTGTATGCATTGTACATGAATATTTTTTATATATATAAATTCAGTGAGACCAGCTGTCTCGTGTGGTTGGGAACTACAGCGTTGGGCTGTTCACCCAGACATACCGCCTGCTCCGCCATTGTACGCAGTTGCAGAGCACCGCCACTACGAACAATGCTGTTTGCTCCACACTCTCGCCATTGTCTCTGGCCTGAGTCCATTTCAGTCCCTGCTCGCTTCCTGTTTACTACAGGTCCTAAAACACGCGATCCCTGAATCCCTCTTAAATGACTCCTCCTTAATCGTTCACTCTAGCTGTATTCGTCAGATTCAAATAACTGGGGGGGAGGACGCGTACCCTGTTGTTTGATCAATGCAACCCGCACGCTGGTTTCGAAATTGAGCTTTGTTTTTTAATTGCGATGTCGCGCACCCTTCCCTGCCAATTTCACTGCACACCCATCTTTCCCCTCTTTCCTGCACCCACCCATTATTTCCTTCTACAAATTTCAACTTTAAATTACTTCGCCGTTTTTGGTAAATCATTCATCACTTCTCTTGGTAACTTATTCCAATCCCTGACACCCTTACCTAAAAAATAGAATCTTCCTACACCCTTGTGCCTGAAATCGAGTGCCAGCTTGTGGTGATAGTCGTCTTTTGCCATCCATGCACTACTTTTCATTCTTACACCAATATCTTTCCATGTCTTATCACCAATATACGCCTTGTACACTCCCATGACCCTCTTCACTAGCGTTGCCAGGTGTCCCGATTTGCGCGGGACGTCCCGATTTTCGGGGTCTGGGGACGCGTCTCGATTTACCCTCGATCGGGACGCCAAATGTCCCGATTTTTTGGCTAAATGATAAAAACCAACCACTCGACAAAATGAAATCGCGTGTCCACGTCAGACGCATGTTATTCACGGCTTATGGTACAACTGATTCCCCTGACCTGCACATTGTGCCAAAACAGTTTAGCATATTTCATAGTGGCAAAATGATATAGGAAAACAGCAGAAATGTAATGAACACATGAAAAAAAAGAAAAAAGAAATGAATACCAGTTTAACAACATCGCGGAAAATATTTTTAACACCAATCTAATAGCATCCAAGAATCGAGTAGTGATATCTGCTTTAGTCACGAAGACATATCACTCGGTCAAGCTCACCGTGTCATTTCGGTTGTGAATCAAAACTCGATCGTAGCGATTCCAAAAATGCTGAAAAATTGTCACTTGGAAGAACAAAGGCCAGTGGGATTCCACATAATGGTTTAGTTTCGGCATCTACTCAAGAAGCGATCGAAAATCTTCAAAATGATAGGTATAGTTTTATAGTGTTGTTACATACGCCTTCAATCACGGTAGTACAAATTTTTGTGTGCTGATGATAAGATTTTACAGCCCAACTACAAATTCAAATACTTGAGATTTAAGAAGACGCGAATGAAGTTGCATCAATAACGCATAAAAATTTATAGATGTGGCTGAAGGAGCCCATTACTGTTGTAAGCATCTTACTAGTTACTATGCAGACAACGCAGATGTGAATTTTAGGTGCCACAGTTTAGTGTTTCCTGTTACTACACCATGATAATGATCAAATTATATCAGTGGGAGTTCCTGCATATATTTTACATAACAGTGTAAAATGTGCTCTGAGTATAAGTAAATTTTAACTGGAGAGTTTCATCCTGAAAGTGCATAGTCGTTTCTCATATTATGCCAAACGAGCTCAGTATTTCAAACACTTTTATGAAACACATGAATCTAAATATTTGCTTTCATGACATCAATACCGGTTTCAAATGCGGCAACTGAAAGGAAATTTTCCAGGTCTAAAAGTTGGAATAATCGCTGGAGTATATCAAAGCAGACATACTTATTAAAAACGGCTTTAATTTGTCTTGTGACGAATTTTTTATAATTGTGTTATATAAAAAAAAGTTTTGGTAAAAGCAATGAAATCAAAGACTAAATACAATTTTAATAAAAAAAAATAAAATAAATACTTAAAATTCAACTTGAAAATACATTATTTCCATAATATTTCGTTAGGGGGCGTCCATTAATTATGTGAGGAGTTTTTCCGAAATTCTGGACCCCCCTTTTTCTAGTGAGATTTGGTGAGATCTGGTAGGAACACCCCTCCCCTTTTAAGATGACGTGTGATATTTTTACGGGACCCTCCCTGCTAATCGATCCCGTACTTTTTGATATTTTTTTAATAATTATTTGTTTTAGCTCTCCTCCTTCCGAGGGTGGTTAACCCCCCCCCCCCTCTGCAGGTAGGTTTCTGCGCTGATTCTTAGACCTCCTCCCCCCCCCCCTCTGAAGTCCAAATCCACTTCGTTTGTAGCCCCCTTTTTTATTTTTTTAAAGCGCTACTGTCCTTCAAGAATTTTAAAAACTCGAGTGAGATTTCCGTCGACCCCCTCCCCCCTCTAATTTCACATCATGTAATTAATGGACGCCCCCTAGTAAGTCTGACTATTATTATATTATTTAGTAATAAGGTTTATAAGTTCCTATAACGAGATAGACAAATAAATACATGTTGAAATTACCCCTATCCTCCATAAATAACGAAAATACCGTGAATTATATAAAAACCTATTTTTTGGGAGCTGTCCCGATTTCTAGCCCCGAATCCCGATTTCTTTGATCCTCCGTCCCGATTTTTAACAATGTGGACCTGGCAACACTACTCTTCACCCTCCTCCTGTCTTTCAATGTATCCCACTCCAGCCTCTTTATCATATTAGTTACCTGAAGCAACAGATCCGCCGGGAAAACTAACGATTACGTATTAGTTACCGATTGTGTTTTGCAGTAATTTCCACAAACAAATCTAGCTGCTCCTCTTTACACACCCTTTAACTCCTGTATTCGATATCCAAAATGTCCGTCCCATACTACACAGACTTCCGCCAGAAGTTCAGCATCTCTTTGGTTTCTACTCTCTGCTTATTATTGTTTATTTAACAGTTATGCTAGCAACATTCATCTTTCTTGTTATTTCGACCAACTATTCACCAAGGTAAGCAAAATATTTGCGTAACTAAACAGATAAGGGAAGATACCTTGTCACACAACAATACGTACATTAATTACATCAACCACGTTCAAACAAGATATTGGCTATTATTTTGTATATACGTTTCAAAGATATTCTTCTATGGAGTAGCAGTTCCCAATGAAAAATTGTTTAAATTTTTTCCTGAATTCCATCTTATTCTCTGATAGGCATGGGTGATGTATGAGGAACCTGTTGAAGATATGTATCCCCGAATAGATCCCCTGACTTCAGGAACAGCTCTCTTCATGAACTTCTGCTAACCCCACAGATAATTACTACTCGCTTCTCGGCTCTACGAGTAGAGTAACTACATACTTTCTTCTTTTCTTTGCTATTAATATTTCACGGTGTTGATTCCTTCCAGCTTTGTTCTTTCCAAACTATTGTGCTTTGTTTCTCTCTCCTTTCGTCTACACAAACGTCAAACTCTGCGACCTTTTGCCCTATATACGACCCTGTTCAACGTTCCGTATTGCCCGTTTTTAATTCAGTAAGCAGTTAATTTATTTGTAGAGATTTTTATCAAATAACTTGTCACTCTGCTTGAATTGACCCGCAACCATTTGAGTTCTAATATATTTATTTGTTCTTAAATTCATATCTGTATTTCCTCGGCACGAGAAATTTTCTCAGATTTTTTTTTTTTTTTTTTTTTTTTTTTTTTTTTTTTTTTTTTACATGTCCATTACGACTTGATTTATGCACTTGCCGTTGTTTTCTTTTCACTCTATTTTCTACAATATAGAATTTTTTATTCCTCCTCCCTCAGTGGCCCTTTTGACAGGGCGTCTGAAAGCAATTGGATATTGTACCTATGCTAACATGCATCCTGTTTGCGCAGTGTTTGTTGAAAGATGATCTTCTACATCGCTAATCGGGGAGATGCGGGTTCGAATCCCCGTCCGGCTATCCAGTTTTCAGTTTTCGATGGTTTTCCCTCTCCAGACGAGTGTCAGGATGGTTCCTTCACAATGGCATGGCCGAACTCCTTCCCGTTCCTAGTACCTAGTCCTTCCCCGTCTTCGTATGACCTCGACGTAGACGGGGCGTAAAGCGACAAGCAGAAAAAAAAAAAAAAATCACGTTGGTAACGGACGATATGACGGTTAAAGCGCTACTGAATTTACCCTTTCGGATAGTTATTTCGTCCTGTGAGTTTGCTCTCGTTCAGAACTTTACTTGAAGCTGTTCCATCTCATCCCGTTTAATGTCAGATTATCCATCACCTAAAGACAGCAGATAATATAGCGTTACAACTCTCCAAAACCGGACATCATGTCGCTTGACAATACAAAATAACTTTGACGTAAAAAGAAAATGAACAGCTCAAGTTAGCGTTTGCTTTTGCTGAAATACCAAAAAGAGACGGTACATACATAAAAAAATTTAAATAAATAAAGATTCAACATGGTTGTAGCGTACACGAGAAAAATCTCGTTCACGGTACAAAATGTGAATACCTTGTCGTGAAATTTGACAGTAAACTAGCGGTAGAAAGTAGTTTACAGGTCCTTCATTTACTGGAGAGCGTAATACGGCGCTGTATGAGGAAACCTTAATGATAGTGGCGTATTATGTAACCAACGCTTTAGGAATCAAGTTGACGAATTGTAGTGTGTGCAGAGGTGAACAGGTAGGTTTGTTTGTGGGTATCACTGCGCAACACAATCAGTAAGTGATGTATTTCGAAGGTTGCAAGAGGGTGAAGATAGTGCTGGGTGTATATGAGGGGTACGTTGGTGATGAGGATTGGAAAGATGTTGGCAAAAGAATTATTAAGAGTGGTGCAAGGAACGGAAAAGATGATCACGACCACAAGCTGGCACGCGACTTGGGTAAATTTTTCTTGTGTAGGAAAAAGGAGTCGACGATTAGAAGAAATTGTGGAGTGGAAAGCTAAAGAAGTGACCAGAAACAATTGAGAATAAAATTCGGGAAAGGCAGGGAAATTCATAGGGTAAAGATTTTGCATCAACGAATCTATGAGAGGGGGGGGAGGGTGGGGAAATTGTGTGTGTGTCGTTGGCGGAATGTTGGATTGAGTTGCAGTTGATGAGGGTACGGTTTGACAGACAGACAGGTGGTTGGTGACGTACGTATGGCGGCGGTGCGAGTATCGATCCTGGATGTCGACCTGTTTCGTAACGCGCTTACGTGACCTCCTCCCCCGGGTCGACCGCTGCTATCGACTCTAATTCACTTAGCGCATCACGGGCGTGTGCTGACGCTTCTCACGTCGACGTGCGCCTATATTCCCTACCAGCACCGCTGTTTAAAATTACTACTCCTAATCGCTCTACCCGCGATAGCCAATCAATCTACTGCGCATGGGTAGCTGCCATTTTGGTTTCCTCTCGCCGCGACAGTATAGCTGTGTCCTTTCGTTTCTTAAAATAAGCACTCCGAAGAATCAATTATTAGCATTATTATAATACTTAGTTTATCTCACTGTAATATTTTCATAGGACATGACATCCAACCTAATTTCATCGTTGATGTCATGCAAAACTCTTTGTACATAAACGTCTTTGATATGTTTGTAAATGCAGAAGCAAATTCACAGCGTGCTCCTACAACAATACCATCAATATCATCATTGCTAGTGCAGTGTCCTTATTAAAAATGTGCCTCCACATACATGTACCGTATCTTATCGCCACTGGCAAGAGTTTGTTTTCGGGAATAAGCAGATATCAAACTTAAGTTAATACCCAAAATTGAGGATTCTACGATAACCGTGGCGCCGCAATTCGATGATGGATTCTTACGTAACTCAACGAGACAAATTGAAAGTAAAGAATATATATATATTTATTTAATTGATATCTCGCTTATTTCTCGAGATAATCTTAAAATTGACGTCGTTATTTTGAAATGCGGCCTGGACTAGAAGTAAAATTTCGTCATAGCCAAATTTGTTGATAAATTCGTTTGTAACTCTAAGAGACAAATCGAAAATAAAGATTTATATATATATATAATATCGCTTAGTTCTCGAGATGATATATCTCAAAAAATGAGGAGGTTAGGTTGAGAACAGGCCTGGACCAGAAAAAAATCACCAAAACCACCATATCTACACGGTTGAAAAGCACTATAAACGTTTTATTTTCTTCCTAGTGATTGCTTTAGGTTGAAATACGGCCTGGACCAGAAGAAACGTCATCAGATGTACAAGGAGCTATACCTATAACTGATTTTTAACAAGCTATATCTCCAAACCAAGCGAGATATCAAAAATTCTTTATTTTTGATTTGTTTCGTCGAGTTCTACAAGAATTCATCATCAGATTGTGGCGCCACGGTGATGATAGAACTGCCCCATAAATTACTCTCATTTAACAACGAATGCTACTTTTCTATTATTACAGGACGCAGAAACACACTCGCAACTTGCGTCTGCATATCGGAAGACATAATTAATGCAAACCATCTGATGATCAGCATTGTTTGCTCGGAACCGGAAATAGTTGAATAAACAAAATAAAAACAAACGGTGACTGGTCGCTGTCATCCATATCAACCCAAATTTGATAACGCGGTCGCTGAATTCCTCCAATCCATGATGGACAAAATATTATTAATCAACTGTTTAGTTTGCATTTATTTTTCGGAAAGCTCACTTCACAATAACACTAACACACACAGACGTCGGTCGAAACAAAGATACTTAGCGTCGACTCGGCGATTGTTCCAGCGATACTACTCACTGACAAACTCAACTTTCAAGCAACTCGTGTCTGCCGATCCCCAATATCAGTATAATACAGAATAATTCAAACAGTTCCGACTGACGTTTCTCGAATTCTAACAATACCTAAACAATTAAAATAGTATTAAAACAATCAGATTTCATACAAAATCATTCACAATCATCATGAAACACGCGGAAATGAAAATTGAAGATATTTACAGGTGTTTACAAACAAAATTATCAACATAAACCAGTCCAAACCACTCAGAATAATTGTCTTCTAAACGTCGTATCCCACATCAATACTTACAATTACAAAGTTTTAATTAGTGTTTCGTACATAATACTGTCCTTGACCGTATTACATAACATTTACGTAGTTTCTCTCCATAAAACAATGTTCATTTATACAAATTCACAATTAATTACATGAAAATTATACAAAATAGATGACCCGTGTGAAAATTTCGCGAATACAATCAATAGTAAGGTTGGGTATTTGTAATAATAGGCTGAAAAAAGACCTGCCTCATTTGTATCAATTGTTTATTTGTTTAGTGCAATAGGTACGTAACAAAAGACGACGCCAGTGAAGCAGTTTATTAATATCTCTGTGACATGAGCTGCTGCTATCTAGCGGCTAGGCTCTGAACTGTCTCATACGCGCGACTTTCACAGTTATTACTTTTGCCCTTTAAGGACAAAATACCGAAAATTTTCGGTCTTAAGATATGATGTGACCAAAGCAAAGACCTTAATATCTAATATGATAGCTCATTTATCTATTTCTGTTTGAGATCAAGGGAGATAAATGGCTCATGATAAAAAAATACGTTACAGAAATATTGAAAATTGCCCTTTATGGGTCGAATTCCAAAAAACTCAAAGTATGATTTTTATCAAACCAGAGATCTTAATCTCTAAAATAATACCTCATTTCTCGATCTCGGCTTGATATCAAGGGAGATAAATAGCTCGTGACCAAAAACATAAGTCATGGAAACGATTATAATTTTGCCCTTTAATCGCCGAATTCTTAAATATTCCTTTCTTGAAATATGATGTGACCAAGGCGAAGATGTTATTCTCTAAAATGATACCTCACTTATCAATAGCAGTTATATATCAAGGGAGATAAATAGCTCGTGAGAAAAAACCGTTATGGAAATATTTACTATTTTTTCTTTTAAGGATCGAATTCCGAAAAATTCTTTTCTTTAAGTATGATGTGACCACGGCGGAGATCTTACTCTGAAATTCTATCTTATTTTTCTGTATCGGTTAAATATCAAAGGAGATAAATGGCTCGCGTCACAAAAACGCGGTGTAGAAATATTGATACCTTTTCTCTTTAAGGGTCAAATTCCCAAAAATTCATGTCGTATTATATGATGTCACCATAGCGGTGATCTTAATCTTTAAAATGATACTTCATTTTTCGATTTCGGTTAGGTATGAAGGGTGATAATGGCTTGTGACAAAAAAGAAAAAAAAACACCTGTTAGAAATAATGTACACGATCATATTTACTCAACTCGCAGCTTGCTACAAATAATTCTTAAATTACAATTCCATTGAAGGTGTGGGTCTGAGGCCGTTCTAAGCGGCGTAGTAAAGCAGTTTGCAGACCTTGTACTCCAGCACGGCTTGATATTTACGGGGAATAAATCACGACGATGGAAACAAAGTCGGCGGAACAGTGTGAGTACATCACGCTGGATGGTGAATTTGAAGTCGAAATGAGTGAACTGTTGAAGGAAATTGAGAGCGAAAGCGGGGACACGGTCTTGTCTGAGTACAGAGATAAGACGAAATTACGACGATAGGCCGGGCCGAGTCTGGCAGGTTATCACAGGGCGGATCAGTCTGTGTGCGCCGAGGAAACACAGCGGAGAACAGCGCTTGCGAGGGAGCGTCCATAAACTACGTGGCTAAGTCTAGGAGGGGCGGGGAGGGTTGGATGGAAAGCTACGCTGAGCCAAGTGGAGGGGAGACAGGCCACGTGGCTTTCATATTATTTGTCACAGTTAAAATGAGGTACAGAACACACGACACCATCTGGATATTTATTTCTGTCATTTAACTATCTCCGTTTGTAATTTACGATAGTCTGACAAGAGAAAATAGTTTTAAAATCTTCTGGAGTCAATAGGGTTAAAAGCTACGTTACACGCGGGGGGGGGAGGGGGGCCTCAGTGCTGTAGCTATCGAGGGCTAGGCGGTACCGTGCACCGGGGCCCCCATATTGAGGGAGCCCACCAGCTTAGCTGAGGGGGCCCCAAGGTCAGCTCAGGGGCCACCCAAAGCTCAAGTAGCCCTTGCCAGCAAACCTCACGCGACTTGGTAGAACTAAAAAAGAGCGTCGTCCATCTGGCCTGGGGGCCCCAACATGTTTTTCGCACCGGGGCCCTTGTTAACATAGCTACGCCACTTGTCGGTCTACGTGGGGGGGGGGAGAGGAGGGAGGGTATCACAGGAGGCCTAAATGGAGCTACGTGGTTTATGGACGCTCCCCAGGAGACGATGTGTCGTCTGGAAGACGCGCCGGAGTTAGACTACTCAAGGACGCGGTATTTCCAGCGCTCCTTTATGGCACAGAAACGCGCAGCAGAGCAGCGCACGAGAATAGACTCTTTCAAGACGAGAAGGGGCCTAGCACGCGCTAACCCTATTGTTTCTGTAGAAGCGCTTCATTCCAGAACCAAATGTTGACATGGAGAACCAAACAATGTAAACGTCATATTAAAGCTTTCTCCTTTTAGTTAATACCTTACATTAAACTTTCTTAGTGTTGAGAGAGTTTTTTTATTTTCTGATTTTTTAACGCAATATGTGGAATATAAGAAATTAAAGCTACCTAAAAAATTATGCATTTTTAATACGTAGAGATAGTTATTGCATTCTAGTGTGACCCAGTGACCTTTTTTTTTCCGTATCGTCACGGGTCTAGAATAGTTCCAGTTTTTAAGGTCAAAGATTATGACAGGTTGATCTGATCTGACCAAATACCAACTCCACCTGTGTCTCAGTCGTAGGATGAATAAAATCTCTTTAGCTTGAAGGACTCGGAAGTATTAATAGAGGTAGGTACTGTATTAAACACGGACAGGGACGATCGCGCGATCGTATAATTGTTTCAAAGGTCGTAGACTCGAACTTGCTGAAGTACAGACATGACTAGTATTTGACCCTAAAAGTTTACTCTGCAAAATTTGGAGAATTTGTGTTTAAAGGAAATGCATAATTGCTTCGAAAGCATCACGTTGTTTTTATGGAGGCTGGGCAAACATTCATAGTGTAATCTTAGGTCATACTGTCTGTAACGGCCAGAGAACTTGATGCAGATTCCAGATTATTATATAGTTGAGCAACTCCGAAGAAATTAATTGCCAGAATACTCGATTCGGTGACATATTTGGTCTGATGTGCACTTAAAATTATCTAATAACTCACGTACAGCGAACATGAATAAAACCAACTAACGAAAGTGGTCAGTAAAATATGGAAAAAGCAAATAAATGATAATGTATAAACTTTGGTCAAGCA
The DNA here is from genome assembly GCA_031002005.1 of Vandiemenella viatica. NCBI lineage: Eukaryota > Metazoa > Arthropoda > Insecta > Orthoptera > Morabidae > Vandiemenella > Vandiemenella viatica. The sequence continues at coordinate 271,287,348 of CM061919.1, forward strand.
ACAACATTACCGAAAGTTTTAATTAAATTGAAATTAGTCTGAGCCGGAATAACAATTGGCATTCGTGGTTACAGCAGAGACCATGAGTAATTTAAGTTTTTTATGTTGGTTTCATTAGCGACATGTCACTGAAATGCAGTTCCATGTTTTAATTATGAAATGCTACGAAAAGCAAACTTAATAAATGTATTATGGCAATTAATTTTCTTGCAGTTGCTTAGTTATCAAATTGTGGACCTATGCTCGAACTACTACTTATGAAATCTCTGGTCGCTGTTAATTTGCGCGTCATCGTTCTCGAGCCAATAGCTCTCGAGGTGAGTGCATGAGATTAGGGAATTATATAGTACATTAGTACTTACTAATCTAATCTTCGAGGAAATACTGAATTATATCAGGAAATTAGGTTACAATTAGTTCCGTGGTGACAATGAAAAATATAATTTCCACAACAGTTAACTAAGAAATTGCTGATACGAAATAAAACAGAAATATACTATCAGCTTTACAGTAAATTAAAAGTTTCTATTGAGTTGCGGTTATGTTAATGTATGATGTACTTGTCTGATTAACGAGAACACGCTAGCCTATTGTAATATCTAAATTAGCCACCAAAAAATTCAAATTGGATATCATAGTTCCGTTGCGTCTCTTTAAGTGTTCGAATAATACAGTGGTTTCATAAATTTATTCCGTTTATTTTGATTTATTAAATTTCAGAAAACTGAAGAAATAAATAACGGAAGTCATAAAAAAAAAGAATTTCTTGGAAGGAGTGCTGATCTCTGATACAGAGTGATCTGTGGCGCATATTTGTCTCATGTCGAAATGATTGTAATTTATTGCTCCGTTTCTAGGATTCATAGACTCATAACTTCATAAGACACTTTCACAGATTTTAATTTAGACCATACGCCTTCAAATTTTGAAAACATCGTCCAGATCGCTGCGGTATTTTTGCGTGAAGCCATATGAGACCCTTAGACACGCGCACGTCGCTTACATTTAGTGTAGATATAGTGTGGATGAGAGGACTGGTTGACAAAAGAGGACGTTCTACCAACGAATCTTATACTTCATTGGACATGCTGTTCGGCCGAAGAGAGACAATGTGCAAAAAAATCATGTGGAAAAAAATGGGTCAGCTGTCACGTAGATGACATGTGATGGGTGGGACAAATCAGACTCGACAGAAAATAAAAGGGACGGTGACTCAACTGTCCCGGGAAGCAGAGGATAGCGCGACTGCAGTCTCGTTGAGATGGCGACTGTGTGGAAGGCGAACAGAGTGGTCAGTTTTCAGTCGTCATAATGCCACCGCAATGGCCGGTACCTATCAAATCCCAAATAACGACTTAAGCGGGTCGGTAAAACGAGGAAGGCGCCACGGTACATCTTCCACTCGATACAGCAATTCGTGACGTGTGGCAAGAGTGCCAGAAGATGCCTAACTACTACCGTTCGAAACGTTCTCCACCATAGCTACGACTGATGATTATTCCAGATCGCAAACGTAAAGTTACACAAAGTGTGGGGAAACACAGTGTCATCCGCATGAGAGGTAACGCTCCGGCGTGGCCTCTGGGAGTACGCGGGATCGAACTCCCGTACGGGTATCCAGATTTGGGTTTTCTACAGTTTTATGGTGAATGACGGCGTGTTTAGTTCAAAAACACCATGACCGAATTCTATCCCGTTCCTCCCCTCCATTTTTGTCGTGGATCTAATGAAATCAACTTCAGTAGCGCGCGAAGCTCTAAACTCTCTATATTTGCTGTATAGTGTCACCAAATTTAGTGACATTCCAGTACCGGCGCCATCTAAAGCAGGGGCTCTGAAATTTTTCTGGTGGGGGTCACTTAGAACCATTACTGACAACCTTCTGTAAAGAATCTGCCTTTTTTTTTCAGTTGTGTCAGTATGGGCGCTGTACGATGGACAGGATTTGACGGTCCTGGCTGTTGGTCGTCGCACACATTCGAAACTGTCTTGGAACCCGATTTCCAACGTCTTTGAGCAGTGTTGAGTTGTGCCTTATCAGCGTTTACTCCGTTGTAACAACAGAGCAAAAAACAAGCCGGTCTCCGTCACTCGCCAATTCACCTGCTCTTTTACTTTCTGGCACTTTGCGCGTCCTGTATACAGACGTAGAAACGCATTTATAATATTTTTTCGTCGAATCAAATACATCGCCATTTCCTGTTTGTGATGGTAAATGAGAGCTGGAGTAATTATGAAAGTGAGCAGTAATACGGGAAGCCTGCGTGGTCTGTGCTGCAAAATCAATATGGCGCTTCGGGAGGTTGTGTGCTGCTAATTAAAACCGCCGCCTCTGTAATTAATTTCTGACACTGAGCAGGTCGCAACACGTCGGCCCGGACATCCACACTCATACCAACAACGCCGACTTTCACTATGCGTAAAGCATTCACATACCTGCTACTAGCTTCTAAGAGCACTGTCGGGGCAGTTCATTTTTTCGCAGTTGGTTGACTAAATACAGTTGTCTCTAAATAACACTCATAACCTTAAACATGACGTCACGTGGTGCGTATTTGTTAGTTTCCTGTAAGAGCGATATCTCTGGACAGAGAGGATGAGGAAACATCTGCATCCACTGAATATAAATAAAAGAAAACAACTGATGGTGTACATGGTCATTAAACAACGTTCATACAACTTCACTCAGAACTCGTCCGTTGCAGTGTTGGAGTTAGCCTCTCCTCCGCACTAAATCGAGCTCTCTTGCTGCTTCTATAAAACCTAACCGTTATATTCGACACGAACGTTGGTTGGATCGTTGTAAGGTATACTTAGGCCGGCATTACAGTGTAAAAGATCTTTGTCAAAGATATTTTACAAAATATTTTACAGTTTAATGAAACATATTTTATAAAAAATTTCGTTTATAAAAGATTTCGAAGGAAACAAAGAAAATGGCACAAGCAATGTTACCGAAGTTTGTTAGGACAGTGTCGCGAAAACTGCGCCCAGTGAAATTTGCGGCCAGTGAAATCTGCGGCCAGAATTCTCAACAATGCTGTAGCGGCATGTTTATTATAGAATAGGATCAAACTGGTTGTATTGTTAAAAGCCGCCCCACCGGCGCACAGTGGGCCAAAATCGCAAAAAGCTGGCCAAAATATAAAAAGTTGTTCAATTTGTACCAAAGTTAGTATGTAAAGGTTATCGAAGTTTCTGATTAAGAATATAATATCAAAAAGTGAAAATAGAAAATGGCGGATCCAAAATGGCGGACAAATATTGCTAAAAGTCATTTTATTCATATAAAAGTAATTTTTGTGGAATTATCGAGGTTGCTAGAGTTGTTCAATTTGTACCAAAGTTAGTACGTAAAGGTTATCGAAGTTGATGATTAAGAATATGGTATCAAAAAGTGAAAAAAAAAGAAAATGGTGGATCCAATATGGCGGACAAATATTGATAAAAGTCCTTTGATTCATATAAAAGTAATTTCTTGGGATTTATCGAGATTGATGATGAAGATTGTGACTTCAAATATTAAAAAAACAAAACAAAATGGTGGATCCAAGATGGCGGGTGTAAATTGGTAAAATTCTTTTTATTTATGTAAAAGTCAATATTTAGAGGCTGTTGTAGTTAATGGTTATAAATATAAGCTCAAAAATGGAAAGCTCGAGAAAAGTACCAAATAGAGGATAGAAGATAGTATAAAATATTTCAAAAAAAGAATTTTATTTCAATTACAATTAATCATTTAGTAAATTGTTTGTGACTATAATTAAAAGTTATTGTTTTCTTCTTCTTTTTTATCTTCATTATCTTCTTCTTTTTTATCTTCATTACCTTCTTCTTCTGCATCTTCAGTTGAATCGTCATCATCTTCAAAGACTGTTTCCTCATCATCTACACCGGAATCTTCATAATCTTCCGGCACAGGAACTAAGAGGGCAACGGCTTCTGACGACAAACTCTTCAGTTTGTTTGATGATTTGCGCAGAGAAGAAATGTTGAAGTGTGTGGTTGCTAACAATCTCCTGAACAAGTTTTCGATACTCTTAAGTCCGGAAAACTTTCGTGAAAAGCCTATGCGATATTGCTTTATCAACTTATTGGTTGATTCTTGAGCATCCTCCGACAGTTCATATAATTATTATTTTATTTAATACTTATTTCTTAACACGTGTTTGAAAGCGTTAAAAAGTAATTCCACAAAGTATGTAGAATATTTGTGTTTCAAAAATGTACTTTTCCATAATTATTGATGAAAAAATTAACTTAACATTAATAATTTAATTTTTTTTAAAAAAGGATACATTTTGCAAGCGTCGCTTAAAAAGTTGTTCAAAGCCGGAGTTGGTACTAGTAGGTGGATTTGAAGGTTAATTTATTAAGGTAATAGTATATACTTGCGGACACGGTGTAAAAGAAAGCGGAATATCGTGGAATTCGTAACTTATCTCTATTTTTTTAAGCACATTTTAAAATTTTCTACCGAATTTTCCGGTATTAAGTTAATTAAAAAAAATGTGTGTAATTAATGATTTAAAAATTACATAAATGTGTTTTAATTAGTACATACTTCCAGGATCACAGTCCATATTTAAAATATTCGTTTCACTTACACAGAACACAAATATTTATCTTTAACGACAAGACTATTTTGTTTCCTGGTCGGCTGCATGCACCTCTAGCAATGAAGTGCCGACTTTGACATGAAATATAAAGGAGGAAATGAACAATTGATCGTCCAAACAATCGGTATTCAGTAGTTCCAACATTACTGTAGCCAACCTGATAATCGAAAATTCCCATCCAGAAACTTTTTTTTTTTCCTTTTTGGCCACGTTTTCAAGATTCTGGCCCACTGTGCGGCGCTCTGAACGGATTGCTGCATTTGTAGCCAATGTTTCTAAACAGCAGGTTGACAGTACAGATGTTTTATAGTTTATAACTGTTACTAAAATACAAGTTTTATTCTTGCTTAAAAGACGTAGAAAAGAATTGTAATAACGAGGCAGATACTTACAGAATCGTAGTAGATTTCATGCAAAATCTCCCTTTGCCTCACATTACTAGTGCAGGAGGCTTCGCATTGGGGAGGACGGTGGTTCGAATCCCTGTCCGGGCATCCAGATTTGGGTTTTCCATGGTTTCCCAAATCACTGCAGGCAAATTCCGGGATGCTTCCTTCAAAAGGCCATGGCGGAATTCCTTCCCATTCCTTGCCCCCCCCCCCATCCTTTCCCGTCTCTAAAGACCTCGCTGTTAGAGAGACGTTAAGCAGATAAGAAACTAGTGTAGGAAAAAATATTCTACCATCAGCAGTTGTGGGTTAACGTCATCTACATCAGTTTCCCCACAGACGATACGATAATGGAGTGACATCGCTCCATTTGGACGGATGGGCGATCGTATATGGACGCATCTAGACGACCTCGGCCACTCCGATCTAGTTAGTACCGCACTGGATTTTCCGAACAGTGTTGCAGATCAGCAAAAAATTCAGCTTTCAGTAACGAGTGCGAAAAAAGTCTAAGAAATAATACTTAACCTGTGAAACATTTGCGTGTCTATTAAAAAAAAAAAAATAGAAATTAACTTGGCTGTTTCGGGCGTGTAATGTAAAATGATTTGTTCACGTAATAACTTCCAGGCCACGATTTAGTGAGACCAGGTCGGGTCGTCTAAGGGTCGTTTAGAGTGATTAGGACGGCGCGGCATGACACAAAGAGAAGAGTTATTGGCCGCAGATTTTAGGTTGGCCGCAAATTTCACTGGTACCAGTTTTCACATATCCTGTTAGGACTGCCGAATCCATGAGAATCTAGATTTCTGAGTATAAACAAAAGAAATATAGCTTTTTTTTTTTTTTTTTTTTTTTTTTTTTTTTTTTTTTTTTTTTTTTTTTTTTTTTTTTTTTTTTGCTGTCGTCAGTCTTTAGACTGGTTTGATGCAATCCTCCATCCCTTTCTATCCTGTGCTAACCTTTTCGTTTCTACATACCCCTTACAACCCACGTCCTCATATATCTGCTTCATATATTCTAATCTCTGTCTACCTCTACAGTTCTTACCTTCGACTGTTCCCTCCACTTACAAATTAACCAATCCAGCATGTCTCAAAATATGACCTACCAGCCTGTCTCTTCTTTCTGTAAGCTTCTTCCATAAACTTCTTTTCTCACCCATCATTTCCAAAACTCGTTCATTTCTTACTTTGTCTGTCCGCCTAATTTTCAGCATTCTTCTATAGCACCACATTTCAAATGCATCAAGTTTCTTTCTTTCCGGTATTCCTAAAGTCCATGTTTCGCTACCGTAAAGTGCTGTGCTCCACACATAGAGTTTTAAAAAGTTCTTTCTAATTCCTAGATCAATGTTTGAAACTAAAAGGTTTCTCTTTTTCATGAAGGCTCTTTTTGCTAGTGCTATTCTGCTTTTAACATCCTTCCTACTTCGGCCATCGGTTATAATTTTGCTTCCCAAGTAACAGAACTCACTCACTTCTCCTATAGCATCCGATCCTATTTTTATATTTAATCTACTACTATTGTTATCATTTCTGCTACATTTCATCACTTTTGTCTTACTTTGATTTATATTCAGTCCTAAATCTTCCTTCAGTATTTTGTTCATGCCATTCAATAACTTCTCAATATCCTCAGCTCTCTCTGCTAACAAGACAATGTCATCAGCAAATCGTAACAATAGGAATAAAAAGGCGGACACTTAAGCAAAGATTAAGAGGTTAATTAATTCTTTGGAAGAAGGCTGTGCTGTCGATCACGTTAAAAAGAGAATTAATGGATTAAGATGCTGTTACCTGACAGGTTTCTGTAATAATAGCTAACTAATACGGGTGCCATACTGCAGAATGGTGCAGATCCGCCAACAGCAATTGAGGACAACCAATGGCACATGCACTGTAAAAATAGACACCCTATAGTAAGTATATATCGTTAGGTTCTGTGGTAATAATTCCGATGTAAATTTTTTTGGAAAATATTGCTGTGATAATTTGACATAAACTGCAGGTCGACCATATTTTTGTAATATGTTACGTTCTCACATTGCAGCTCTTTCGCTATACTTTGATGAATTCATTTCGTATCAAGTCTTGGAACACACGTTCTAATCCAAATGCGTTTTCTTCTCTTCTCCTTCTTCAGTAAAACACACATTGTGTCAGCTGCACGTGTGGCGGCTTCACAGGCAAACAAGTTCACTCCATTCATTCCAGAGAACGATGATTAATAATTTTATTTAGTGCAGTGGGCCTGATAGAATATCATAAAATACCTTTTATAATATAAGTATAATAAAGTCTTTTATAAAATATCTTTGACAGAGATCTTTTACAGTGTAATGCCGCCCTGAGCCTGGTACTGTAAGTAGAATGTCTAGTAACTTTGCTCCTTAGCTAACCTGAACGAGACTTACAATTTAAAGTAGAATACCATCCGTGGAAGCGTTCTGGCGTACTTTACATTAAACAGCAAGCTATGCCGGAGGTGAAGATCGGGTTTAGGGCGTTTGAAAATTCCCGCCGAGACAGGAATTCGAGCCGGAGACCACTCCGTTCCCAGTCATACGCCTTAACCACTGAGCCACCAGACCGCCCTTACTCTGTTACGCAAGTAGTCGATATAGTTTCACCGAGCGTGCTGGGTGAGTGGTTAACGCTCTGACCTCGCATTCGGGAGGGCGCCGTTTCGAATCCCCGTCCGGGCATCCAGATTCGGGTTTCCCATGGTTTACCCAAATCACTCCAGGCGAATTCTGTGATGCTTGCTTCAAAAGGCCATGGCCGAATACCTTCCCGTTCCTTGTCCCCAGTCCCATCCCGCCTCTAATGATCTCGACGTTGACGATGCGTAGAGCCATAAGAAAAAAGATATAGTTTCGGCGAGATTGTTTTTTTTTGTGGAGTCTTCATGAGTGCAGATGGCGGGACTACCTTAACCAGAATGCTGCACCACTAAAAGAATCGTGCGGTAATTTCTGATTTTGAGTTTGGTCGAAATGGATTTCGCCAGCTGAGTTCGTGCTTCGTCTTATCACGTCTTACTCACCGAGTCCTTTACGTTACAGTACAACACTTCACGTGGGTTCGCTGATAATTCCGCGTACTGATTGGACCTTAACATCAATCGGTACTAAAAAAAGGCTGTGATGTCATGCGCCGGACTAACACCGGCCAGGTATGTTACTACAGACTTGGGGTTAACTTAATGACATTCCATTCGCTTTCAGGCTACTGCGAGCTGATGAATGACCACGACACTGAAATGAAACTATGTATTTCGCTTGAGTCTATATTTTATTTGTTGTTTGCTTTTCGTTTGATGTTTTCTTATACTCTGTGTCCAGAGACACCGCTGTTACAATAAGCTAAGAAATATCAAAAAGATTACTTCATTTTTAAGGTGATGGGCGTTGTTTAGTAACAATTGTATTGATTTTAACAATTTCGCAGAAATGAATTGTCGAAATACTGCGTTCACCACGTCATTTTAATCATAATGTTAATGGGTGATTAAACCATCTGTTCCGGCATTTGTTAGTGCAGTGTTTTCCCGGAATTCCAGTCCCTCCCACTTTTTCTGGTGAGATTTGCTCGGAGATTTTGGGCTGCCCCCTCCCCCACCTCTGCTGATCGACCTCGTAGTTTTTGAGACCTTTTTTTTAACCTTCCACAAAGGCGATATTCGCGTCGTTTCTAGACTTTATACCCTCCTAAAGTCGACATCCTCGTGTTTGTGGACCTTTTTTTTATCTCTGCTTTCTTTCAAGAATTTCAAAAGCTCACGTTAGATTTCCGTCCATCCCCCCTCCCCTTTTCCTTGGTGAGATTTCTCTGGACTCCTCCCCCCCCCCCCCTATTTCACCTCACGTAATTAATGGACGGACCGTTGGCGTCCCTTATTTCGTGGATCACTGTACTAGGAGACTATGGGTACATTTGAGTTTACAGATGAGATTTAGCACTGTGATGAACTTGTGAGTACGTTAAGACACATGGGACTGTTCAGATACAAGGAAGAGACAGGCCCCAGCTGGGAGCCATTCTAAGTAAGCCTTCGTCACGACGCGACGTCGTCATACAGTCGTAGACCTCGCACAGTAGTTTGGAAGGAAGATGTATTTTTTTAAGTGTTTTAGGCGACAGTATTGGAAGCACAACCGCCTGTTCTTTTTCGAAAAGTGAAAAATTTTCTTCGTGCTTGGCAGAAATACAGGAGAAGGTTATGCTTCTAATTGGGATTCCGTTGTCAGTTGCTAACAAGGCCTGCCAGATCTTTCACTGTATGGTCTACAAGTTTACCGCTGTTTTTTTTTTTTGAGTGGCGTGACATTTAGTCGTGATTGTTCAGAGCCGCTGTGTTTTGGCTGTTGGTTGTTGGAGCCGGGCTGTTGTGCGCTGTATATTATTATTAGTTTGCCTGTTGGAGAGAAGCCAAAGAGCCTCAAAGAATGAAGACATGCTCTCCGGTCACAAAGCAGTTAACTCGTTGGCTTCAACCTGTCTGACGTCACTGTAAAATTCAGGCGAGGAAGTCTGAACAAGAAGCAGCCTCTGCAAAGCGTCCAATTGAGCAGCAGTTGGGTAACTTGTCTTACCTTGTTCACCTTGTGCACCATATATATTACATACCTGCCAACTTTTACGGTTTTTCCGTAAAATTTACGGAAAAGGACTGTATTTTATTGTTTTACGAATATGCTGTGTTATTTTACGGATTTAGATCGCTTAGGTCTGATCTTAATTGGAACAATGTTATTGCGGTTTTTATGGACAATTGCGGCAGGTTTTACTATTTATTTCATTGTTTTAAGTGCTCTTAGATGTGCGTTCAGGCTTCTTTCATTTGACTCTAAAGTTAAACCACGATATGCTAAGTTTATTGTAGTCAATAATTAATCGATCTCTCTCTCTCTCTGATTTTACATCGATACTTTTTTGAAAGTCGAATCAGCAATCGTTTGAATATCATAGCACATAGTGGAAGAAATGATTTGGCATGTCACATTAAGTGTAGTAAACACATTGCGTGTATAAAATCAAAAGAAAAGAATCACAAAATCAATACTTTTTCGAAAAATCAGGAAATTATTATTTGGATGTGATTAAAGCGTAGTGTTTGTTCACTTCATTTTTGGTTCATTCCACTAAGTGCAGCTGATCATGCAGGTGCCTTATTCAGGAAGATGTTTCCTTCGTCAGAAGTAGTGAAAAATATGGATGTGGTCGCACTAAAACAACTTACATTTTAAAAGAAATGTCTGAAAATGCAATAGCAGAAGTTGTGAAGAGTCTTCAGAATGGTCCATTTTCAATGGCAACAGATGGAAGCAATGATACCAATACAAAATTATATCCCATTGTTGTTACATTTTATGACGATAAACAAGAAAAAATTGTAAGTACTGTGCTATGCATACCAGCATTGGAAGGGAACTCAACAGGGCGCAATATAGGTAACCTCATGTTATCGCAGTTGGAACATCACCGAATACTAATTGGAAACTGTGTAGCATTCTGTTCCGATAATGCACCTGTAATGATGGGGCACAAGAATGGAGTTTCAGTAGTTTTCAAAGAAGCTCACCCAAATATTGTGATTGTTGGATGTATGTGTCACTTAATTAATTTAGCTGCTGAAAAAGCTGCTGCAAGATTACCACTTAAAATAGACGAGATTCTTGTCGATATTTTTTATTATTTAGAGAAGAGCGCCAAAAGAAAAAGTCTTAAGAAGTTTCAAAACTTGCACAATCAAGATTGCAAGAAAATACTGAAGCATATATGTACAAGGTGGTTGTCTTTAGGCAAGTGTTTGGACAGAATACTAGAGCAGTGGGATCCACTTCTTTCTTTTTTTAAGGATGAGGTGCTAATATGTGCTTCAAATATTTCAGCTAGCTTGACATCATTCACAATACCAAAAGTTGAACACATGGGATCCAAGGGGCAGCAGAAGAAGAGAGTTATTGATTCTCCATCCTCGTCGACTCCTAAAAGAATAGCTTATTCTTTTGAATGCAACTCGTCTGTTCTGAAAAGCAAAAGTTTGACTACAACTTGTGAGGAAAAGCTGTTTATGTTTCTCTCTTCTGACTTGATTTATTGTATTTTCCTGCACATCATTATACCATTATTTGATAAACTCAATACTGTTCTTCAAAGTGTTTCCCCACACGTACATGTTTTGTTAGATCTTTTGATATAATTGTTAAAGCAGATACTCAGTAAATTTGTAAAGCCAAAGGTAATTAAAAGTTCTGCGTTGCTTGAAGTGAAGTACCACCTAATTCAAAATCAGAAAAAAGATGATGAATTAGTTATTGGCATTCAAACTGTGAACATGGTTAAGAAACTTAATAATGAAGATAAAACTCTGTTCTTTTCATCAGTCCGAAATTACTTTTCTGCAGCCTGCGATTACATCATAAACAAGTTTCCACTAAAAAGTGATGTGCTGCAACATGCACAAGTAGCCACATTTGACAAAATTGAAGATGCACAATTTCCTTCGGTCAATTTCTTCTTAGAAAAGTTTCCTGTTATCTTACATAAGATTGAAAATGAAACGAGGGATGATGCTGTAAATGCAATCCACACACAGTTCGCAGCTCTTCAATTAGATGACATTTCAACTGTTGCAAATGTAGATGCTCCAAATATGACAAATGGGCACGGTTATCAAATATCCGTGGTGCTGATGACATTATTTTGGTTTAATATGCTGTTTATACAAATTTCTGGATGTTTAGTTAATTGTCGATAAAAAAAATTGTTGTCCACATTCTTTACGGAAACACTGTATTGGGGAACCAGGTTTTTTACGGAAACCCGATTTTGGAAGTTGGCAGGTATGATATTATTACTATTATTATTAATTATTTCCCTTCAGGACAGTGTTTAAACTCAAATTATTCATGATTATTCAGTTTCTGTTTGTATTTTTCTTCTTCCTCTTTTCATCCCAAGACCACTGTGCTCCTGTATCTTGTGCTCTGCCCATTTTCTTCTGTATTTTTAATTTTGTGTTCATATGTATATTTCTCCATTAAATGAGGTAGAGCAAAAATCGAAAATTTTTTGTAAGCCATGTACGCTTCGTTATGAGATCAGTGATGTACACATTTCTGTGAGCAGCGAATTTAAACAAGTAGTTATTACAACAACAAAAAATACGCTATACTTCCTTCACAATCCAATAGAACTCACTAACAAGGGACACCTTCGACCTCAAACGCTCGGAACCGCACGGAAACATGTTTAGAGTAACAAGCGATCATAAACAATACAGTGGTGTGTGTCATTTCCATGCAGAACTTTGCATTCTACCTCTAGTAACATTTTAATAGAAAGGAAACAAGATATCAGTACCATATGAACGAAATTATACGTAATCCAATGACGTCAGTGTATCATTACATTTTCAATCAACAGTGACAAAAACTCTCTGCTTAAAGTACGTTAATATAGCGCAAAACACACATATACAGCAGTACCACACACCTGATAGTGCTTATATTAGTCCTCGATGTACAGATGCGGGATTACGATGAAGTGGTTAAAACAAAGTGGAAGGGAACAATGTGCACGCCTCACTAAAGCCACGTTATCACATTCCAAATCACTTTCGCATTCACGCAGTCCAATATCAAAAGCCACAATAATTATATTTTCAAATGATGATGTTGGTATGTCAATCTGATATCCTGGCTTTCGCCAAGCATAAGGCTTATACGTAGGTGCAGCAAAGTAATTGTAAATCATTGAGTGAAGCTTCATGATGAAATAACGATAATCTATCTTCATTTGTGCTTTGGCTCATTGTGGTCTTACAAAATCAGTAATCCTTCTGATATAGAGCTTATATTGCCGAAAGAAGTAAACACCAAGGGGATGGCAATATTTTGTTGTTTTCGGTGGCAATATCTTCAGCACAACATCTTTTTTTTTTTTAGGAAAAGTTCCATCTAGAAGGGTACGATCTGTATGACCTGACCAGGAATCACACAACAATAGGCTCTTTTCTTGGCTCTTTAATGGCGCTAGCAGACGAGTGCGGAGTTGTGCATGGAAATGACCCACACCACTGTTTTGTTTGTGATCGCTTGTTATTCTAAACATGTTTTCGTGCTGTTCTGAGTGTTCGAGGTCAAAGGCGTCTCTTGTGATCGAGTGTGTCGGAGATAGTACGTACAGGTGGCGCCCCAGTCTGACCCGGGCGTGGGGGAACGCTGTGGCCTCGCATTCGGGAGGACGCGGGTTCGAATCCCCGTCCCGACATCCAGGTTTGGGTTTTCCATAGTTTCCATAAGTCACACCAGGCGAATAGCGGGATGTTTCCATGGCCGAATTCCTTCCCGTTCCTTGTCCCGAATGGCTTCACCAGGAAGTGGGTGGCGGAGGGTGCGTTGCACACGTCCTTATGTGTAAGGGCGGGCATACACAGGCTTATCTGTACAACCCACCTGTACAGGAAAACCAAAGCGTGCATGTCAGCGTCGCCAGGCAAAACGGACGACCGGAAAACTACGAAAAAACGCTTCACCCCGCATAGTCGTGCTCGCCGGAGCGTGAGTGTGGCTTATCGAAACCAGTCCAGTTTCGTTGCTGGATGCGACTGTATTGTTTGTGGCCAAACGAGTGTTATTTTACCAGGCGTAGCGAATTTTTTGCACATAATGTCAGAACGGTGGTATAATGAAGTGACAGAGAACATACAGGGCGAGTCAAAAGTCCTTGGACACGTCCATAAGTTGGAAGAGAGTGAAGGGAAAACTGATAAGTGATGATGGGAACAGAGGTTTGTTGTGGGGCCGCAACTTTTGGAGTGAATGTTATTCATGGCCGCCATCTTGAAAGCCGCCATTTTGCATTCAAGTAATTTTTTTTAAATGGGAAGGGGGGTGTATGACACGTCAAATAACACTCGCTTGAGCTCAGGAATTTAGTGGAGTAATTTTTTTTGTCTATCTTGTACCGTTTAGAAGTCATTAATGTTCAAAGTTACCTTGTCTCTCTTTTTTCCAGGTGATCTAAAATGGATAGACAAAAACAAATTACACCAGTAAATTCCTGAGCTCAAGCAAGTGTTATTTGATCACTTTTCAGTTTTCCCTTCTCTCTTCCAACTTATGAAGGTGTCCAAGGACTTTTGACTCGCCCTGTATACTGATCCGCCAGAACATTATAACCACTTGATTATTAGCGTGTTCGTCCACGTTTGGAGTGCAATACAGCAGCGATTCGGCGTGTCATAGATTCGAAAAGTCCTTGTTAGGTTTCCGGAGTTGTCTGACACTAGATGTCTACGCACGGGTCACGGAATTCCCTTAAATTACGGACCGGTGGTTTACGGGCGCGGCAACTGGGAACGAGCATCTCCGAAACGGCGAAGCTGGTCGGCTGTTCGCGTGCTTCTGCAGTGAGCTTTTATGTAGAGTGATTGAAACCACGGCTGAGTGACAATGTGGTGGACGTCCACGCCTCATCACAGACCGTGGAGGTCGGAGGCTTGCCCGCTCTGTAAAGCGGGGTAGGGGTGATCTGTGGCAGATCTGACGGCAGAGTACAGTGCTGGTGCAGGCACAAGTGTTTCGGAGCACACACTGCTGTCAGATCTGCCTCAGTAATTACATCACTCTGTGGTATATAATGTTAATTCTAGTAGTAATTACAGCACTCAATGATTTCTGAATATAAAAAAGAAATAAATATATTTTTGCAGTACGGAGATTCGAACCTGGGTTCGCAAAATGGGGAACAGCCGCCTTACCGCACACACTTCGGAAAATAGGACATTTTGTACGCAAAAATAGGGTTCATTTTGAAAAAAAATGATTGCAACACAGACATATGGAGTGAATTATTATTATTATAACTATATCGATCCTTTTTTCAGGATGTATCCTCTTTAACTCTAATGAGCTATATATTAGAATTTAATTCTACATAGTTTTGTTGTAGTTCTTTCCAGGCTGATCGATCGATCGATCGATCGATCGATATGGAGTGAATACCCTTCAACATATACTGGGGGATCGAAATCGATTGTCAACGTGTCTGATGGTCTCCAGGTTAGACACTGTCTCCAGTAAAGTCTACATCTCCAGTGAGTAAAACAAAATATCGAGCTGTCCACATCCCTCTTGAAAGTGGCGTGGTCCCGATATCCGAGCCAGGTTTGCGTCACGAGTGTGCATACAAACGTTATCTCTGGCCAGAGTAGATAGCATTGTGAGCCGCAGCACGCGGGCACACAGGTTCTTCCCTCAGGCTTTTGATACTATAACACACACGCGGGACTGTATAAATACATTACGTGTGCGAACCAAAGTACAGGACGTCGAGGGATCTTGTCCCGAAAAGAGCGTGGCGACAGGAATTACCCTCGGGTGTTCAGCCGGATCAGTTCTTCCATGAGCGACGACGTTTCGACAACAACTCATGATCAGGCGAAAAGGTCGAAGTTCACACTGCGACAGCAACTCGCCGACTGTGCATACCTCCACTGATGTTCTATCTTTATTTGGGATATTTCAAGCTAGGGTATGTAGATTCTTTTTTGAGGATGGTTGGACTCAGAACATGATAGTGACGAGGTAGCTTGTAGGAGAACTGTCGAGTTGACGATACTGGTATCTCAGCAACATACGAAATTACTGTCAACTCCACTGGAGTTGACGGGACTAGAGTAGGGGTGCCTGTCATTCTGTTGATGACATCTTCCCCTGCTTTTACAAATTGGTTATAATTATCATTACATTTTTAGGCATTGGCTTTGCTTTCGTGCAATTGATTAACGCATTGTCAGAGTTATATGTTTGCAAAATTATCTTATGGTTATTAGTACTTTAAAATTCTTATATACTAGGTCCACAGTTGTGGAACAGATTGTAGTCAAGGATCATGGATTTCCACTCTTTGACTCACTGCACTAGATAGTTTCACACGGATTTCTGCGACAGGCGGAAGGGGGGGGGTGCACTTCTTTTCTTTGACTCACTGCACTAGATAGTTTCACACGGATTTCTGCCACTGGGGGGGGGGTGCACTTCTTCGTCGCTGTGTTGAGCACTAACCTGGATCGAAGATCGATTTTGGTCTCTTGTGCCTCAGCCCCTCGGTGTCGTACTCGCCCAACTCGTTGATCAGGTGGTTCCTGCATGACGCTGCTTTGGTGAAGAATTTCTCCGCCGTGGCTGCCATCCTCGCAGGGAGTGTGGGTACCTGCGCCAGCTGGTGCAGGTCCGCCGTTGGAAATCTCAGTGGGAGATGCAGCGCTCTCTTCAGAGCTCTGTTCTGGAGCACCTGCAGCTTCCGCATGTGGGTCTTGGCGGTGTAGGCCCACACTGGGCTGGCGTAGTCGATTACTGGGCGAACGAGCGCCTGGTAGACTCGGACACCGCAGCGTGGAGGCAACGATGAATTGTGGTTGAGAATTGGGTACAGGATCCCCAACCTTTGGTTGACCCTGCTCCTGACGTCCTCGATGTGGTGCCGCCACGTCAGTCGCTGGTCCAGGGTAACGCCAAGGTAGCGTACGGCATTCTTTTGGGGGATCTGCTCCCCAAACAGTTGTCGGCCCAGCCGTGGTGGTAAGCCTCTTCTGCAGAAGACCACCACTTGGGATTTGGTGGTGTTAATCTTCACCCGCCACAGGGTCGCCCACTCCTCTAGCTCGTCCAGCGCTGCCTGTAGGCGTTGCCAGATGACCTGTATGCTCCATGATGACAAGAGCATGCTGGGTAATGCTCTGGACTCGCACTCCGAAGGACTCTGGTTCGAATTACAGTCAGACCATTTAGATTTCGTTTTTCTGTGGTTACCCTAAATCGTTCCAGGCGAATACAGGAACTACTCCTTCAATAGGGCACAACTGAATGCCTTCGTGTTCCTTGCGTTCCCAGCGTGAGGGAAACTGTGGGCAAGTTGGCCTTTTATTAGTATGGATGATCATCATCCACTGAATGGGTTAGGCACCGCGTTTTCTTTGTTTCTTCCCACTTCCTTTGTGCAGTCCTCTTCTCCACTTGTTAGTTCCTCGGTCTTGCTGTTGGCCGTTTACATCGAATCTTCGTTTTGTGTGGTTTCATCGGTTTTCTCTACTCCTTCATTCTTTTAACCATCTTAGTCTAGCATTTTCTATAATTTCCTGTAATTTTCCATAATTTCCTTTTACTGTATTCCTAATACTTTTTTTTATCTGTCGTATCAATTCTCATGACTCCTAATGTGGCTCTTAGAAATTTCATCTCACTTGATTGGATCCTGGCAGCGTTCCGTTTGAGTTAGAACAGGAATACACTGTGTGAGACACATGACACCCTTAGCTATTTCTCTGTGGTTGTTTCCTGTTCTGGCGCTTCTCCCTGCCTCCCTCCTTCACTTATCCGCCGTCCATCCTCTTCGTTTCCTCTACAGCACTCGTTAGGGAGCGTCCATAAACTACGTAGCTCCATTTTGGCCTCCTGTGGACCCCCCCTCCCGCCGATGTAGCTCTACGTGGCTTTTGCCTCTACCCCCCTCCCACGTAGCACGTAGCTTTTTCCCTTTTGATTTCAGAAGACATTTTGTACTGGTTTCTCTTGTCAGATTATTGTAAATTACACACGGATATAATTAACCGAGGGAAATAAATATTCACATGCTATTGTGAGTTCTGTTCTCATTTTAACTGTGAAACATGATATGAAAGGAAAGCTACGTGGCCTGGCTCGGAACCCCCCTCCCCCCTCTTAGCCCAGCGTAGCCTTTCAGCCAACCCCTTCCCCCCTGGACTAAGCCACGTAGTTTGTGCACGGTCCCTGTTGTGTGTTTTGTACCTTATTTTAACTGTGACAAATCTTCTGGTCCCTATCCGTTCCGGATGTCGGCAGCCATCTTGCCTGTCTTGTCTCTGCTCGGATTAGCAACGTAGTTGTCTTGGTGGTCCATGTTCCCAGATTTTTTAACCAAGGAGTTGTTCTTTTACCACCACTTCTATTTCCGGTATTTTCCCATTGAGAACAGACTGCAGGAGTTCATAACGGCTACTATTCTTCATGATGTGGCCAAGATACTGCAGCTTCCTGGTTTTTACGGTGGTCAATATCTCCAATATCTTTTTTTTTATTTTGCGGAGCACTTCAGCATTTGTGGTGTGGTCTGTCCATGGTATTCTCAATATTCTTCGATACAGCCACATTTCAAAAGCTTCTAACCTTTTACTGATAGTTTCTGTTAATGTCCACGTTTCAACGCCGTACAGGAGGACAGAGAACACACAGCAGCTACGTGGCCTGGCTCGGACCTCCCCGAGCCTCGTAGTTTGTGGACGCTCCCTCACTGCTGCGGACCTGCAGACCGTCGGCACTGGGCTGTATTGTACGTGGCTCGCGACTTGTTCCTCGTGGGATGTGCTCACCCTGCGAGTTATTTATAGGGCTCTGCCGAGGATGTTGATGCGGCCATAAACTCTGCTTTCAGTTTACACAATCCACGCGGCGTCAAAATACACGGCGCGCGCTCTAGTATTCTGGGAGCCTCGCTCACTATCTCATCTGACACTCTGCGCGCGATTTCCCGAGTTTCCACAATCTTTCCCCAGACGCGGAACTCTATCGCAATCACCGACAGCGTGTTTCTTCTTCCCCGTTGTAAATATTTGTGTCCCGACTCTAATCACGTCGGTCGAAACGATAAGAAATACATAGAGCTGTCCAGCGAAGTATGGAAACGACAATGCTAGGGTTTACAAGAAGAGACAGGAAAAGGGCCGTTCACATTCGTTCGATAACCAGAGTGACGACATCTTAGAAAGAGTGACGACCCAAAAATGGCAATGGGCTGGACGTATTGCTAGAAAAAGAGACGACAGATGGACTACGGCAGTTCTGGATTGAACAGTAAGGAACCAGAAAAGAGAAAGAGGAAGAACCCATAAGACGAGCAAAAGGCGTGAACTGGAAGAGAGTTGCTCAAGATCGATCAGCCTGGAAGGAACTACAACAAAATTATGTAGCATTAAGTTGTAAAATGTAGCTCATCTCGCTTAAAGAACCTGCATCCTGAAACAGGGATTGGAAAAGCTGTAAAAATAAATGAATAAATAAATATATACAGGGTGTTCAGGAATGAAAGGATAATCCTGCAACCACAGATAGGTCACATCGTGTCCTACTTTATCACAAAATTTTATTTTACTAAAAGTCTCACCATATTCGACATATTGATTTATTTAATATTCTTGAAACATGTGATGTTGTTCAGTTTATTCCATGCTATTTCTGAAAATTTAGACCTTTTGAATCCTGTTTTTTTAATTTACTAAAGGTTGTTTGAGGCATCTAAAACATTCTTTTTTCTTAAAACATAAAAAAACTCAAGAAAATATTATGTAAAAATTGTATACAAATTTATTCAAACGGCTGACTTTGACAACCTGTTGTATAAAAAAATGTACTCGATAGACTTTTATTTAATAAAGTCCAAAATACCAACTTTCGTGCTTTAGAACTACCATAAAAACATAATTTTAAAAGGGAATGTTAAACAATTATACAATTTTAAAATTGGCAACAACGAAGCAATTTTTTTAATGTAATTAGCACGATCCGTTTAATACATTTATTTTACAGCACAGGCTGTCAAAGTCAGCAGTTTGAATAAATTTGTATACACATTTTACATCAGATTTTTTAAAGTTCTTTTTTTTTAACATTTTAAGAATAAAAAGATGACTTGAACATCCTTGAGAAAATAAAAAAAGGGGGTTCAAAAAGTCTTAATTTGTAGAAATGGCGGAATAAACTAAACAGTAACATGTCTCGAAAAAATAAAAATAGTTAGACGTTTACTGAAATAAAATTTTGGCATATAATAGGAAATGCAAGATTATCCTTTGATTCCTCGACAGCCTGTGTGTGTGTGTGTGTGTGTGTGTGTGTGTGTGTGTGTGTGTGTGTGTGTGTGTAGTATGTATATTGTGTACTGTATGCATTGTAATACCGTGTACGTTATAGCTTTTTCACTCGTATGTCATCCTGTCGTGGGTCGTGGAGTCCACATGTAAATGCTTCATCTTCTGTGATTTCTTTTCCGTCGAGTCGTAATTCATGTTGCAACTTGTACTGACCTGCTGTACAAGTGGTGATCAAATGAAAAGGTACGAAACGACACGGTGGGTACAAATGTAGACTTTACTCAAAATATACACCATAGGCCTGAGCACAACTATCCCACTGATGAACAAGCCGCAGGATTTCTTGTTCCCAGAATTCCTGTGGCCGTGACGAGACCCAGTCCTTCACAGCGTCCTTAAGTACGTCGTCCGAGTTGAAGCGCTTCCCTTTCAGATGTAGACCAAACACATGGAAATCGCAGGGCGACATGTCCGGACTGTAGGGCGGATGGTCCAACGTCTCCCACTTGAACTTGGCCAGTTCCACATGTGTGACTCTGGAGACGTGTGGACGCGCGTTATCATGGAGCAGAACCACACCCTCCGTGAGCAGCCCCGGTCTTTTGTTCTTGATGGACCTGCGTAGGCGTCGGAGTGTCTCACAGTACACATCCCCCACCTGTACGCCATCCTGTCCTCATACGGACTGCCGCATCATTTGGACGCCGCTTTTGATAAGAGCCTCTGCTCTCTACTGCGCATGCGGGCGCCCGCGCATGCTCCGATCCCAGTCAGAGACTCCAATCGCATCCCGAGATGTCTCGCTACGTTCTCCCATGGCGGAATATGCAAGTATTTAACTGTTACGTATTTACGTCGTTTCGTACCTTTTCATTTGATCACCCCTTGTAATTCGTAGGTAGCCTTCTCTCGGTCAGCAGAATAAATATAAACACAGTTTGAGGACAGGAATCGTGTAAATGATAAAAACAGACTACTATCACTTCTTACTTCATCGTTCCCTTTCACATTTTTATTTGCAAAACATAAAAAATCAAGATGCATCATTAGTATTTTATTCTCTCTCTATCTCTCTATATATATATATATATATATAATCACCCATCGTACCAACTGATATCAAATACTTTATATCTCCAGAGTACAAAAGAATTTACAATTTGTCTAAATAAACGGAAGAAACAAAATTGAATATAGAATTCATTATAAATGAAAATATTAAGTTAAGAAGAGCTAAGTGTGAAGGAAACTGTGACTGTGTTAATGTTAGTTTAACTATGTCTGTATCGTGACAACTAAACGTACGTGTGTGTGTGTGTGTGTGTGTGTGTGTGTGTGTGAGAGAGAGAGAGAGAGAGAGAGAGAGAGAGAGAGAGAGAAAGCATACTGCAATTCCTTCACGTACCTTGGCCGCAATCCTCTTTCGGCTTTAATTACTTCGACGTGGACGGGACGTAACCCATAAAAAGACACAGTTGACCGTATGGCGGCGCTAGTAATGCGGTCAAAGGGCCGAGCGTCGTGGACTCGCATTCGGGAGGACGCCGCTTCCAATACCCGCCCGGGCATCCACCTTTGGGTTTTCCGTGTTTCCCCAGATCATGGCAGAATTCCTTCCCGTTCCTTGTCCCCACTCCCTTCTCGCCTCTAATGACATCGACGTCCACGAGGCATAAACCCATAATTAACAAAAAGAAATAGCTGTCGAAGGTCAGCACCGCTCTACGATACGTGAAACTACACCAAACTGCATTCTGTAGTTTCGAAATCTGTAA
The DNA here is from genome assembly GCA_031002005.1 of Vandiemenella viatica. NCBI lineage: Eukaryota > Metazoa > Arthropoda > Insecta > Orthoptera > Morabidae > Vandiemenella > Vandiemenella viatica. Next base: position 271,309,029 of record CM061919.1, read on the forward strand.
TAATTCTGGTATTGTGCAAACATTCGTTATGAGAGGAGTACTGTTAACATGGTGAGTTCTGTAATTTGTATCCACTGAGTGTGGTCAACGTATCAGGGAGCAGGATGGTTCGGCTCCAGTAATCCAGATTCCAGTTTTCCGAAATCGTTGAATGTGGATGCCGGGATGGTTCCTTCAAACCCGCCGCCTCTAATGATCTCGACGTCGACGAGGCGTAAAGCCAATTCCGTGAACTAAATGCGGTTCATACTGACGGCCTTCTTGCTGTGCGGAGTTCGTGGTTTCATACCAGACTCGCAACCAGGGGGTATGAATGCTGACTGTCTGTGGTAGGGTTGCAAATTAAAAAAAAAAAAAGACAATGGTTTTTTTCAGATTTGTGAAAAAAAAACATGAAAAAAACTCTAGCAGCCTTGTTTCTTTTTCTAAATTTTTTTTTTTTTTTTCAGAAAAGAATATATTTGGTAAATTATAATTTTATTTATGGAACTTACATTTTACATGTGTGTTTTAAATCTTACTAAATCATATAATGTCTTACATAATGATTCATAAATGTATCTATATAAGTAACATAATTTTTTATTCATTCTCTATGTCGGTACCACATTCACTAGTATCAGTACTACCAACACTAGTTCGGTCGGAGTCGGAATTTTCTGTTTCTTCTTCTGTCTCCTCTAGATCCATAACTTCAGAAATAGTTACATTTTCTTTTACTGGTTGTATTGTATGCAAAAGCTTTCGAGATTGCAATTTTAAATTGTGAGCACTGTGCATAAAGACTGCGCCGATAGTTCTGTATTACGGTCTTTTAAGTTTGAATTTAAATCTATTATCATACAAAATAGGAGCTTTATTTGATTTCAATCGTTGATTTACGCCAACGATTGCAAGGAAACGATTCATAATTACTTACAATGACTCAGTATCACTATACGCTGCGAGTTTAACAAGTATGCGAATTTAAGGAAAGCACAATAAGTAATAAGAAGAGGCAAAAAAGATTCGTAGGTCTACAGATAAATTTGTAGGGCCTGGCAGTAGTAGTTCAAATAGCGAGTATCAATCCAAACAACGGGGAATGGGGATTCCTTCTCACGCAACCTAGCCTCTTCTGGAAAGTCTCCATTCGTAAAAGAAAACTTCAGTCGATGTTGGCAACGTTTTTGTGATTTTTTTTCTGCTGAACCTGAAAAATGTAGTAGATTTAAAAATTAAGATAAGTACTTAGTACAAACTATAAAACAGTCATATTAAACGATAAATGCCTTAAAAATTTGAAATTTAGTAGTTATAAAAAAACAGGTCCCAGAAAAAACGTTTTTTCAAGTTTTTTTAAGTCTGAAAAAAAAAACGTTTCTTTACAACACTAGTTGTAACGGAGCTCCGCATCTCCAAGTGCGGAACTTTGGCGTGAAATTCTGCCTCCGCATCGGCAATTTTTATATAGCGGAGTTTTCATTTATATTGCAATATATATTATTATTTTCTCTATATTCGACATTCTGCCCATCGTCCCTTAGCTAACATCATTGTGGTTGTTTTTTTTTTCTTACGATTTTGCAATAAAAGTAACAATGAACTGAACGGTGTTATTACATAAGTGACGAATTTGCAAGTTTGAACTTGCATGTAAAGTAAAGCGGCCTATTCACGGTCCAACCTATAGGACATCCGTGTAGAACTACCATAGGATGCGCTCACCCATTCACGCTAATAGGTGTCCAACAAATTATTCGAAGCAATCCTTTCCACTCGTACTTTCTCCTGGCGCTCGAAGGATGTTTCCTCCAATCATGATCCAACGCACCGGGATACCTTGATGGACGGCAAGAACCCGTGTTGGTTGTCTGGGAGTCCAACTACTTCCAACACGTCCTAGGTGTATTCCTGTAACCCCTCTCACGACTTATCGATTCACGACTTTATCGGAAAATCGGATCACCGTAGGTCCTACTAGTTGTACTGTGAATGTGCCGCTAGAGCGGTGGAAAGGCGGGTGGCGGGCACGGAGATGTGCGGTGGCGTGGCCTTGTGCTTGACGCTTCAATTAGTCGAGCTGCATCGTAGGTCCTACTAGTTGTACTGTGAATGTGCCGCTAGAGCGGTGGAAAGGCGGGTGGCGGCCACGGAGATGTGCGGTGGCGTGGCCTTGTGCTCGACGCTTCAATTAGTTGAGCTGCATCGTAGGTCCTACTAGTTGTACTGTGAATGTGCCGCTAGAGCGGTGGAAAGGCGGGTGGCGGGCACGGAGATGTGCGGTGGCGTGGCCTTGTGCTTGACGCTTCAATTAGTCGAGCCGCGAACTCCAGAAAGTTCATATCACAAATGACGCGTGCGTAGTTATATGAATAATTTAATTCACTTGCGAAACTACGCCATGTTTTTTTTTGTTGAAAGATAAGAAAGCATAAATCAATATGCCAATATTATATCGAGATAGACTTTGCTTATGAAAAAATATAAAATTTCGGATAAAAGTTTAGTTATTTTAGTCGCAAAGATGAGCTTCGTTGCAAGGTTAGTCTGTGGGCACGCGTTTGCTTATGGTTGAGTGTCTCCGTCTTGGCTATACAGTCTAGTGTTGCCAACCGTTAAACTAGCTGCCCTACCAGAAAACCACTAACAAAAAGCGGCCCTACTCTCGTAACCACTAAATTATATTTCGTTATTACGAAAGAAAATAGTGGGCATATTGTTAATACAATTACCTTCATTATTACATAATACACATTAAATTTCTGTATAATTGATCAACACATCAATATTCAAGTAGTAATTCAATGAATCATCAACAAATTATTTAATCAAATGCTATTCTATATTAACTCATCTTCTTCAGATGATCTTTTAAGGGCGCATGACTATGAAGACCCCCCCCCCCCCACGAAAACCGCTCAAGCCCACCCTAAACCAAAATCTGTTCAAACCTCCCCCCCCCCAAATGAAATCCACTCAAGCCCCCCCCCCCAAACCAAAATCCTGGATCCGCCACTGTTAAGAGGTATTTCAAAGTAATTGATCGAGTAAGGGATAGTTGAAAATATTTATCTATTCAAACGTTTCTATTAATAATTTTCATCAATTTTATTGGTTGAAAATAATTAATATTTTCTGCACAAACACCATGTTTAGTAGAACTGGAATGGCTTAATAGTTTGTAAAGTTGAATATCACAAAGTCAGTGTTCATTTTTGACTAAAAACAATAAATCAGTGATCATGACATTACGGAACAGGGACAATTTTTTAATAAACGAACATTATTAATTAAAATAAAGGAAGAAATCGATTACATATTCTTATAAACCTTAATCGATTATAATTAATTCAATTAGCTGTTATTGTAACCTTTAACATGTAATGAAATAAAAACTCAGTCAACTTCAATGTTTCCTACGCAGTAAAAGTAAATACTTCTGAAATAAGGTAGAAATATATTTCGAAAAGTGTAAATCTAAGTTGCTTAGTTTATGGTTTTTCATTAATTGAAACTGAATTCTACTGAACCACTAGCCACTAAAAGCAATATTTCTCCACTAAAAGGGGGGTCGAACCACCAGTTTTAGTGGAAAATCCACTAAGTTGGCAACACTGATACAGTCCGCTTGTCATGTGGTTCTGTTGGAAGACACTCTCTGCTACATGGCGTGGGTTGGACCGCCTGCTGACTGCCTGCTGACTGTTTGCCGCCAGTGTTTGCTCCCGACGCTGATTGCTGTGTCTATTTGAAATCGTCGGCGCGGATTACGAAACCCGGTGGCTTATCGCAGAACCATCATCCGAGCTGGAAATAACCTGGAAACTCAAACAACACCAAATACTAAATGATGAAAGTGGGAGGCTGGACGGCAATGACTACACCCTGCTAGAGAGACATTTAGGACGTTATGTTGGTAGTATGGAACTTTAAGGAACGTGAGCATTGTTGGTCTATAAAATCTCGGTCGATATGTTCTAGATTACAGACTCAAACTTCGTGCCGTAAACGATGTTTTTTTATTGTTTTTAATTGACGTTAATTTGGAATGAGAATCAATAGGAAGAAAACTAAATGAATGATGGTGGGAAGGAGTAAGAAAGAAATGATGATAAATCTACAAGGAGAAATAATTAACAAGAATAGTCCTACAGATATCTCGGGAGTATTGTGAGTGGATATGAGTTACGAGAAGGAGGTGAAAACTAGAATCGCAATTGGCAAAGGAAGCTTTCAATAGATAGAAAAATTTATTATGCTGAAGGCTGGATAAAAAGCTGAGGGAAGAAATTGTAGCTAATGTTTTGTATGGATTGTAGGACTATGTGGCGGAAACATGGACGCTACGAAAAGATGATCTAAAGAGGTTGGAAGCTTTCGAAGTGTGGATATGGAGGAGGAGGAGAAATAAGTTGGAAAGACAAAGTAAGGAATGATGAATTGCTCGTACGAGTAGGAGAAGAGAGTGTTATATGGTTCGTAGTTTGATTAATATGATAGGTAACCAGTCCACCATACAGTTCAATTTAAACTTGTTTTTATTTTCATAAGCACGACTTCAAAGAGATCGGTTACATGCATACATACAATCCAGCGATTGTATACAACACTTCTTCCACAGACAATACAGTCCTTGGCCGTCGTAAACATGGAGGAAGGAAATACCGAGTGTTACAGAAAAATGTATACACACTTCAGGAGAAGAAAAAACATGTGGAAACGTTTTCATACAAAATGTTTATTAGCCTGAAAGTAAGATTATAAGTCTGTTTGAAGTTTCCAATACACTTTCTGGGGAAAATGTTTATGTTAAGTGTTCAAAGTGATGGCTTTCTGCATCAATGCATTTCTGAACACGGGTTGCGACTGATTCGGTAACTACCGCTAAAGTTTCCAGTGGGATATCTGCGCACACTGTTCTAATCTCATCCCAAAGTTCGTTCAGGTTATCTGGTTTTCTTCTGTACACCTGGTCTTTCACTGATCCCCATAAGTAAAAGTCCAACGGTGTTAGATCTGGAGAACGCGCAGGAAACTCGATTGGACCCCTGCGTCCTATCCAATTCTCTGGAAAATGTAGATCAAGGTATGCTCTTACATACCTATGGTAGTGCGCAGGGGCGCCATCTTGTTGATAATAAATCCTCTCATTACCGTACAGTTCATGAATGGCAGGTAAAATTGAATCGTTAAGCATTCTCAGATAAAGTTCACCGGTTAAAGTACCTTCATAACGGAAAGGACCAATGAGTCCCCTACGAGTCAATCCGCACCACACATATACACCAGGCAAATTCACAGCCATTTCCACTGTGATGTGGGGATTATTGTCAGCCCAGTACACACAATTGTGTCTGTTGACAGTTCCATTGAGCTTGAATTGTGCTTCATCTGACCAAACCACATTCCCCACAAATCCCGGAACATTGTTAACCATGTCCCGAAACCATTCACAAAATTGTAACCTACGATCTGAGTCGTCGTCGTTTAACTGTTGCACCAGTCTGGGAATGTACACTTTAAACTTGCCTTTCTTCAGAATGCGTAGCACGCTGACATGACTTACACTACTCTCACGCGCACATTGCCTTGTAGATTTTTGTGGCGACTGCTGAAAGCGTTCCAGCACAGCAGCCGAGGACTCATCACTCGTAGCTGTGCGAGGTCGCCCTGATCAGCCTTTGTGTACATCACACACTGTTCCATGCAGCTCGAATTTGTCACGTATACGGGTAATTGTTAACCATGTAGGTGGATCTGTACCAAACTCACGTCTCCACTGTCTCTGGACAGCAGCCACATTCTCAAATTTCCAGTACCACTTCAACAATTGCTTACGCTCTTCAAAGTTCAACCGCACTTCCGCCATGTTGATATCAGTTAAGCACCGCTGCCCGCGTCACGGCCCTAGCTTGCTGCCACCTACTGAGCAAACATCACACTACGTTTGTACCAAATTTTATCCTCTGAAGCGTGAAAACGAACTCTCTATGACCTTTAAAAGTGTGTATACATTTTTTTGTAACACTCGGTATATGGAGGAAAAGTGACGGTAAATCTGTGAAGCAGGCTCTAAACTCTCGCGCATGCGCAGTGGCGGCAGCGGCGATATTGCGATCCCAAACAAATGCGATGTTCACATTGTGTTAGGTGCTGTAATTATTTCATTTTGTAATGTGTAAAAGTGTTTTATAATGTCATCTTGTGTTGCATATGGTTGCACAAATAGTCAAGAGAGGAAAGAACCTGGAATATCATTTCATAGGTAAGTTTAATTCTAATTATCGTTGTTGAAGTGGGCGGTAGGTTTTGCAAACTTCGGTGCCTGTCTATAAATATTTAGACATAGCTCTCAATGGGATGACTTTTTTCTCAAATTTTTGTTGGTGTAGTGTAGAAAATCGGCATACCTTACTGTTTTGCACATAATAGACTAGCATTACTTTTTAACGAGTGTTGAAAATGAGATTTAAAGGGGTGTGTTTTACATTGCGATTCAGTGAATTTAGTATTGCGCTTTCTTTCGTCACGTTGCAGTTTATACTGACAGTGTATGATGAAATTAAATGTGTTAAATTATGCTATGCAATCTAGGAATCTTGATGAAGCAAACGATGTTGTTACTGCAAATACAGTTTGCGATTCAAATACGCGTGTGTGCGTATGTCTACATAGTTTGATTCTGTAGCGGCAATTTAATGAAGATTGTGGTTAGGTCTAAATGCAGTATGTACCAGAATGGTTTTGTTGTTCCATAAGGGACAAAGAATTTATCTATTACTGTTAGTAATTTCATGAGAACCAAGTTAGTGACAAAACGTGTATCGCGATATAAACTGCTTCCAGGTATTCCCAATTAAGCTTACGATTCGTGGTAAGAAGATAACTATTTTTATTCTTATTTAGGCCGCATTTCAAACCAACCACAAGTGGTGGTAAAAACACTGAAATATCCATTCTGCATGTCCACCATTGTGGCTTAGGAAGAATTAATTTTTGATCCAGGCCGCATATCAACCCAGTATATCCCGAAAACTAAGCAAGATATCGAAAAATTTTATTCTTTATTTTAGATTTGTCTCGTCGTGTTACATAAGAATCGATCATTAAATTTGACTTTTGTGAAATTTTTCTTCTGCATTTCAACTCAAGACACCTCACTTTTGACACAGTATATCTCGAGAACTAGGCGATATATGGAAAATTTCTATTCTTTATTTGTCTCGTCTTTTTAAATAAGAATCCGTCATCAAATTTAACTTTGACCAATTTTTTCTTCTGAATTTCAACCAAAACCATTTCACGTTTGAGACAGAATATCTCGAAAACTAAGCTCGATATCAAAAAATTTTATTCTTCATTTTTTATTTGTCTCATCGAGTTACATAATAATACATCACCAGATTGTGGCGTTACGTTTGTGCTAGAGTCCCCTTGAGGTTTTTGTACATATTCCCCTTGTCTGTAAGGGGTTCGGCCTAGCCCCCCACTCCTCCTCCGCCCGGCGTCACTTCAATGCGTGGTGAAGGTCTCTTGCGTCGTCTCCATATATTTCTTTCCTCCATGCTGAATAGGGAACCCCAGGCTACCGTGTTCCATGACTACTCTGAGGTATAGAGGCTAAATTCACGTCAGCCTACGTTGGGGGGAGGGGAGGGGAGAGGAGGTTCGCAGGAGGCCGTAACGTAGTTTATGTAACTTGTATGTGTTGCATTTTCGGTGTGTCTCTCGCGTTTTTGTTACTGCTCGGCAGGACGCCGGTTCGAATCCCCGTCCGGGCATCCAGATTTGGGTTTTCCATGGTTCCCCCAAATCACTCCAGGCGAATTCCGGGATGCTTCCTTCGAAAGGCCATGGTCGAATTCCTTCCCGTTCGTGTCTCCCAATCCTATCCCGCCTCTAATGACCTTGACGTCGGTGGGGCGTAAAGCCATAAAGTAAAGCCATAAGTAAAAAAAAAATGTTACTGCTCCTCTGGATCCTTCCTTGAGTGCTGTTTGGTTGAATACACTATTGTGTTTCTCAGAAGTCTGCCAATAACGGGAGTGTTTCTACACGGCCTTGTCGTATGCAGTGTGCTTGACGGACTGGTGACTGACTGCCGCCACTTGCTGTGAGTGGCTGAGGTGCTGTGCGGCGCGGGGCTCATCACTAATTCGGTGGCACTTTGCTGTTGCTGATTACTCGGCGCGCTGCCTGCAGGATGGAGTCTGCTTATACTTAACTGATACGATGCAACGTCACGCCTGGGAGTCACTGCGAGACACGGGGAGGGCGAAGAGTCTACACAAGACGTGTATGGGCTACAACGCAATGCCTGGGAACACATTGGTGGGCGAAACTATGAATGAAAAAGGTGTAAAAGTAGTGGGGAAATATTGTTTTTTAGGTAACCAGCTGTTAAGCTTAACTGGGCAGGACACACTGGACAGGAAGTAGGAAAAGATTTCAAAATTCTGCACTTCTTGGAGAGAGTGATGAGGGGATGTACGAGAGAAGTAAAGGAATTCGGTTACAAAACTTTGGTCAGACCATTGCTTGAATATGGTGGTGTAGTATGGGACCCACATTTCGAGTATAAAATACAGGAGTTGGAGAGGGTGCAAAAAAAGGGCTGCTATATTTGTTTCTCGATTATTTTTTTTTTTTACCTATGGCTTTACGCCTCGTCGACGTCGATATCATTAGAGACGGAATGGAACTAGGAACAAGGAATTCGGTCATGGCCTTTTGAAGGAAGTATCCCGGCATTCGTCTGGAGTGATCTGGGGGAACAATGGAAAACCCGAATCTGGAGGCCCAGACCTGCGTCCTCCGGAATGCGAGGCAAGAGCGTTAACCGCTCACGCACCGCGCTCGGTTTCTGGAAATTACCGCAGGACGCAGTCAGTAACAGATACGATAAGACTGCTGGAATGGGATTCACTGGAAGACAGGAAGAGGGCGAAGAGGGTCATGGGAGTGTACAAGGCGTATACTGGGGATGAGGCATGGAAAGATATTGGTGTAAGAATTAAAAGTAATGCGTTGAAGGGCAAACATAACCATGACCACAAGCTGGCACTCGATTTCAGGCACAAGGGTGTAGGTAAGTGTGAAATAAGTTACCAAGAGAAATGATGAATAATTTACCAAAAACGTTGAAAGAATTTAAAGTTTATATTTGTAGAGGGAAAGTGTAGGTGGGTGCAGGAAAGGGGGAAAAGGGATGTGTAGGGAAGTTGCCACCGGAGCGTGCGTGCCGTTGTCATTAAATTAAATTTACTTTATTAATTGTTGACAATATTTTTAACCTGTTTGCTGTGACGCATTTGACGAGTTGACTATTTCTGCGTGCACCAACTTACCTGTACCATAACTTTTTTCATCTTAAATTTTTTGTGTGATATTGGAATAACTTATGAAAGGAGAGGATGAATAATTAAAGGGTAATATTCTGTGGAGATCTTGAAGTAAAAGATTTTGCAATTATATAAATAGTAAATTATGATGTGGCTAAGGAGCGTACATAAACTACGTGGCTCGTTCTTTTGGGGGGGGGGGGGGAGTTGGTTGGAATGAAATGAAACAGGTTTTTAAGACCTACCAGAAAAATGTATTTATTTGTGCAGAAGTTTTTTTTTTTTTTTTTTTGCTGTCGTCAGTCTTTCGGCTGGTTTGATGCAATCCTCCATCCCTTCCTATCTTGTGCTAACCTCTTAATCTCAACATATCCCTTACAACCCACGTCCTCAATTATCTGCTTCATGTAGTCTAATCTCCGTCTTCCTCTACAGTTCTACCTTCGACTGTCCCTCCACTAACAAATTAACCAATCCAGCCTGTCTCAAAATATGACCTACCAGCCTGTCTCTTCTTCCTCTAACATTCTTCCACAAACGTCTTTCCTATATAACTCAACGATAATCAAAACCGGGCAAGCGCTCTCGGAAGAGAGCTAAGATAAACGATACGTCACTTGTTTATTGCAATCTGCCTCAACCTTTGGAACCAAGTCTGTTGAAGAGTAAATGTGTTTCGAGTGAGATTTGGACTGTTTAGAAATATTGTTTGGTAAATATGTTGTTCATTGCTTGTAAATATTTGGTAAGTCTATTTAAAATCATTTCCTCGTGAACTGATTTGGAATAGTTTTAATTGTTTTTGAATGATTCGTAACTTTTGGGGCTCGAGAAAATACGGCCGGTGCGTTTATAGTTTTCCAAAGCATTCTATGATGGCGTCTGTATGAGCTACGCGGCAAGGTCGCTCGGAACAGATATAGCTTTAAGACGAACGATACGTCATTTGTTTATTGTTATATGCTTTAATCTTTGGAAACGAAGTCTGGTGTAAAGTTCATGTAGGTATTTTTCAGATGTTTGTAGGGAATAAAAGTGAAGTAAAAAGTTTATGAACGGCGTCGTTATTTGAGAAGTTGCCTGTCAGTGTATGCAATTAGGTAACATACTTCAGTGAAAGTATAAATCGCTTTGCGTCCGGATAAATCTGCGAATCTTCATGAAGCGGTATAAAAAGCCCTGAATTCCACACTGCTTATCATGGCGAGTCACGTGATAGGGCTTGAGTAACTGGATTGGTCTGCAACGAACACCTTATCAATCTACACTGATCAACCACTACATTGTGACTACCTACCTACTATCGATATAAACCTGTCCAGTCGACAGCAGCGTCACCTGACGAGGAATGACCGCTAGTCAGACACACGCACGGTGCATGTAGTATCAGTGAGCGTGCTATCCGTGTTTAGAATGGGGCAGGTGCGCAATGTATCCGAGTTTGACCGAGGGCAGATTGTGATGGCCCGGAGGCTCGGCACGAGCATTCCGGAAACAGCATGACTTGTCGGGTGTTCGAGGAGTGCTGTGGTGAGTGTCTTCAACAAGTGGCGAAACCAAGGTGAAACCACGTCCAAACGTCGAGGGGTTGGGCGACCACCCCTCATTACAGATGTCGGACGTCGTAGGCTGGGCAGACTGCTAAAACAGGACAGGCGGCGAACTGTGGCGGAACTAACATCAGACTTTAATGCTGGGCAGAGTACAAGTGTGTCTGAACACACAGTGCACCGAACACTCCTAACGATGGGCCTCCGCAGCCGACGACGCATAGATGTGCCAATGTTAACACCACGACATCGGCAACTACGACTGAAATAGGCACGTGACCAGCGTCACTGGACGTTGGCGCAGTGGCAGAGCGTCGCATGGTCTGATGGAGCCCGATACCTTCTCCATCATGCCGATGGGAGGGTGCGAATCCGTCGTTTTCCATGGGAACAGCTTCTTGACACCTGTACTGCGGGACGGAGACAAGCTGGCGGCGGCTCACTTATGCTCTGGAGAACATTCACGTGGGCATCCATGGGTCCAGTGGAGCTCGTGCAATGCACCATGACGGCCAATAAATATCGTGCACTGCTTGCAGACCACGTATACCCCTTCAAGACCACCATGTTTCCAACGGCAGTGGCATTTTTCAACAAAATAACGCGCCATGTCTCAAGGCCAGGAGTGTGATGGAGTGGTTCGAGGAACACAGTGGCGAGTCGCAATTGATGTGCTGGCTCTCCAACTGAACCCGATGGAACACATGTGGGATGTGATTGAACGTGGAATCGGAGCTCATCACCCCCTCCACGGAATTAGGTGACTTGTGTGTGCAGATGTGGTGCCAACTCCCTCCAGCGACCTAGCAAGGCCTCATTGCTTCCGCGCCAAGACGCGTCGCCGCTGTTATCCGTACCAAAGGCGGACATACCGGCTTTTAGGCAGGTGATCATAATGTCCTGCCTGATCAGAGTATATCGACATCACATTCTAATCACATGCACTTTGTTAGCTATCGTGTGTTCGCGGTGTGACTAGAAAAGCCCTCGCTACTTCTTCGTGAACATTAAATCATTATTAATCTACTCAAATTGTGTTCAAATTCTTTGCTGAATCAACAGTGTTATATGTATTTTTACGCGTGGTTTCTCGTCTACTGCTCTTGATTTGTAAACTTCTCAGCAGTTCACATCGTGCTAAATGTTCTCTGGAACGTTTTTATCGATACAACTATTCATTCGGTTTTACTACACTGCCGTGTTTAAAGAACGAAGACCCTGTACTCTCAGAAGCAACTGGTAGGTGGCTGTACGATAGCGTCACTTTTTTACTGTTTTGTAAGGATTTTGCTTTTTGCTCCAAATTACTGTAATGTAATGGTTAAACTTCGGATCGTTATGACAAAAAAAATAGAGAAATATGACCTAAAAATGACAAAATATGACCAAACATTTTAATTTGGTATACATCGAAACACGCTCAATTGTTCATATTTATTTTATCTAGTAGTGTCGCTTTCATGTAGACAGCATAATTCACTTCCGTGCACTCACGGTACCATTGGGAAATTAAATTTTAAATCATTTTTTGAAGACACTTTAATTTCACATAATTCACAGAAAAAAAAGTCTTTCAACTGTACTAAAATACTGCTCTCCAAATTCCCGTACCTAACCGTACCTTCGCACTTTTCGGCATGGTGGTACTCACTGATTCACTGCAGATTTAACACTGCCTGAGGATTATTTTCAAGAGTATTTCGTTGAGACATTGATTGACGCGGCTCGACACAGGCATGCTGCTGCTGCATCGGCGATATTAAAAGGCAGGCGGAACATTAACGTTTAGAAAATAAAAATAAAGTATAAATTTAATTTTCGACAGGTGAATTCTGACCAATACATTGACAGTTGGTTTTCTTTTTCCTTTATTGTGTAATAGCTGTACAGTTAATGAATAATTATCTCAATTTCTTCTCATTTGTATCTAGTGAGTATCTACTATTCATAAATTGCCAGATTTTTCCTTAAAATATGAGCATATGACCATAAATATCTTATATATTTAAACGAGCAATTCTTTTATGTATTACGAATCTCGGAAACGGCTATTTGGATGAAATTTGATATTTAGATAACGTTTTGACTTTTAAGATTACCTAAATAGTTGTCTTCCCTACAAAAAAGCGAGTTTACAAAATACGATCAATTTTTTCACTCGGTATCTCGAAAACGGCACTAGCGCCATCTCGTAGACAATACAGGTACCAGAAAGCCTACGAACAGTTTCTCTTTGATTTCAAAGAATATTTAAACGAACGGTTCTTGTATACTGTCTGACCCATGGAAATATGACTGTAAAACATTTAAAAGATAATTAAAAATTTATCACTGGTTTTGTCAGAGGTGATACTTTACAGAAACTTCTTTGAAAATAATATTGCCGGTACCAGTTATAAACTAATCATCGTTTACTTTTTGACTGTAAAAAGTAGTTGTTAGTTTGTCATTAAAAACTACCGCGCAAGTTATGAGCATAGTTATATCGGAGTGAATTAATTTAGCACTGATGATGTTCTATCATTACAGTGACGTCACAATCTGGTGATAAATTCTTATAGAACTCGACGAAACATATCGAAAGTAAAGAGTAAATGTTCTTGATATCTCGCTTGGTTTTCGAGATATAGCTTGTCAAAATTCAGTTGTAGGTAAGTTCCTTCTGCTCCAGGCCGTATTTCAACCTAACAACAAAACCATTAGGAACAAAACAAATTGAAAGTATATTTCCACTGTATAGACATAGTGGTTTTGGTGGATTTTTTTTCTGGTCCAGGCCGGATGCAATCCTAATCTCTTCACTTGACATATCAAAAAAATAAATTCTTTATTTTCGATTTGTCTCGACGAGTTTCATACGAATTCATCATCAAACTTGGCTGTGGCGAAATTTATCTTCTGGTCCAGGTCGCATTTCAACCAACCACGTCAATTTTGAGATACGATATCTCGAGAACTAAGCGATACATAAAAAAAATTGTTTACTTTCAATTTTTCTCGTCGAGTTACATAAGAATCCATCATCAAGGATTATCGTAGAATTACCACAAATTTCGCACCATTAATTAATCCCTGACTGGCATTAAGATTTCTATTTAACATAATAATGGCATTTTTCTTTGAAAGCAGTTTATGAGGCGGTCTCGCAAATGGATCTAGCGATTTGGATGAAATTTCATATGTAGATAACGTTTTGCTTTTCAAGTTTTTAACATGATTTTTTTAAAAAGGAGCAATTTTTGTATTTGTTTTCTCGAAAACGGCTCTAACCTCATTACGTAGAAGGTTCAGGTACCAGTAAGCCTACTGAAGTTAGTTAAGCTTCTCTTTGGTTAACTGTGCACCTCAAAACGCCTAGGAAGCCTTCAAGCCTTTTACTTTAATCAAACTTTACTCGAAATCTTGGATATTGAACAGAAATCGAAATATTCCGAGCGTAGATCGGTCACGCAGGTACTTACCGTAATATGACGAAAACAAGAAAATGGCCTGGATATGCGGTAATATGACACATAAAATACATTTAAATACAAACAGATACGTTCAGTCAGTGTTTAATTCAGCATTACAGCTCTAAAAGAAGGCAGCAAAAAAAAATGACTTGTCTTAAAGATGCGAACCGTATTGATGCACACGTCAAATTTTTTGGCAGGTCCTAAACTCTCAAACTGTGGAAACCTCGTCAAAATTTATTTCTTAGTTTTTAAGTTATGCTAAGATACAGATGAAACAATTTAATGCGTAAAAGATATTAATAGTTCAGATTCAATGCCAGATCGTAAGCTTCGAAACTGTGGAAACCTCGTGGAAACCTGTAATTTTTGTGTGATGCCGGAAAAGAGACAGGCCGTGATAGTATGGACTATCTGGGGTTGCAGGCTTTCTTAGTTGAATGTACGAATTGATTGCTGTATGCACTGTCGACTGGAACAGTTCGAAGTGCGGCATGCTGGTCGACCGATGGTATCGACCTATCGCATGCATTATCGACACGCGTCTCGTTTCGTTCTGTGTTGTACTTCTCGCTATCTCTTCGCGGTCAGCAACTGATGAAATGTCTGTAACAACTTTTAACCGTTTCCCTATTTGTCAGATGGTTGAGTTAGGAACCTGAAATTCGTCATTTTTCTTGGGGTTTCCTTCAATTTCATTGCAACTGCTGTATTCGCAGTGTTGACTTCCTCCACTTTCCCATTACTCTTACTACCCAACGCATCCTGCGCAAAGTCAAGTTGTTGTTTCGACATTTCCCTGCGTCCTCCATCATGACGTGTTGTTTAAAATTACCGTTCTAGTCGTAGAAGAAATAATTTTTCAACACGTTTTAAGTAGGTAAAATTTCAAGTTTGTTTTGTCGAAAATCTGTAGAACATTAATCACTGCTTTTTGTTTAGTTTTTTGCTGTAGTTTTTTTCACAGTCGCAAGCTGTTTATTAACTGGGTCGGTCAATTTGACATGGTCCACAGTCTTATTAATGTGCTGTCTGGGTTCCCGAACTCAGTGTGTATTGTTTTAGAATCTTCTGGACTGCCGAAAATCAACGAGAAGTAACCGCCTTCTACTAATCCAGTCTAGACGGGGACCTGTAGCTTACATCACCTGAAGCTTTCCGCACCGTAGCTTGCATCACCTGAAGCTTTCCGCACCTGATGAAGACAGCAGAGGCAGCTATCGAAACAACCGTGAAGCTTACATAAAAAAAAAAAAAATGCTTGTTTACAAATTGAGGAAAAGAACTTCTAAAAATTTTTATAGTTGTAATTCGGTACCACGCCAAATAGCCAACATCATTGTTTATTTTTTTTTAAATTTAGAGTATACCCCCAAAAATTAACACTATCAGTCGTCATTATTATTGTTGCTAGAAGTAGAGATAACTACCATCCTTGAGGCTGGTTCAGATTTTTATTTGATTGTCCGTAGACAGCTTGGTCCTCCACGGCTGATAAGTTCGCAACATTTGCTGGTAACTTCATGCCTGATTCAAACAACCTGGAAGAGTGTTTCCAATTCATTTTACAAGAGAACAGTCCCTTGTTTACATGTCCCTTAATAATCTCGGGGCATCCACACAACGGGAACGGTACTAAAGGCAATGTACAAACATATTCTGGAATTCACTCATGATTAAATGTATGATACTCATTGTTTTTATTGTTAAAAACCATTTTTGATGCCGCTGCTGAATCGGTAGCTTTTTGTGCAGAAGCCCCTAGTGTCGCCCCCATACCTTCGCCGTATGTTTCCCCATATGTTGATCACAGTGGTCCTAATCGTCGGTATCATATCTGTCTCTGGGATTTAAGGATGACATGCACCGGATTTCATTTCCATTTTGGCTTCCCTGTTAGGCCTGTGTGAGCTTTAATCCACATGGGCCGCACCTGTTGCGGAAGCCACGAGGGCGCTGTGAACAGGCGCGTGGTTTTGCTGTGTTTGAAATTAGATCACATAACACCTCCGTCACAGACACCACTGTGCATCACCCCCTGGTTCAGCCTGTGTCGCGCTGTGCTGATTACTGGGCCGCGAGAGGGTAACTCCGACATGGATACTTTTATGGAGTTTGTTGATTTAGAAAAAGCTTTTAATGATATTAGGCAGGACAAGATGTTCTTTTCTTAATATTTATAAACGATCTAGGTGACAACGTCAAACGCTGGTTGCGATTGTTTGCCGACGATGCGGTTATCTATAGGGAAATAAGGTGCTCCGACTATTGCTTAGAAATTCAGCGTGATTTGGATGCTATTTTCGATTGGTGCCGTAAATGGCAGCTTACACTTAATTGCAAAAAGTGCAAGGCAATGCGGATAAGTAACAAGAAGAATCAGTTTGTTCACGAGTACAAAATAAACAATTCAGCTGTTGACATGGTTGATTCCGTGAAGTATCTGGGGGTGATAGTATAAAGCAACATGAAATGGGACATGCACATAACTTCCGTCGTAGGCAAGGCAAATTCTAAATTACGATTCATAGGTCGAATTTTGAGGAATTGTAATGCTCAAACAAAGGAGATAGCGTATAGAACACTAGTGCGTCCGTATCTGGATTACTGTTGTGGGGTTCGGGATCCGTATCGCAAGGTTCTGATCGACTCAGTTGAGAATGTGCAGAGGAGGGCCGCTAGATTCGTGACTGGTTGCTACAGCCCTTATGAATGCGTCACAGAATTGATACATAGATTGGGCTGGGATAGTTTCGAAGACAGACGACGTAGCTTGCGTTCGAATTTATTGGAGAATATGCGAAAAAAATTAAATTTCGAGTGCAATGAAATACTTCTTCCGCCAACCTATTTAGGTCGCAATGACCGGAGGGATAAGATTAGAGAAATAAGATGCCGTACTGATACTTATATGTATTCCTTCTTTCCTCGCACTATTCGGGATTGGAATGGGCGGGTTTAGGATTGGTGCTTAGCACCCTCTGCCACCCACAATGTTTGTGATTTGCAGAGTATGAATGTAGATGTAGATGTAGAAAATTGTAAAGAAGTCTGGTCTAAAACATCGAAATAGAAGAGTATAAAATTTGTAAGCATCAAGTTGCTATAACAAAAGTAGAGAATCGTGACAGACATGCATCACTTAAAAAGGGTGTGAGACAAGATTGTAGTCGATGTCCATTAATATTCAACTTGTACGTAGAAGAAGCTATAAAGGAAGTGAAACAAACATTAGAATGTTGCGTAACTGTTCAAGGGGAAAAGGTCGGTATGCTACGATTTGCTGATGACATTGTCTTATTAGGAGAACAGGTTGAGGATATTGAGAAGTTACTGAATGTCATGAACAAAATACTGAAGAAAGATTTTGGATTAAATATAAAAGAAAGCAAGACAAAAATAATTAAATGTAGCAAACTGATATCAATAATACAACATTAAATATAAAAATAGGGTTGGATGCCATAGGAGAAGTTAGTGAATTTTGCTACTTAGAAAGTAAAATTACAACCGACGCCTGAAACAGGAATAATGTTAAAAGCAGAATAGCACTAGCAAAGAGAGGGTTCAGGAAAAAGATAAATATTTTAGTTTGAAATATTAATCTAGGACTCGGAAAAAACTAAAACTCTTTGTTTGGAGCACAGCACTTTATGGTAGCAAAGCAGGCACTTGAGGAATACGAGAAAGAAGGAAAATTAAAGTATTTGGAATGTAGTGGTACAGAAGGATGCTGAACATTAAGTGGACAGACAAAGTACGATACGAACGAGTTTTCGAAATCATGGGTGAGGAAATAAGTCAGGCTGGTAGGTCCTATTTTGAGACATCCAGGGATGTTTAATTTGTAAGTGGAGGGAACAGTCAAAGGTAAGAACTGTAGAGGGAGACAGAGACTAGAATATGTGAAGCAGGTAATTTAGGTCGTGGGTTGTAAGGGGTATGTTACGTCATTTTTACAGCTGTGAGTGCAATTAATAACAATCGTGTTTTGTTAAGCAACTGCATAGAAACGAAAATACTGCCTTCAGCCTGACGTGCCCAGAAGCTAGTCCTAATACTTGGAAGTTTTCTTCTGTATAGTGCGCATTTTGGGACGAAGAGCGCGAGTCTGAAGTTATACAATCCCCCAATTCCGCGTGCAATTTCCCTCCGTGTACCGAGCGAGGCGTGTTTATTTTGGCGTTGCGTAACGGCCTCGCGCACCTCCTGTTAAAACAAACGACGGTAGAAAACAAGTGCGCAGCGCGGAGCGTACCTCCGCAGTGCTACCAACTGTCGGGCGACAGTGTCGTAATTGGTCGCCGTACCTCGAGGAGACGAACCTCACGGCACGGCACGCCGTGTGCTGATAAGAGCGCTTTGTCTGCGGCGGAGATGCTGCCTTGTTTTCGTCGCCTTATCAGAGGCCGTATATCGGCGTTGAGCCCGTCGTAAAAGCTGCAGCCACGTCTACCAACCTCGCCTACCAAACTGCCTCCGCCGGGCCCGAAAAACACACTTCGCGGAATAATGAAAAACGTTTTAAATTCGTCACATACAGCGATCTACTTGAGAGGGTACATTGGTTTTTATTTAGTAAAACATTATTCAGAACCACAAAAATGAAAACGGCTCACAAAGCTATTAATTCACATAATACTACATAACATCTGTGTCACCATGACACCAGAGAGAGATTCTAGAAAGTCTCAGCCTGGTCTAAAAATTTAAACAAAAAGATCTCTTTCAATCTAGATACTTTGACTTGATACAGAGCACGGTTTGTCAAACTTACGTATCTCCACCTACCTACCCCTATAAAATTTCCCAAGCAATGACGAAAACTCTTTATAAAAAAAATCTGGGTTTTTATTTTTTTATAAGGATTTTTATTTCACAAAAGCAATACCGTAACAAGGATCTTTCTTTTTTGCTGCTGCTGTCAGTCTTTCTACTGGTTGATGCAATCCTCCATCCCTTCCTCTCTTGTGCTAACCTCTTCATCTGTACATAATAGCATAATAAAAATAGACGTGTGTTTTCCTATATTTCACGTTTCAGCCACCACTACTTAGCACAGATCACTGGTCTTTGTGTGTGGAAGTAGCATGGAGTTTCCTGTCGTGAACAACGTTGGCCGAATGTCGATAGCTGTGGGGATGTGGGAGATATGATGATTAAAAGTTGTCGATGCAGGGCATTTTCGTACTTCGATCAGTATGTCACTCTCCTCCCACAATTACGTAGCATAGACCAATGGTGTTTGTGTGTGGTAGTGGTATCGTGTCTCCTATCATGTACTATGGTGGTTAGATGTCGGTAGCTATGGGGGTGTGGGATATATGGTGGTTGAAAGTGGTCGACCTGCGGCACTTTCATATTTCTACCAAAAACATATGTGTCATGGTGTATCACTTTTCAGCCAAAACTATCTAGCGCAGATCACTGGTGTTTGTGTGTGGTAGTAGCACAGTCACCCGTCGATCACAACGTTGGCCGAATTTCGGTAACTGTGGTAGTGTGGGAGATATGGTGGATGAAATTAGTCGATCAAGGATATTTTCGTATTTCGACCGAAGACATGTGGGTCCGTATATTTTACTTTGCTGCCTGAACAGATGACTGGCGTTTGGGTGTGGTAATAGCATCGAGTCTCCCATCGTGCACTATGGTGGTTAGATGTGGGTAGCTATTAATCCAAATTCTTTACAAACACGAATGAAGTCGTGGGTACCAGCTAGTTGTTCATAAATTCTCTTGGTAACTTATTCCAATCCCTGACAATCCCCTAAAAAAGAGAATATTCCTACACGTCTAACGGAAGAGTACAATTCTAGTTTTTCCAGAAGTGTTTCACAGCAGAAGAATCTTGATTCTGAGATATATATATATTACACCTCCTTGTTACCATGAGTACCGATCGTGGTGGTGTAACGGTTAGCGTTCTGGCCTCGCATTCGGGAGGACGGCGGTTCGAATCCCCGTCCGGGCATCCAGATTTGGGTTTTCCATGGTTTCCAAAATCACTCCAGGCAAATGCCAAGATGCTTCCTTCAAAATGGCCATGGCCGAATTCCTTCCCATTCCTTGCCCCCCCCCCCTCCCATCCTTTCCCGTCTCTAAAGACCTCGCTGTTAGAGAGACGTTAAGCAGATAAAAAAAAAAAAAAGAAACATGCGTACTCAGTCAAAAACTTTACGTAAATACGATATTATATGCACAGGAGGACTATCTTGGCTATTATACTTTTTGTAATATATCTGATATTAAAGGTTCGAATTAGATCTTATAAGTTCGTACCCATTGGTGGTTTCCGTGGGTCAAGTTGTAAAGCGCTGTACCGTAGAATGAAGGTTACGGGATCGAATCCACAATAGGAGAAACCTTTGTGGAGTGAAAACTTCTTTAGGCGCTTGGGTGATTTTTGCACGGGCTAAATCTTACGAGTTGGCGTCACCGACATGCTGGTGTTGACAGTGTATCTGCAGCTATAAGTACACCGTGTTGCGCGTGCGTATGATACTCATACCTTCAAGTTTTCACTTATGTCGGCATTCCCCAGTGACTACCAACTTTAAAAAAAAAATTCGGTGATACTTAGTTCCCTTGCAGTGCATCGTGCGTCTTCTTTTAGATCTTTAAAGGATTTCGAATGTTGGCTCTGCCTTATATTACTGTATATTCTTCTTTCTCCTGGAAAGAAACATAATTATCCTTCTTTACTGGTTACATTAGATGGTTTTTCTCCTTTTTACGAATACTATCCTCTTCGATATCCATTTCCGAACTCTTATTTAATTTACAGCTCGACTTGGACTGTTCTTCCGCGAATCTTAACGGCTGTCATTTGTTCCTCGCGATGGCGTTGTTCACTGTTCGCATTATTCCTTGAATCCTGGGATTATTTCCGCAACACAATATCACTAGAAAATGTCTTATAGAATTTTTTTTTTTTTTTTTTACATTTATAATACTACAGCTATAATTACAATCACCTTTTTCCGCTTGCCGCGATACAAGGCTTGCGCCGTTTCGTCAACTGTCGCCGCGTGAGGGTTGCGACACTGTTTGGTTTCACTGATGTGTTCCACATGGACATTCTACCTGCGCCACTTACGACATGTTTTTGTTCGCCTCCGTCGCTATGAACACCGTTTTGGGCAAACTGAAAAAAAAATGTTTGTATTTCTTAATTAAGAATAATTTCCTGAATAAACTGTGTATCGTTCATATCGTAATTATATACAGGTCTATACATTCAAGAAAAGTCTACAGAAACGACTGTGTCTCATCTTTTGCTGACTGACAAATAGAACTCAGTTTCCTGTCTTAATTGTTTACTATCTAAAATCAGAACCAGCTGTGTCTAATCAATGGTGCTGTATGTAAATAAGGTGCGGTATCATCAAAGAGAGTTACAATTCCTACAAACACAACTAACAGTTGTACAGTATGAGGCGCTTTTCTTGACCAGCATTTAATCGCCATTACTACTTTTACACCGATGATGCTTCACACCATAAGGGCGAAACGCCTATGGAAATAAATAATTTAGTACAAAACAGTTTGTGGATGGTTTTAAAAGCAACTGCAGTAAAATGGTCGACAGTAATTATTTTAAGGGCTTTATTTCATTTTACAACTAAATACCGAAACATTCACCTGTTTGGGTCGTCAAAAAATACTTTGATTTTATTCTATTGAAACTATAGCGTTTGAAGTACTTAATTTACTGTTCACTATGTCCTCCTCCACCAGGGTGAAATATTTCTTTCGGGATATCTTCATTGTAAATGTGGGTTCTGGTAATTTCACTGTGCGTGGCGGACAGGCCTACTCTGTTGGCATTGCTACAGAAGAAGCTTGAGTTCCACTTAATTGTCCCAGTTGTCAAAGAACGTCGACGGACGCAAATTGAATCGCATTACAGAAAGGAAAAGTTTCGCAACTGAATTCAAAATGCAAATATACACAGTGAATAAAAGTCTCAAATCAAGTCGGACACATCGCTTCATTACTCATGGAGACCATTGGAAAATAACTTTATAGATTCTAGGAGAGAAAAAAAGAAATTATCCCGTTATCGGGGACTCGCAGATATAAAACACAACCGCAGTGTTTGATGTCGGTTTCCAAACCAAGTGGTTCTGGTTCAGCGCTAAACTGTAGGTAAGAGGCGGACTGAGCAGCCAGTTGATCGCCGGCTGAGCTAACCTTCGATATCTCAACACTCCTTGTCAAGCGTGTGTTTTATTTATGTTTGTACACAGTGAAGGGCGCTTCGGAAATTCAAATTCAGTGAATTTTGGATTGCTGAGCTTAGTAGTTTTCTACAATTTTATATTTAAGGAGTTGCGAGTATTCGACGTTGAGCTTAAATCTTTGCCTGGTTAATGTACAGAACGAGGCGCTACTATTAAGTCGACATGTATGTGAAACATGAAGGAGTTTTCATGTTGTTTGCTGGCAAGATAAATGACCCGAATTTGCATACTACAAAGAGGTGTGTGCGTTTGGAAATGTTTTTGTTTTTTTGCGTGTGTTTTTGGTTTTTTTTGCGAGTTTTTTTGTTTTCGCGTGTTTTTTTGTTTTCGCGTGTTTTTTTTGTTTTCGCGTGTTTTTTGTTTTCGCGTGTTTTTTGTTTTCGCGTGTTCTTTGTTTTCGCGTGTTTGTTTTTTTGTTTTCGTGTGTTTTTTGTTTTCGCGTGTTTTTTTTTTCTTTCCGCGTGTTTTTTTTTTCTTTCCGCGTGTTTGTTTTTTGTTATTGTGGCTTTTTTGTTTTTGTATTTTTTAGTGTTATTTTGTGTTTTGCGTGTGTTTTAGTGTGTGATTGTGCATGAGAAGATATTTGTGTATACACCAGTTGCAGAGTTGCCACCACATACTGCAGTAGCGGCTCTACTTAGCAATATTTTCTGTCGTAGCTTTGCCGGCAAGAAAGATATTAGTTTGAAATAATCATGTTCCATCGCCTGTACTTAGAGAAAATAGGATTGGCTGACAATGCACGCACGGCCTTCCAGGTTTTGTCTCGACGCTGTGGAGTTGCTGCGTATTGATTGATTGATCGTAGTGGAACAGCTACTGGCAGCCCGAGCTATTCCCGGAATCGCCGCTACCCTGGCGTTTCTCAGCACAGACACCAGGCCCCACGAACATTAATATTCCCCGTAGACTCCGTCACTGTTTTCTGCGTTCCAAGCGGCATGTATTTAAACAACACATCGCTCCGACCAGCAGTCTATTGATTCCCAGCACCAGACTTCTACCTATTATCACAAGCTTGACCTCCATTGGTATGTCGTTGTCCACCTTTGTGGTTTTCTACCTGTCTTTACCCGTTTAGCGCGTCATATCGTTTATGTCCTGATCATTGTTAGACATTTCCGCTTTTGCAGGTCGTACTCCACATTCCGTTCCAACACTGGCGGTCACTCAAGGATTTTTCCTCCAACACTTGTCTGCAAACAACACTCTCTGCCTCTGCGTCTTTCTCCACTTGGTCCATCCATCTTGCCCGAGGTCTCCAACTGGTCTCCTTCCCTCCCCGCTGTTCCGCATCCTCCCCGCCTCCATCCTCATAACATGCCCCAGCCACTGCAGTCTTTTCCTCCTTAACATCTCTTCTAATGCTTCCATTCGTAGTCTCTCCCTGATGTTTTCATTTCTCTATCCCTCTCAGAAACCTCATCTCTGCCGCCTGCTAATATCTCTCTTTGTACCAGTCCAGGTTTCTGAGCCTTAGGTCTGTATGGGCTGGTAATATACAGAGAAAAGTTTTGGCTTACTTCTCTATGTTCCACCTCCAGATTACATCGTTTATCTGGTAGTATAATTGTCCACTGGTTGTAGAAAGAAATTTGTCTGCTGCTCTTGAAGGACTATCAAGCTATTATAGGGAAAATCACTTAAGACCTAACCCTTCAAAAACTGAAGTGTGTGCCTTTCACCTAAAAAATAGGAAAGCTCAGCGTAAGTTAAAAGTAATGTGGTCAGGTATTGAAATGCAGACATGTAACACCCCAAAATATCTGGGAGTGACACTCGACAGAACCCACACATATAAGAAGCACTGCATGAATTGCAAAATCAAGATCTCTACAAGAAACAACTTACTGCGCAAATTAGTTGGATTACAGTGGGGCAGTCAGCCACAAACTATACGTACATCGGCAATGGCCCTTTGTTACTCTGTTGCAGAATATGCATGCCCAGTTTGGTACTCATCATCTCATACCAAACAGGTGGATGTAGCCCTCAATAACACCTGTAGGCTAGTGACAGGTTGCCTAAAGCCTACCCCAGTTGACAGGCTTTACCAGCTTTCGGGCATTGCACCACCCAGTATCCGGAGAGAAGTGGCTGCGAACAAGGAGAGGACCAAAGTAGAACGGGAAAGCGCTCATCCACTGCACGGCCATATACCACCAGCCCAGAGACTCAAATCCAGGAAAAGCTTTCTCAGAACATCACGGGAACTAATTGGGTCACCTGAAAAGGCAAGAGTACAGTTATGGAAAATGAGGGTTCGCAACATCTCGGGACCACTGACAGTTTCAGAGCGCTTGCCACCTGGCCATGAAGAAGACTGTAACATCTGGCGGTCCTTAAATCGATTGCGAACAGGAGTGGGCAGGTCCAAGGAAAACCTAGTCAGATGGGGTTTTACTGATACTATCAGTATTAAGTGTGAATGTTGTGAAGACCAAACTATGAATCATATGCTCAAGTGCCCTATGTGCCCATCATCCTGAAACAACGAAGACCTGTTTCAAGCAACACACAATGCGATCGAGGTTGCGAAGTACTGTGCTAAGTGTGTTTAAAGTTGTTGATTTGCACAATATATTTAACTGTGTATTTTGATGTTTTTGATACGAGAATAATAATAATAATAAGTGTCCATTATTCCTTATTCTCTGCCCTATTTCTTCCTCCATCTTTCCGTTGGTAGTTACCTTGCTTCCCAGATACACAAACCACTCCACCCATTACAATTTCTTGCCGTTGAGTAACACGTCCTTTGAAGAGCCAGTGTTTCTTGTTATCTTCATTATTTTGGTTTCTTCTACCCTCATCTCCTGGCCATGTTTCGCCATTGTAGTCCCTAATTCTCTTGCCACAGGCTGTTCTGTCTGCTAACATATTACTATGCTATCACCTTTGGTCCCTGAACTTGTGCGATGACTTCATGTAGTACCGCATTAAACAGGACAGGTGACAATACACTTCCTTGTCCGACTCGCCTTCCGTGTGAAACCTTCCTTAGAGTGTACTGTCTATGCGCACGCAATTCTCACACTTCTCATAGATGTTCCTTATTAGTTCCACGATTCCTTCGTCTATTCCTCTTATTTATAGCTGACCATATGCTTGCCTTAATACTTTATCGTTAATGTAATTCTTCCCTTCTTCCTTCCCGTCCCTTTAGTTCCCGTTCACACCGCAGTAACCCTTCGCTTACCCTCTTCCCCCCTCCCTCCTGTCTTTCTGTTCGCTTGGTTACGCTGGACGCGTAGTTTTCTCTCTTTTTAGCGACGTACCGAGCGTGGTGGGTGAGCGGTTAATGCTCTGGCCTCGCATTCGGTTAGAATCCCCGTCCGGGCATCCACATTTGGGTTTCCATGGTTTCCAAAATCACTCCAGGCAAATGGCGGGATGCTTCCTTCAAAAAGGCCATGGCCGAATTCCTTCCCATTCCTCGCCACCATCCTTTCACGTCGCTAAAGACCTCGCTGTTAAGAGACGTTAAGCAGTTAAAAGATAAGAAATTAAGATAAATATTCACAGAACTGTACTTCTGCTATACAGGTGGGGGGAAAAAACTAATTTTCACTGTGGTCAGAATTCACCGGTCAAGAATTGAAGTTATACATTATTGTCACTCTCTATACGTAATGTTCCGCCCGCCTTTTAATCTCGACAATGCAGCAGCAGCATGCCTGTATTGAGCCGCATCGATCAATGTCTCAGTGAAATATCCTCAGTCGTTGTTAAATCTGCAGTGGATCAGTGAGTAGACCTGCTGCCAAGTAGGGCTGTTGATATTTTAAAAATATCGGATTTTCGATATATCGATATTTTAAAAAATATTTATATCGGATTCGATATATCGAAGAAAAAGTATCGATATATCGATATATCGACCATATTATATAAAAACAATGTTACAAAAACAAATCATTTAAAAAAAGGGCGAAGTCTTGTGGCTATTTAATGATGAAGAGTTGTGAGATATATTTCTGAATAAAGTTTTGATTTTCTGAAAAAAATAAATAGTTTTTCATGACGTTACAGATAAATATTTCTTTTAAAAAATTGTGATTTAGCCATTATACTACTACTTTACTAAAAGGAAAGGCAGAATGTTTATGATTTACTCGAAGACTTGTGAATCCAGAAAGAGCATCGAGGGAAATCTTGGCTTTTGTGAGTTTAAAAGCTCAATAATGCAACATTGTAGAGGCATTTATTTAGGTTGATGTTCTATTATCAGAGTTTGCATAATGACCAAGTCACTTTTTTTACAAGTATTGTTTTATGTGGAATTTAATTTCTTTTGTAGGTTGATAGCTTATTCTGAGTCTTCTTATTTTTTTGGACCAAATGTTTGCACCTTAGAAAAGATTGTGTATCCAAATTTATAAATATTCCTGCTTACATCCAATTTTCATGTCAAAATACTTTCCTCGACAACGCACGCTCATGTAAAACAACGGGCTCGAATCCGATTCGTTCTGTGCGAGCTTCGCCGTGTTCTGCATTGTTACCATCGGTGGACTACCAATAACTTCCAATTAAATGTAGTAACAAAGTAAAATTAATTGTGTTTTTTTATGCTCCTGATCTTTGTGCAAAACTGAAATTCAAGGCATATAGCCTCATCAAGAAGAAAGCAATTAACCTACAAATTTTCTCTAAGACGTTTCAGCTTTTAGGTTGGCATTGAAAAAACACAGGAACTTTTCTTATACTATGTGGATGAAACCAAGTATGTGTACCAAATTACCATTTTCTAGGACAACTGGATGTTGCATAGAATTATGATGAGGAGAACGTCATAGTTATTTAAAAGAGTTTCAGATCCCAAAAAAAATTCCAAACTAAGGTGGTGAATGAAAGTAAAATTTTGCACCAAAACTCATGTCAGAAACTTCATTGGACATATTTTTCAAGAGCACGAACTCATGTTTTTTCCCGTTGTTTCTTCTACTGTGAATGGAGAACTCCCTACATTAATTGAAAATTTCCCCTTCTTTGATATTGCTTCGCAAATGGGTAACGCTTTACCATAATACAATTTTTTAAAGCTGAGATTCTAGGTTGAATGTAGGATTTAGGGCGAGGGGTGGGAGCAATCCGCGGTACTTGCTCTGGGCGATAAAATCGTGTCCAACAATGCGTTTTGCAAACAGTTAAAGTGCGACATCAATGCGTTTGGCCAACAATCAAGGAGGCGATTCTCGGGGTCTGGCTGGCAACAATGTTTGAAGAGGCGGCATCTCAGTTTTTCCCCGTCTTGGAAAAATCCTAGAGCTACTACTGTCAAGGCAGTTCCCTTGGCGTTAACAAATTGTTTTTTTAAAGGCACCAATCTATAATAATAAGATTTTAGCATAGCGCTTTGTAAAGGCAATCCAAAAGTGGTAGATTCTTTTTTCAATTTCTTATCTTAATAAATTCGTAAGTGATATAACAAAACTGGCTGTGACATAATTTTGGGAGCTCAATTCTTCTGTTGGTATGGAACAAGAAGCGTATCCAATTCGCGCGAAATATTTAACTGTGGAGTGCCAGATACAGGCTTATAATTTCTGGGTCTAAAAGTATTTTAGCGGTATGTTTAAAGAGTGACGAAAATGCAAATTAATAAAAATTCTATTTTAGGTAAATATGCTATCTACGTTATATATAGCACCTCTTTAACTTTATTAATTAAACTATGGTAGAAAGTCAACATCAGGTATTATGAATCAAAAGGAAACTACTAAACTTAAAACAAAAATTGACCACCTCGTTAGGAATTTTTTACTTTGGTACAAATCAACATCGGGTATTATCAATCAAAATCTCAAAAATATTAAACCAAAACTGAACACTTCTGTTAGGCTCATTAATTAAAATTAGGCAGAAAATCAAATCAGGTTTTATCAACAAATAAAAAAATTAGCATCTATCTTTTGCTAAATCAAAATCAACATCAATCAAAATAGATCTTAATCATCTACTTTTAAAATATTTATTACTAGATTTTGCCATTTTCATAAATATTTCTCCGTCACTGCTTTGCAAAACTGATAAAATTTCTCAGCAAGAGTCTTCAAAATTGATTGAGTTTGCAGTTCAGCCTTGATCGAATCCATGAACGTTCTGTTTCGCTCTTATTTCATAAATTATTCAACGGGCTAAAACTTGTCTCGTAAAAGTCATTGCTTGTTGGAATTGACAAAACAAAACCAACTATTTTTTAAAATATTCAAAATCATTAAAAACGCTTGTTCTAAAGAAATTGGCCCAGATTTTATCGTTTGGAAAGTCTTTTGGAAGGACCTGAAAAACACGTTTCAGACATGTGAACTCTGTATAAAGGGAGTTAATGTTAACTGCATCTAGAATTTTCAAAGTCCCAGAAAATTCAAAGAGTATTTTCCTGTCAGTTTCAATTCCTCTGATTTAAGGGACATTCCATCCTCCCGCTGCAAGCATGGGATACTTGGCTTGGCCTCATGACCACCGTGGTGAACTGAGTTTGAGAAAAAAACTAGTATACGGAAATTCCGGGACAGTAACGCATAATTCCTGAACACGAGATCAGACACAAAATTCCGGGACATTCCCGGATTTTCCGGCTATCTGGCAACCCTACCCATACCTGGTACATTACGATTAGTTTCTTAATGCTAATACTTTTGCATTGATTGAAGACAAATTTTAAAAACTTTTCAAAATGTCCAGACAAGAATTCTAATGAATATTGAATGAGTTATTTTACCTTCGTTTTTTACTTCTCCACAGCCCCACAGGCCCGCCGCTAGCTGTTTGAGCGCCCGCGTGCAATAGCGATTATGCCGCCCCCTGTCCAACTACAGCCAGTGGTGGATCTAGGAAATTTCCGAAACGGGTCAAAAAACTGTGAGATTGCCGCCCCCATTGTTGCCATCCCCAGTGTCGCCGCCGACCGCCCGAAGCAGCTGTTGAGCTAAAAAAAAAGGTCGCCCGCTACATAATATGCTGCCTTGCACGCCCGCTTACGGCGGCCCTGCTTCTCCATGTGCTCGTATCGTTCATTGTTTCTTAAAATTCTATCTATGAAAATGTATTGCATGTGCAACACAGGTAATCGTTTTCCCTCCAATAATAACTTGGAATATTCTACGAGGAAAACGGAAAATAACCACTTATTTTTTAAAAATATCGGACTCCGATATCCAGATTTCAATATCGATATATCGATATATCGTCCTAAAAAATATCACTCATAAATATCGATATTTTTTTAAAAATATCGAATATCGATATATCGATATTATCAACAGCCCTACTGCCAAGCCGAAAATAAAATTTTCTGAAAGTGCGAAGTTACTTAAGGGAATTTAGAAAGGAGTATTATAGTACAGATGAAAGAGTTCTATTTTGTGTAAATTATTTGAAATTAAAGCGACTTCAACAAAACGATTTAAAATTTAATCTCCAAATGGTGCAGTGAGTGCACGGAAGCTAATTATGCTGTCTACGTGAAAGCGACACTATTGGGTACAATAAATGATGTATAACTGAGCATGTTTTGATGTATAGTAAATTTAAATGTTTGGTCATATTTTGGGTCATATTTACCCTTTTTCAAGGTCATATTTGCCTGCTTATTTCTGTACTTTATTGGTCATAAAGATCGGAACCCTACTCATCACTGTATCTCGTATAATCTGTAGCGGGCATCACGGTAAACTATGAGCCCTTGTGAGATTTTGTTATTGTGATGTCAGAGCAGGAAATTCATATCTATTCTTATCCTCATAATTAATTACGGCCACCGTACCTTTGTGTCCGTGAGTTGGCAAGGAGAGGCGAGGATACTTTAACACCTCCTGCTGTATTCGCCGAGTGCACACCCACCACAACTGAGAGTCCTTGCGTGCTTCCTTTTTAGTATCATTTGCGATTTGCAGCATAAGGAATTTGTTGTTACAAAAATTCACCAGATTAAACTTTTAAAGTTGGGCTTTGGATTTTGCTTTTTCGAGGGGTTATGAAAGAGATCTTCTTAAAGTTGGTATTTTCGTCTTTGTGGTGCTTTATTGTTGGGTAGTTCGCACTATTTTTAGATAACCTTCATTATTTATTCAATATGTTCATATATACGGCCTAATTTTCTTACTTGCTAAGATGGTTTTGCTATTAGTCTTCCGTCTTGCAACAAAACGTTTTTATGACAAACGCGTCTCGTCTTTATTTAACACAGCTTCAGTATCCTAGGGGTGTGTGTGTGTGGTGTGTGTGTGTGTGTGTGTGTGTGTGTGTGTGTGTGTGTGTGTGTGTGTATGTAGGATAATGTTCATTACTTTCTATTTTTTATTATTTTGTGAGAGGATTAAGTTCACTTATAATACAAATTGCTTACAGTTTTTGATTATGAAAACGTGCAATTACCTGTTATAGAACTGGAAATTTGCTTGTTAATCCATAAACAGAAGCAATAAGCATGTAATAATCTAAGTGAACTTAACCCACTTACAAAAAAAAGTAATGAACATTTATATATATGTTATGTGTTTGTAGGGCAGTGAAGATGGCTTAAACAAAGAAGAACCGCGTTGCCATAAAAGCATTTTGTTTTGAATGACGTAAGAGCAGTAACAAAAAAATTTATTATTTATTTCTTCAGGTTTGAAATACAGCACATTAAAATACACGGAAAACGTAAAGCAAGCTGTTCAGCGAGCTTGAGGAAGCTCCGCCATATGAAGGACACTTGAACCGAGTACACTTGTAAGGTGACTTTATTGCAGTCCTTGTTTTTTTACATCGGTTGGTGTGTCCCGGCTAGGTTAACAATGCAGACAAAAATCAGTTTGCGGGTAAAAATCAGTTGTATCTCAAGTGTTTAAAGTTGGGTTGCGAGGCGTTGTCATTGCTGTGCCTCTCACTAGGCAGACGACAACCTGTTGACTGTTAATCCCTGCATAGACCAACACTTGGCTCTAGTGAGCAATAGCGACCGGACGGTTGGCACACCTGACACCTGGCCTCCGTTGTTTCTCGTATGGGATGCTATGCTGGCAACCTTAGTTAGTGCACGATAACCGCCCAATGACTCGTGCGGGTTTGCTTTGTACCCACAGGTTGATGACTCCTTTCCAAGCAAGAAATTTAATCGCCCAGTGACAACAGATCAAATGAAAAACGACGGACCACTGCTTTATCACACAAGTCAGGTCGCGGTAGAGCAGAAAGTGCCTCAGCCTTTGTCTACCCCTTCCTTCCAACCAGAGATAATATACAAAGAGATTGCGTCGCCAAAGTTTATGCTGGCTGTGAACAAACGCTGGCCACGACACCAGCGCTCCAAGAGTCAGTTAAGCGAATCACGCAGTGACGTCATCAAAACGCTGGATTTTTAAACGTTTATTACGCTGTTTTATATATTGCTTTTCTTTACTTTTCACTTTTTCGTTGATTTATTTAATTACCTAATAACTATTAGTGTTGTTTTTTTTTTAAAAAAAAAAAAAGCAGAAGGAGAATCTGGAAAAAAGTGAAGGCAAACTGAAATTAAAAATGTAAATTTTATTCCATTTTTAAATTTTTATTAATTCAGTTGATAAATAGTGCTAGTAACAATTACAACAAAAATTAAGAAATAGAAACACAAAAATTTTGCAGCATATTTAGAGCCCTAATACATTTAAATACATACTCACATTACATTTTAGATGTGCTTTATAAAATCCACGAAAAGACACTAAGTAGAAACGATGTATTTATTCCGTCTTTGCAAATCTACACAAATCAACTTCGTCATCAGTGACAGATCTACGGATTTTCCGACTCGGACAGAAACTTTGAGAGTTTTAAAGTTCCTTCTCGGTACCGTGTCATGTTGCCGTCTTGGTTGTGCAGTTGTTTGTTGCCGTTTCTTGTGTATGTCCTATGTTACCGAATTCTTCATCTGGCCTCGCATTCGGGAGGACGCAGGTTCGAAACATCGTCCGGCAATAGAAATTTCTGTTTTCTAAGGTTTCCCAAAATGCGAATGCCGGGATGATTCCTTCAAAATGCATTGAAGATTTCCTTTCCATTCCCTCACCACCCCATTCCCCGTCCTTTCCGCATCCAACC